>VDFB02256132.1:161516914-161786134 GCA_007258455.2 Sequoia sempervirens | reverse complement strand
TTCTTCAAAACCCTTATTAAGCGCTTGTCATAGTTTAAGATATGCAATAAATGTTTGACAATGGAATTAACCTTTTGAGGATGACAGTGATTAAATTGAGGTCTCCTTTTACCATGAAAAGATTGAATATTCTTTCTTTGGCCTATCATTATGATTTTAAGTTTCCTCACTTGAGTTAAATATAATAGTCAAGTGTTTATACCAAAGATGATAGAGAAAATAATCATGAAAAGGAGAATATGATGATGATCAATGACAAGTCAATGGCACATTTGACAATCGAAAGAGTAGAGGAATGCATAGTGAACATCATGGTACAACTTATGATATAAATTAAGCCACATGGTTGATGTGCTTTGAATCCTGCATCTAAAGGAAATTTTCTTAACATAAATATTGCTAGGGAATTTCAATGTTGTCATTGTAGTTGGCATTAAAGTACGTGCAACATTGAAAATTATCCTTATATAAAATTCCCTCCATCTTGTTGATTGGCTTGTAACACTCTTGATGGTGGTTGTATGAAATCTAATTATGATTCCTCTTCTACATTAGAGGGTTCATATCCTTGATCTGACTCTTCTGAATTATTAGAATCAAAATCACTAGCTTCCATATTCAAAAATTCCCAACCAACGTCTTCAATAAATTTATCTAGATCATCAGTAATAGTCTTACAAATTGGTTGCCAGTTCAAGTTCATTCTACTTTCATCATACTTTATATCCATGGAGTTCATCCATTCCTTGATGCCATCAAGTGAAGATTCAAGAATGGCGTACATATGGAGTACATCTCGCTTTAATTATTTGAAAACAATAGCCATATCAAATCCCTTTTTCCCAAGTTCTACTCTCTCAAGGTTAACAATCTCAATCTCACTAATAGTGATTACTAAGAAAGGTAATTCCACCAACTCTACCAAAAAATTTACCATAGGAACAATAAAAGCAGAGGATTTGAAAGGAACACCATGAAAACCAAGCTCTCTAAATGGTATATAAAACTCTAGTTCAAAATATTTTAGATGAGGTTGCTCCCATAGCTCTCTTACTCGCTTGAAAAATCCTTGAAACTATGTATTGATTCTATTTTTCCTGTTCCTCTCTTGTTGTTCTTCCTTAATTTCATTGGTGTAGGAGCACCTAGGAAGCAATAGAGAGCACACTAGGCAAAATTTGGAAGTATAGAATGAGTTTATGACTTAGATGTATGCCTTCAGGAATTTTTGTGGTTGGAATGATGTTTTCTAATAAGGTCATGTTGACCATGGGTGAGAAACAAAAAGGTTCTTGTCCAAAGTTTAGGAATGGAGGTTTTTGCAATTATTGACAATATTTGCAAAAACATGCTCCTTTTGTGTTTGAGCGGCCAATAAGGGCCCATTGGAAAAATAACTATTGGGAAAGAATATTTAAAGGTTTCCTTGACCTTTGTGCAAGGTTGAAAGTACGCGTGTACGGATTGTTTTGTTGGAAATTGAAGGAAAACAGTTTTTTGAGTGAAATTTTGTATTTTTTGGTCTGAAAGAAGGTTCTAATGGATTAAATCTGGTTCTGTGTTGTGTGTAGGATGTAGAATAAATCTAGTACAAGTTTTTTGTAGCCTTTAGATAGTTCTTTCAATCGTTTTCTTGTCTCTTTGTAAATATTTTGGTTTGTTTGTGCTTGCTAGCCCGAAACAGGTACTGTTGAGTAAATGGGGTGCTAGAGCACTTTTCCACCGTAAAAATCATATGGCCTTTTGGAAACAGTGCCTAGAAACCATGCTTGTACATATGTTAGTTGGTAGGTTTTTTTAGAGTGTAGGAGTTGCTAGGAAAGTGATGCCCTAGGCGAGCCAGTGCAGGTCCGGCTAGGAAAAACTTGTTCTGCAGGTCACAAATCTTATAGGGGTGCTGAGCCATTGAGGATTTTATTCTTGGAGGAGGTAGGGTGGTGTGTTACCTTGTTACTACATGAAGGAGGAGGCTCCATCTGTCCATTTTGTGTGTAAACAAATTGGAAGTTTGCTAACTGTCAAGGGAAGGCTTAAAACCCTAGTTTTTGCTCCATTTCATGTTTGAGCTTTGTATGGATAGTGGAAGGCTGAGACCTCAAGAATCTTTGAGTGTTGTCCATGTGAACCAAGAACCTTGGAAAAAGAGTGGGAAGTCCTTTTGAGATTTGTGAGTTCTAAGCACTTTTTTGGGTGAAGGAGACCTAATAGGGGCTCAAGGGCTACTGCCTTTCAAACCCTAGCTAAAGGATTGGTGAGGAAGATGGGAAGTTGAAGTCTTGGAGGTTGTTCAAACACCTTTGGAGGAGATGGTTTGAAGCCTTTTAAGACTTATCACTACCAAGAGTTGATGGAGTGTTGAGGAAGATTGGTCTTTAGTATAGTGTAAAGGCTAAGGAAGAGTTGTGGCAATGAACCAAGGTGGACTTGGTGGTTGGAGTTTGTGATAGAAGAGGGGTTAGTCAGACAAACCAAGGGCACCTAGTCATGATTAGGGACCTATAGGTTAGATTGGTGAAGCAAAGCACCAAGGAGGTCTTACAAGGAAAGGCATAGAGTAGGAATCAGTGATTGATTCCTCCAACCCCTCTCCCTATCAGATTCGCATCAGAGCAAGCAAAAGAATTGGGATTGATCTTGTATGTTAGAGACAGAGTCTAGTGGTTCTAGCATCATGGTGACACATGTTGAGTTGGCCAAGAGGGTTGAAGAAACAGAGGAAGACAATAGGGTATTGAGAGAGAAGTTAGACCAACTTGAGCAAGCACTGAATGTTATGCGGTTTGATGGAAGAATAGCAAAATAAGAAGAGGTTGCAGAGGAGGATAGAATCCCTGAACCTAACCCTATATTGAAGGAGGACCCCTTCTTGAAAGCATTGAAGGCTTTGAGTGGAAAAGTACTTGAAGGAGTACCACTGTTTAGTGGAAAGATGGAGGCTGATTTAGTTATGGATTGGATAGAGGGAATGGGAAACCATTTTGAGTGTGATGGAGTCACTGAAGCACAGAAGATAAAGGTGGCTAAATCAAGACTAAGAGGTTCTGCCTTAACATGGTGGAAATTCATTTAGACATAGAGGGAGAAGGAAGGAAAGTATCCTATCTCTACTTGGAAGGGAATGGTTGCCAAGGTGAAAGAAGCATACCTACCTAAAGACTATGAAATTCAGTTGCATAAGAGGAGATAGAGTTTAAGGAAAAGAGATTGGGATGTGAGTTCTTATACTGAGGAGTTTCAAAGAATTTGCATGAGGTCCAATGTCACAGAGGATGAAAGTATCAAGGTGGCAAGGTATCTCAACGGTTTGAAGTGGAACACTCAAGAGGAGATGGTTCTCTTAAGCCCCAAAATAGTGCACCAATGTTATCAATTGGCATTAAAGATTGAAGAGAGGAGTAAGAGGAAGCAAGATAAGACTTCTAAGGGTAGAGGCAAAGGTAGAGATCAAAGAGATCAAAGAGGATAGCGTGGTGGCTACCAAGGTAGAGGCAATGACCAAAGAAATCAAGGAGAGTCAAAACTCACAGAGCATGGAGGTGAAACATCTACAAGAGGTGGATATAACAAGGGTACATGACCTTAAGGAGGTTCAAATAGAGGAAGAGGAGCAGGCAGGTAGGAGCCTTTCCTTGTATGTACCTGCTCTAGGCCTTTCCTTGTAAGACCTCCTTGGTGCTTTGCTTCACCAATCTAACCTATAGGTCCCTACTCATGACTAGGTGCCCCTAGTTTGTCTGACCAACCCCTCTTCTATCATTCATCAAGATCATACATTGACCTTCTTGCCCCTCCTAAAGTTTGGACCACATCCATTACATCCACATAAAATTGGACATCCTTGGTCTTCATGGTTCCCACATTGTGATATGGTTATGCAAATGAAAATGAAGAAAAGTAATCATCTCCTTATCCATTGGCTGGAAGAATGCATGCTTAATGTTTTCATACATGATATCAGATCTCTCTTCTACTCTCATGGTTGAATACCAATATCCAATATGGTGGGCCTCCAGAGTTCTAGTCATCTTTCTTCCTCTTCCACAAATTTTGTCCTAATTCACATGTTTGCCTGCCTAATTGGCTTTGTTTTTGAAAGCTGAAGTTTCTCCTGAGTCACCAGTGTAGCTCTCTCTACCTTTCCAAACTCTTTCATTGCTACAGATCATCTTTGGGATTTAGTAATTTGTACCACATGGTTGATGTGCTTTGAATCCTTGCATCTAAGGGGTTTAAAACCTTAGGGGCCTTAGATGAGAAAAAGAAGTAATGTTTTTCTTTTCTTTTTATGTGAGGACCTAGTAGTGAGATAAAAGAGGACTGTATAGAAAAATGAAAAAAGAAGACATAAAAATTCATGGACCATACTATATCACCTACATGCTAGCTAACAAGGACATGAATGTAGTAGATTTAGGTATGATAGGGGTATTGCAAGGTATATTTGAGAAATATATAAGAATGAAGAAGAATTCAATGGATCAAATTAGTGTCAAATGTTTTCCTAAAAGATCTCCCACCCCTATTAGGGAATTTAATCATTTCTAATCATTTTCCACGTCCTATGGGAAAGTTTGAGGAGGCTCAATAGTTGAGAGTTTAATGAGTACTTATAACTTCTTTCCATGCAATCATGATTAGTAAGATAACATATAGGGAAACTTGATGAGCTATGCAACAAATGAAGAGAATATAGGGTATTTTGACCTAGTCTTAAGCATCTCCAAGCATCTAGGAGATATTGAAGGAGTCTTGGCTGATAGATAGGGTCGAGGATAGAAATTTTATTTTTGGTTACATTGACATCATGTAGGACATCCATCGTCTTATTCTTGGTTACGTTGACATCACAAAAAATTATATAGGATGGAGTAGAATGTAGCTCTACCTTTGTCAGTTCCATGTTAAATTTTTATTATATATAGCTTGCTAGTGTAGGAATTCTAAGACAAACAATCATGGTAGGACCATTCTTAAAATATTTCAAATAATAACCTAGTGAACCCATATACTCTTATGACTATATATACACAAATCTAGATTAAACTTAGAATTCATTAACTTTAAGTTCTCTTTATTCTATATTACCTCAGTGAAAGTTTGAGCAAATCTACTCGCACTCGGAGGTGTTTCCTTGAAACCTCCAACAACACCCTGTTCAACATCCAAAATCACATATTAAAATACCATTTGTAAAACAATGCTATTAACACATGTAACAAATTTATAATTGTTTACTAAATTTACATACCCCACTGATAGGTGTACTGCAAAAATAAGTAGATTGACTGGTGTACACAGGGTCAACACTGTGACCCTACAATTTTATTAAAATAATAAAACTAAATTAGTTAATCTTGCATTTCACAATCAAAATTTAATAAACTAAATTCAATGAACATGCTGAATTTTACTTGACTCTCAATACCATATGCTTCATGTAGAATGTTAGCCACCCTCTCCATCCCTGTAGATGCATACAGATCAGGCTGCGTAGAAGCATATGGATCCTGTGTAGCACCCTCTTGAGAGCCGGTAGGGTCATACAAACAAGTGGCTCCTCAAGATCGACACACATGGCCTCGAAGGCCACCACTTGAAGACTCCCCTGGATTGCACTGTACAATGGGGCTAGTGTGGTGGATGACACTCCAAGTCAAGGATGTGATCACCTACAAAGTCTCTACATTAGCACTCTCCTTTACAACTGTAGGCATCACAATCTATTCACGAGGTGGCCTAGCGAGAGGTCGTCTCCCCTATCATGTAGGATTTGGCTGTGCATCGGGCCTATCCTATGCTAACCCCCCACCTCTCCCCTGAAACTCCCTCATATCAAAATAATTCAGGATTTGGTTCAATACAAACTCACAGTATAATTTCCAAAGAAAATATTGGGAGACTTCACAGTTATTGCATGGTGGGTAATCAAAGACCATATACCATCTGTCATAAAAATGGTTCCTAATCTCTTGGTGGTGGCACCAATGAATATGAAACCTCTTTGCATTGAGGGTGAGATTTTGATTTGTTCTAGGGTCAGTGAATAGAGAGCACAAATCACCTTTAGTAATCTTTAAATCTTTTACTTGTTTATATGATAATTTGTCTGCATAATATACCCTCCATGTTTGCCTCCTATTTTTCCATCCAGATATTTGTTGGGTAATTGCATCTACATTTCTTAACAAATCCTTCAATGAATCTGCTAGATGTTTTTTTTTTGTGGTTGAAGAATTTTGATCACTCAACCTACTAATAAGATCCTCAACTTCTTTTCTATTATTTTCAATTTCACTCCTCAAATTTTCTTGAGTGCCAGGAGGGTATTGAGAGAATGGTGGGGGAGGTTGATTTTATTGTTGAGGCTGATTTGGTTGAGGATTTTCCTCCTCTTGTTGAGGATTTCCTACAAATTAAAAAAAAAATCATTTCTAAACTAAAACAAACAAAATCAATTTAAAACTAACAAATACCAAACAATACTTACCTCTTGCATCTCTTCATCGTCGTGGCGCCATATTTGTGAAGAAATCCAATTGCTGTTGATGAATTTTGAAGAAATCGCCTCTCCAAGAATGCGAGTGCATAAGACAGGGTTTTTGGCCTCGGGCGGAGCTAAAACATAGAAAAAACCAAATGAGAAATGATATTTGGATTCGCTTTTTTTTTGCTTTTAAAAAGCCATAACACGAATGCGTTATGGATTTTTTTTTCTTGTTTGGCCACAAAAGTGCGACCATCTTGGTGCACTTACCCTATATATATATTTAAATCAAAGGCAGTGAGCCTATATAAGTATATATTAATATAATAAGAGTGAAGATACAAAATAAGAGACTATGTCCATGTCATCCCAGATCAAAAATAGAATATTACATTCAAAATGTCCAAGGACTGCAAAATTTTAGTGGAATACTACCTAACCTACTAATAGAAATGAGGCATTCTAGTCAACAAAAGATTGACATTACAAAAAAACCAAAAAAATTCAAAAAATTAAATCCAACCATGCGTTCCAATTAGTGCTATTCCTCCATTGGAACCAAATGTGCAGGATTTTTGAAATGAGCTCCAGAGCTTCTTCCAACTTGACCACCATAACTTGTAGAAGCAACAAACACTTCTAAGTGCCTCTGTACTGACCACCCACAGTTACAAGAATCTTGGCCATCAAGGCTTGCTTTTCCTTTAACTAGGCCACAACACTCATGGCACCCACGAGCAAATGAAACATGGGAATCACCAAAAACATTTGAACATGGAACCAACCCCAAAACTCCACCAGTATCACTTCTAATTGACCCAACAACCTCAGTGCCCAATTGAGCCACACGTGCAAAAGATGACAACCCCTCAAATCCACCTCGACCCATATTGAAAGCTGGGGACACTTCACGATTTTCCACACAACCCACATTGAAATTTGATAGAGATCCTTAGACATCTCTACCACAAGCATTTACTATGTCTTGAGGAGAAAAATCCCAAAGAAAAGACACTACATAGTATTTCTCCTTAATAGCCCTATCCATGCTTATCCAGATTATCCTACAATTCTTTCTCAAAGTATTTAACAACCTTCCATCATTCTTATACTATAGGGAAAGCCTAATGGATTCAAAAACCTCCTCAAAGCCTGAACAATAAAAAATGAAACCTCTAGAGAATAGACCACCTAACTCCCCTTCCCCAACAAAAAGGTTGTACTTTTGAACTGCACACAACAAGGCGTTGTCCTGCAGAAAGGGAGTTTTGAAAAACTTACTAGCAATGAAAGCTAGCTCTCTATAGGACTGAATCAAATCCATAACATTTGATAGAAATATCGACAACACCTGCGAAGAAAAGATAATCCTTCTGGCACACAAACTAGTAACCTCTAGACCAAGGATAATGCGAATAGCTTCTTCCATTGGAGGACTGTCCAAGTAAAACGCCACCTTTAGACATTCACACGAAAGATAATCCTCAAATGGGAGCTCCCACTGCTGAATCTCCAAACACACCCTTAGGTTCCAAGGCTTGGGAGCCATTTTGAAAATTCTTCAAACAAGCATAAAATATTTGGAAAGCCTATAAAACCAACAATTTAGAATGATGCCCTTGAACTTACACCGTCCTTTATAGGCAAAAGAAAAAATGCGCCACTTTGAAATGATTGATGAGGGTTAATTGCATTAATACTTAGGTAGAAAATAAAAATAATAGAATAAAACTTCCTATGAAGAAACGTACGAAAATTATTTCCCAAACTCCCAAATCTAGATCTTTTATTAGAAAATATCACATTGAGATTTGGTTGCAAATTTAGAGAAAATGACACATGGATTTCTTGAGGAGAAACATGTGAAATTTTTACTCCAAACTTTGAAATATGATACACACTCCTAATCATCATGTCAAATGCACCTCCCTATACTCCAAAAATATTAAAGAAAAAATTATTCGGGCAACACCTGTTCAGTGATGCCCACAACTATGTACATCACACCTTGAGATGATACTTAAAAAGCCATCAGCAATCTGATGATGAAAGATATGAGTAGTACCTATACGTCATCCAAAATGATACCACCACCACTATAAAGGGAAACCTGACCACCTCGTATAGACCAAACCACGCCACCTATCCAAACTACCAAATCAGCAGGGCTACACTAACTATACATCTCACATATGAGTTGTCACACCAACTAAGCAAATATTTGAAAGGTACCTATTCCAAACTTGAACACGCATACTTACGCCAAATCTTCAATGATTAATATGACTCCCATCCTCAATTGCCAATTCTACCAATTGAGGACAAGAATTTATAATCTCTAGAATCCTAATGACCTACAAATTATTACCATCACAACCCATATTTGCAATTCTTTCAACTAGTTTGTTACCTTCTCTGTATGAATGCGAAATATGGATTTTCTCAAATGAGGCTAGGATTTCCTAGACTTTAGACAAGATATATCTAAGCTTCCAATTATTTATGAATTTTTCTTTGCAAGAATTTATTATGATCAAGGAATCCCCCTCAATGTGTAAATTCTTGATATCCATAGCCTTAGATACCTACAGAGCATAAAGTAGAGCTAGGTTTTCTACAATGTTATTGGTGGAATTTGATAAATGAATTTCCTTAACTGCCAAAAGAAATCCCTTCCAGTCTCTAATGGCTATTTTGTGTCAAAAAATATGTGTGAATTATATCAAAACAAACACACTTAGATGGGAAGTATTATAGTAAAGAATTTATCTAAATTAAACATAGTCCAACAACATAATTCTTTAAAAACTTCTCATCTTCCTCTAATCTCAAATGTCTTGGTGATTCATGCTCTTAGATCTTATCCCTGCACAAATAACTGAGATGTCATCTAAGAAACGAGTAGCCTATCCATTTACAATGAAAATTATAAACCTACATCCACATGATTAGATGATTACTGGATGGAAAGATAAAGTGACATGGTGAAATGTATAGCTACATACAAATGATATGTGAATGATGTAGAACATAATTAAACTAATGAGAATGATGTGGAAATTATTCTAATGCTAAATTGAAACAAACTAAGAAACATCTAAAGGAGCCATGATTCTAATCTAAATTGACAATATATTCTAAATGCTATGCTAAAAATGCAAAGGAAGCTCTAAAAACTCAAGTGAAATTCTGCAGAGTAAGATTATGCAATTGCTCCTTATGCAAAAGTTATAAATTGGGCTCAATTTATAGATTTTTCCAAGGAATTGGGTGAGTTGGCAGCCATGAGTGATCAAGATTTAATCTGGAGAATCCGAAGGAGAAAAATGAAGAGGATGGAGAAAACAAGGTAAATGTTCACTTTAATAAAACCATTTTGCCAAGTGTAAGAGGGAATCATTTGGAGGATGAAGCCATGTGTCTTGAAGCTTGTTAAATTTGTTTGAGAGTAAATATCCAATTTAGAAAATAAAGATAATTATTTTCATGTGACACATGGTGAGTTGGAGGGTGAGTTGGAAGGTGGTTGGAAAAGTATGTAGAAATGTGACAAATTAGAATTTAAAAATTCCAATTTAATGAGAAGGAATTAATTAGAATAAAAAAAAATTATTTAAATTTGTTTATTTTAACTAAATCATGAAAGAGGTGAATTGGAATAGAAGAATTAAGAGGAAAGGAACTATGTAAATAAATTTGATTTATTTATATAGTAGAGGAATAAAAATTTATTAATTAAATAATCAATATTTAATTAATATTCTCCAGACCAATTTTGAGTGTATACATTTTTCCCCTCTTTGAAGTGATCTTTTAATGCATTACTTCAAAGAAAAATTTACCAATGCTGCTAAATTTTTTAATAATGCCTCAGACAGTGTTCTCAGAGGATTATGGTTGTATGCCTCCTCAGGAGATAAATCAAGAAATTTTTGATGAAAAGGATTTTTGATGATTTTTGAAAATTTCAATTGATTTATGATGGTGATGATGATAAAATCCTATTTTGATAATATTACAACAATTTATCTCCCGAAATGAAAGATTGCAAGTTGTCCCAATTAATTGCCTCTCAAAGAAATATAAATAATGCCACCAAAATTAACCCCTTTAATTACCTTTATTAAGAGGTAAAAAGTGAAAAGTAATTCATTTGTGCTAATTGCATTTTGAAAATTGTTTGGAGGGAGAAATCATTTTGGAGCTTTTGAGCAAGATGGTGATCCCTCTACAACATTATCGATTCGAGCGGGTATGACGACATAATCGGCTAGCAAGATACAAACCTTTGGTGAGAATTTTGAAACCTTGCCTTGTGATTTGAAAATGAATTTTTGTCACATTTTGAATCGGATTTTGAATTTCGAAAGAAGTTTCGACGTTTCTAAAAAATTTAGTGGCGCCTAGATTAGGAGTTTTGGTGCTTTTGCAGAAAGTTTTGGCACCTCCAAAGTCTGTTTTGGCACTTCATTTTTGGTTCCTAGGAGTTCTGAAATGGCACTTCCAAGCAGCTAAGGGTCAATTTTAGGGTTTTGGTGCTTTGACACCCTGTTCTAGAGCTTTCAACTAAAATGGCTCTTTTTCCCATTTTTCTAGCGCTTTCAACTGAAATGGCACCTCGATGTGATTTTCTGACACATTCACCAGAAATGGCATCTCCAAGCCACATAATGGCACATTCATTCGAAACGGTGCCTCCACGATCTATTTTGGCATTTTCAAGACATAATGAAGATGTTTGTTATTTTCTCCCTAAATTTTGATGTTTAATCATTTTCATCTGTTGATTAAGTTTTGATGATAGGACAAATGATGTAGTGACCTCATGATAGGTGAGATGCACTAATGATGATGTTTTTTTCATCTCATGATAGGTGAGAATAATTTTTTTTTTTTACGAGATTTGATGAAAATCTCAAGAGGATTGATAAGTTGACTGATTTTGATGATTGATTGATTTGTTAATTTTGATTTGATATATTGATTTGCAATGTTTTCAAAATGATAGGAGACAAATTTAGATAATCTTTAGTCTTGAGAGAGATTTTTGTTGACATGGGAGATAATACCATAGCTATCTCACATCGAGAGAGACATTGTTGAGAGATGTGGTTTGCCCTCACCGATTGATCTACCCCAAGTTAGGATTGATTGGGGATTGTTGACAACACTAGCAGAGAGGTGGAACAGGGACCACAACACTTTCCATCTACACACTGGAGAGATGACTATCACACTGCAGGATGTGTATAGGATTTTGTGGATTCCCATGGTTGGTGACATTGTGACCTATGACTCGATCGAGCAGGGAGGTACGGATGCATTACGCTGACTTTTTCATGATGATCAGATTGTTGGATGTTGGATGCCATGGTTAGAGATATTTTCCAATGATGTACCTTTTCCTTTATTTCTTGCAGGATTTTTTGGTTTCTTTTTATGTCTCGACAAGAGCGCAAAGGGGTTGTCTATTGGTTGGGGACACACACTAGAGCAGATGGTTTAGTTTGGGGCCTGTTATGCTTGGGGTTCATGCATGCTTGCTCACCTATATCATGATTTTCACCAAGTGGTATATCTGGGAGGAGCCAGCTTGTTTGTTGGAGTCACATTGCTCTAGATTTGGGCTTGAGAGAACATTGTGGTTACACGGCCTAATAAAGATAGATTCTGACCATTCAGGAGGCCATAAATTTATTACTATTCCAACACAATTGTTTGGCATAAATTGGGAAAACTAGAGTATTGGCGATGAGTTCTTGATGATTTGGATGCAGTAATCTAGTGGCCATATGTGGATTGTGAGCATTGGGCAGAGGACCATCTAGAGGTTCCCTATTTTATGACAACCAAATATAATATTGGGAAGACTCCATACATCATTGAGAGATTTTTTTTATTGAGGGTACTGAGACAGTACGAAATAATTTAGGGGATGCCATGGGGATCATCATTGTATGCACACAGACAGTAGGATACGATGGAGTGGGGACCTACACTGTCTTATGATGCTGCATGTGATGAGTACCTGCACTTACAACCAATGTTATGGGATTATCTTCCAAAGATAGTTGAGTGTTATATGAGTTCGGAGTACATAGTTTATTTTAGTCAACATCCATTTCCATGGCTTTCGAGTCCCAATGAGTCCATTCCAACTTTTGAGAATGACAAGGAGAGGCCACCTAGATGGAGGCGAGGTAGAGGTGATGGAGGTGGTGAGGAGGGAGAGGGTGGAGATGAGGGCGAGGATGATGACAGAGGAGATGATGGAGGTGGTGACAGTGGTGGAGGAGATGGAGGAGGTGGAGGAGGTTGTCCTCATGGTCATCTTGGTTTTGACCTTAGATTTCCTCACAGGAGGTGATCCCTGGTTGCAGCATCACAGTGGTGGATACACATATGCTTGCCTTCTTAGTAGTAGTAGTTATAGATCACTGCTTTGCACACACAGGTCCAGACTATTTAGGGACAACTTACACAGTTATAGGGGCAATTGCAGACATAGGCCTAGTTGTTGACCTAGGTGTAGGCATAGCTCTTATAGGCACAGGGTCAGATTCAGACTTTGACAGCTGAGAGAGATGCTGCCCAGCAACAATTGGTAGATCTATAGGGTCAGGGACATGCATAGGCACAGGGATAGGTTACAACACTAAATACAGAGAGAGATGCTCTAAGATGATGGGTTGAGTAGGAAGGGGCCATTAAAGAGAGGTTATAGCAGGCTGCTACGACCATGGGAGTTGCAAATTATTTTAGGGAGATACACCACACTTCTTAGGAGCTACAATTTTATAGAGATTGATATCGTGAGTTGGTCCCACCTAAGCGGCAACAAAGCTTTACCTGATCTCAGACCAACAGATCTCAATCTCAGACACTGAGCATGGGTGTGACACAACCATTACTAGAGGATCAGAGAGATCTAGGTTTGGGTCCCTTAGGTGTAGCAGGGGGTACAGGTTCAATGCGACTAGCAGTGTCGAGAGGAAGAACTACATAGTTTTAGTCATTTTATGCTATGCCATGATGTATACACTAAATTTTGATGATATCACCCTTTGATGTTGTATTTCTTGACATTCAGATATACTTGTACATTTGACATATTTTTAAGATATATATGCAGTGGTGATGATGATCCTATGTGTTTATGCATGTTAATTTTTTATGATGGATGCATTTAATTTCTATGTCATGTATGTTACATGATGCTTTATGATGATGATATTATATGCCATGGATGCAATACATGTTATGATCCTATGGTTTTATGAAAACGTCTACATGTTGTTTTTGTATTTTTCTAATGCAATGATGTATGATGCAATGGATGTTAATGCAAAGATGAATGAACCTAATAATGAATGACTTTATATGATTCCATGGATGTATGATATGCATGGTAAACTATGTTTTGTATTTTTTTGATGCAAATATTATGATCTATTACATACGTTGATGCCTAGGATGCATTTCTAAATGTAAATGGATGAAAATGACATTATCAATGCATTTTTTTTCCTAGATTTTTTTGTGATGCAAATATATGATTAATGACCTAAATGAGTGCCTAGATGATATGATAATTCTATGATTTATGTCCTAATGCTTATGCCTCTAAATGATGTTTTTGATTATGTCAAATGTACTCAATCTGTTAGTGATAAAAATATCAACCTTAGAAAAATATATAAATTCCATTACAACAACCAAATATGAATGCAACCTAGATATCCAATCCTAATAATGCAATAGTGACATCCCAATGATTTATCATGCTTATTTTCATCATTGAGCCTTTAAAGATGTTGAAAGTGAGTACAAACATTGATGGTAAAATTGAACCATGATGACCTAAGTACTACTTCCATAATGTTTGATAGTGCAAGTTAACACAAGCATCTAGGTATAATTAGACCAAGACGACTTGAGAATCCCTTGCTTAAATAGACAAGAATTAACCATTTTCCTATGTGAATCTAGAATTCCATCAGTGATACTTTGTAGAGCACGTCCCACTATGATTCCCATAGTAATAATGATTAACTCACAAGCAATAGACAAAGAAAAATATCATTCTCAATCATAGCTTTTCTAGTTCTCTGACATCCTTGAATTGCTCCTATGAAATGATAACATCAATCATAATACAAACAATTTTGAACATTGGTGTGAAAGTGTTAAAACCATGATTTAGAATAGCATCATCCTTGTAACCATGATTTTTTGTTGTTTTTGGATTTTTCAATTTTCCAATTTTTAGGTGTTTTCTAAAATTTTGACCAAGATCCTAACTTAAAGACCCATCCTAGGGGCCTCAAGGGATGATCGAATATTAGCCTTGCCTATGTTATACACGCAAAGACCACATAGTTTGACTAACTTGACCGATTTACAAGACCAGGATATGAGTAGACACTTAATTACAATGAAATGCGACAATGCAATTCGACGTGACAACGATGTTTGATGCATTTCCAATGGTGATTGATGTCCTATGTTTGATTTCACTATGATCAATGTTTTCATTATTTTTTTCTTCCTGTTGTTTAGCCGTTGGTTCAAGCTCAAGATTTGTTTCCCCCAGTGAGGTTAGGATTTCTCCCCCAATGGAAACAAGCCATTTTATTATGGATATGCACAATGTTCAAGAAGCCAAGGTGAGACGTGACCGACACAACAAGGTATGCATATGTAGATTGGATGAAGGATGTGGTAGGTAATGATACCAAGCTAGTGATCAAACATTCCATAGAGGAAGAAGCCAACTTGTCACAAATAGCACCTGTTGCCAAGTTTTCACCACTTTTTTTTATTGTACCTTTTCATATTTTATGATTTTTTTGATCTTTTTCACTTTTTCAAATTTTCTGTATTTTTTCACTTTTTGATTTTTCTTTTTGTTGTTACCAGGATGCCTTTTTCCTAGGTTTTCACCAAGGTAACCATTTTTTTAGGACATTTTTGGATGTTTTTGGATTTCTTCAAGACTTTTTCTAATGTTTTGGATTTCTTTAGGACTTTTTACAAATACATCGGCCTATGCATAGAATTTATTAAGATGAATATTTTTCTTGGGTTCTTCAAACTGATCTCCTTCTAGCATGGACAACTGATATTCTCTTGAACCATAAGTTGATATAATGACAAAGGGCCCCAACCAATTTGGTTCAAACTTCTCTTTCTCCTCTTTGTCTTGTTGATTGCGGGGGTTCTCCTTCAACACTAAGTCACCAACTTGGAATGTTTTGGGTTTGAACTTGTGATTGTAACTTCTCAACATACGTTGTTGGTAGGATTTTAGGTGATTCACTGCATGTTAGCATTGCTCATCTAACAGTTCTAGTTCTTGCAATCTAGAGACCTGATAATCTTCATCAAAGATGATACCTATCAAGGAAACCTAGAGTGATGGTATTTCAACTTCAATAGGTACAATGGCCTTAGCTCCATATACCAAAGTGTATGTGTAGCTCCTATCGGTGTGGGAATACTGGTGTGGTATGCCCATAAAGTAGGGTTCAATTGGATGTGCCAATCATGTCCTACATCATTGATGGTTTTCTTCAAAATACTTAGAATAGTCTTATTGGAAGCCTCTGCTTGACCATTCCCCTGGGGATAATATGGTCTAGATATTGAACTTCTCACACAATTCTTGCATGTCCTGATTTTTGAAAGGTCTTCCATTGTCAGTGACTATGGATTGGGGAATGCCATATCTACAGATAATGTAGTTGAGGATGAATGATGAAATCTTCTTTCCTATGATGTTAATTAAAGGAACAAGCTCAATCCACTATGTGAAGTATTCTATAGCTATGATAATAAACTTGTGTCCATTTGATGAAGATGGATGAATTTCACCAACAAGATCTAGTCCCCATTGAAAAAATGGCCATGTGGATACAAAAGGTTGAAGTTCTTGTGCTAGTGCATGGATGAGGTTGCCACGAATCTAACATTTCTTCACAAACTAGAAATAATCCTTCTCCATTGTTGGCCAATAATATCCTAATCAAAGAAGTTTCTTAGCTAAGGGGCCACTTGAATGTGTTCCGCAGACACCCTCATGGACTTATCGTAAATCCATTTCAGACTCATCACATTCCAGACATCGTAAGAGAGTTTTTTCAAGACCTCGCTGGTATAGTACATCCGCTATAAGTGTATGTTGGGTGGCTCGATGAATGAGATTGCATTTTTGGTTTCGTCACAAGTCAGATGGAAGAGTGTTATCCTTTAGGTAGGTATAAATTTCACTGTAGATTGAGGTGTTGGTATTATATAGGTGATAAATGACATGGGATTTGGTACCGTCATAGGTAGGAGAGAACAATTTTTCCATGAAGAACTCGTAACAGCTTCTTTTCTCTAGAATTTGTAACAAGGAAGCAATAATAGCCATGGCATCAACGACTTTATTGTCCACTCTTGAAATATGTTCAAATTTGATATCCACAAAATATTTCTTGAAATCATCTAGCATTCTCTTGTAGGGCATCAATTTTTCATCTCTTGTTTGATAATCATCATTGAATTGGTTAATGACCAACTAAGAATCCCCATACACTTGCAATTCTAGGACTTTCCACTCTACAGTTGTTTTGATGCCAATGATTAATGCTTCATACTCTGCCATGTTGCTGGTACAAGGGAACATTAGTCTATATGATTTTGGTATAGTATGTCCTTGTGGGGTGACAAATAGAATTTTGGCTCCCAATCTGTGTTGGGTGTGTGATCCATCAAAATATTGTGTCCATTGTTTTGCAGCCACAACAAGAACATTAGCATCTGGAAATTAAATGTGTAAAGGATTATTATCTAGTAATGGTGCCTCTGCTAATTGGTCAGCAATCTCTTGTCCTTTTATGGCTTTCTTGTCTACATATTGGATATCAAATTCATTGAGTATCATGACCCATTTAGCTAATCTCCCTGTTAGGTTTTCTTTGCTAAGGACATATTTGAGAGGATCAATTTTAGCTATCAACTTGATGGTGTGAGTTAACATGTAGTGTCGTAGCTGTAGGGTAGAAAATACTACTGCTAGATAGGCCATTTCAATGGAGGTATAGTTGATCTCATAGCCATTTAATGTCATGCTGATGTAATACATTGCTCATTCTTTTCTCGCTAAATATTCTTGTGCTAATAGGGCTCCCAATGATGTCTTTGTTGTAGCAATATATAGCAGTAGTTGCTTCCCTTCTGATGGTGGTACTAGGATAGGTGGATTCATTAAATATTATTTCAAATGGTTGAAGGCTCCTTCACATTGTTCATCCCATCTAAAAGAAACATTTTTATGTAGCAGATGAGTGAAGGGATGGGTTTTGTCTACTAGTTGTGAAATGAATTTGTGGATTGACTGAAACCTCCCTTGTAGAGAATGGAGTTGGCTAATGTTCTTTGGTGGTGGAATTTCCATAATAGCTTTGACTTTGGCTGGGTCCACCTCAATTCCTTTTTCTGATACGATATAACCTAGGAGTTTTGTTGATGTCACTCCAAACACATTTCTTAGGATTTAGCCGCACATTGAATTTTTCTAGTTTGGTGAAAATTTTATCCAGGATCTCCAAATGTCCTTCTCTGGTATATGATTTGGCCAATAAATTTTCCACATAGTCTTCCATGAAGGTATGCATCATATCATGAAATATTGTTGTCATTGCACGTTGGTAGGTAGCTCTTGCATTTTTCAAGCTGAATGGCATAACATTCCAACAAAAATTTCCCCATGGACAAGTAAAGGTAGTTTTAACTTGATCTTTCAGGGCTATTTTGATTTGATTATATTCAAAAAATCCATCCATCAGTGATAGCATACCATGTCTTGTCGTCAAATCTACTATGATATCGATATTGGGCAAAGGAAAATCATCCTTAGGACAAGCTTTGTTTAGATCTTGAAAATCTATGCAGATGTGAATACTGTTGTTAGGTTTTGAAATTGGTACTATATTGGAGATCCACTTAGCATAATTAATGGGTCTAATGAATCCAACATCTAACAATTTCTTCAAATCTGCCTTTACCAATAGTGTGATATGGGGGTGCCTTTTTCTCAACTTTTGTTTGAATTTTTTCACTCCTGGAGGTAATGATAGATGATGCATGATGAGTTCTGGATCAATTCCAGACATGTAAGCATATGACCAAGCAAATTTTATTTGTTTCTCTATGAAAAACTTGAGAAATCTTGGCTTTTCTTGATCTGTCAATGATGCTGCTAGATGGATATTCTTCACTGTCTCTTCATTGCCGATGTTCACAGACTGTGTGGGTTCAATCAAGACCTTTGAACTTTCCTAAAAAAAATTTGGGAGTGTATCAAATCTTCCATCCTTTGATGCCTCAAAGAGGTCTTCACCATTGGATGTGCTCTTTGTTTTTACTTTTTCCAAATCTAGTACTACCATTGAATGGTTTTCAATATCAAATCTATTTCCCGTATTATTCATTTTGCAGGTGGATGATTTGATACTCTCCTGTATGGAAGCCTTGTTATGATTTTCATTGGTGGAATCTATTTCGGGATCATTGGAAAAGAGGAAATTGACAATGGTGTCATCATTCAAAAATTTAGGGATGTCAAATGGCTCAGTTAGGTCCCAATCTATAAGCTCAAGATGTACTAAGGGTAAGCAGTCACTAGATAGGTTAAGGTCAGAAATGGTAAGGGTTCGGATAGTGATGTCTTCAATTTTTCCAATAGAAAAATCAAGGTCTAGAAGGTAACTCTCTTCTGAATTATCTATTTCACTTTGAGTTGAATCTTCTATACTAGAATCATCAAGGTGTTGCAATCCAAATTCAAATGGTCTAGAACTTGACCCTTGTCCATCTTCGAGTAGGGATGCATATTTATGTACTACATCAATGTCCTTGTCATGATAGGAATATTTTGATAGTGAATCCCACTCATATTCATTGGAATCAGTTTCATGTTCTTCACTGGCTTGTAATTATAGGATTCTTTCAACCATCTTTTCTTTTGCATCCTCTTTATAACCCAGTCTAGTCTTGTCTTTTGGATTGATCAAAAAGGGTTTAATTGGTTCTATGATTCCCTATTTTCTTTTACCCACGAGACCTTTCCCTTCATATCCCATCTTTTCCAAGATAGTGAAACCTTTTCCATATTTAGTTGTTTGCATAGTTGCAGTTGCTGCCTAGGATTCTTCTTCATCTTTATAAAGCTAGTTTAGAATGTCTTTGTCTTCTACTTCATCAAAGCTTGTGCTCTCTTTTATGAATCATCCATCAAATTTGGTAACTGGTTGTGGAGTCTATTGTGTTGATGTAGAGGGTTGTCCATAATATTTTGGAGAAGAAAAGTGTGAAAGACACAAGGACCATTCAAAGAAGTATTCACCAACACCTTTTCCTTTGATTTGGACTTTTTCATCAATTTTTTTTGACAAGGAATTCAATTGTGTTTCAAGATTTGAGGAGGTGGATGGAGCAGCTTCTTCTTTCTTCTCAGACTATTTAGACATGGAACTAGATTGACTATCATGATTTGTGGAAATGACCAATGGTTTGGGTGAAGAACTTGTCTGGCCTTGATCACTGGAAATAGTGGGAATGGAAGCTTCTCTATTATGAGGCACAAAAATATCCTAGACAAATTTCAGGGTATTGAAATAATGGGGACTATTTGAATCAACCAAAATGGTAATTTCTTGACCACCACAAGGAAATTTCAAACATTGGTGATATGTTGAAGGAACCACTTGCATCTCATGAATCCATGGTCAACCCAATAGTATGTTATAGGTCAAATCCTAGTCTAAGACTTGGAAGATTACATCTTTATAGATTGGTCCCACTTGAATAGGTAAGATGATTAACCCCTGTGAAGCTCTTTCCTCATCATCATATGCTTTTATTGTAATATTTTTCTTTGAATCAATTGCATTCTCAAAAAATCCCAAGGCACGAACAAGTTTTAAAGTACATATATTCAGGCCAACTCCTCCATCTATTAGGACATGTTTGGCATGATGTTTATGGATCGGGACTTCAATAGGGAGAGAAGCATTGTTGGGATGAGAAATGGATGCGTCATCATTTTTTAGAAAAGGATAGGCAATGTGGCACAGTTAAATGTCCCACCATGGCTTCAAATTTAGAAACTTCCAAATTCATTGGCACCATTGTGTCCACTAGGGCTTTTTCCAAAATCTCTTTGTGGGTGGGTGAAATTTTGAGCAATTCCAATATAGATATTTGTGTAGGGATATTTTGTAATTGGTCCACTATGTTGTATTGATTGGGTGATGCTACAGATGTTTTGGATGAACCTCCTTTTAAGACATATTTGGCCTGTGCTCTAGTTTTCGCATTCACTGGTACACTTTCTTGTTTCCTATTGATTTTGATGACATTGATTTGAGTATCATTTACATTCATGTTTGGTTGGATGTCATTGATTTTATTTTCAAGGATAACGATATCTTGTTCTGGTTCAATTGGAATGTTATAGATTGAATCATCATTTGTAGTAATGTTTTGGCTATCATGAGTTTCAATGGTATTCATTTGGTTTTCCACCACTGAGATATTGTTTATGACAATATCATGGACATAGTTTATGTTCTTTTCCTTGTTATTCATCATAGAGGACTCCCCTTTTTTTTAGTTCAGTAAGGGATTTTTGAATGCTCTGTGATCTACATTTGTTTGGAGTCCCTCTATTTGTATGATATTGGCATCTATCAAGTCTTGTATTTTATGTTTCAATTACATGTAGCTATTTGTTAGGTGACCTTTGCATTGATGAAATTCACAGTAATGGGCATTGTTCCACCATGATGATTTTACTTTGGGTTCAAATCCTTGAGTGTTTGATAGTGTTATAAGGTTATTTTCAAGAAGTTATCTCAAAGAAGATTCATGTGATTGACCAAAAGGAGTGAATTTTATGTGGTTTGATTGTGTTTGATACGGTGGAAATTTTGATGGGGTGTTTCTTTTATTGTGTCCACTTTGGTTATTGGACGAGTTGACATTATGGTTAGTTCCTTGATTGATGTTTTGATCCATCTTGATTGTGGTTCTTGTCAAGTTGAAGATCAATTTGGAATTATGTGTTTCAACATTACCATCATTGATATTTTTGTTCCTTGTCCAAAATCTGGGTTTTTCATTGTTATGATGGTTAGATGAACTAGCATTGTTTGATCCATCATTATGAATTTTCAATACCCCTCTTTTGACTAAGGCTTCTTCGATTTTAACACTATTTTCTACCATCTTCTCAAAGCTAGGAGGACATTACAATTGCAATCTATAGCTCATCTCACTATTAAGGTTATCGATAAAAATTTCCATCTTTTCTTGTTCAGGTATGGGATGAGCATAATGAGAAAATAACCTTCTCCACCATTGGAGGAATAAAAGGAAATATTCTCCTTCTTTCTGTTTGTTATTACAAAGGTCCTTCATGGTTATCTCATGTGCAATATTATAGGAATATTGTGCAATGAGTCTATTAACAAGTTCTTGGAAGGATTTTATGTCTGGTTGTAACTTTGAGAACCATTCCATGCAATGACCCACTAGAATATGAGGAAAGAGTCTCATTAAGTATGTGTCCTCATGGGAAAATTCAAGACTCACTGTTCAAAATTCTTGCACGTGGTCTATAGGATCTGATTTCCCGTTATATTTGTTGTATTTTGGCAATTCACAGTTTTGAGGAAATGGTATCATGTTTAACCTTCTATCAAAGGAATAGGGACAAATATCTTGTAACAAATATCTTTTTGGAGTCCCTCCTTGCATATCTTGGAGTTTTTGTTGAAGGATTTGCATCTGAGTTGTTAGAATAGCCATTTGATCTGTATTAGGCGTTTTAGTTTCATTTTTCTTTGGGATACTCTTCAATTTGTTAACATCAAAGTCATTAGGTAACTTAGCCCCTTGGTTGGCTAACATCGAAAGGTATTTCTACCCATCCTTTTCAAAGATTTTTTCTAGGAATCTATGGAAATTGGGGTCTTGATTTGCTTGTTTGACATCTTCTTCTATTATCTCATCATTTTCTTTTTGGGAAATATTATGAAAAGGATTTTCCTCTGATTCAGCCATGATATGTGGAGGTTCAGTTTCTTTGTCCTTAAGTTTCTTTTTTGGGACCTTGTTAAAATGGGAATACAAGTGACTAAGGTTTACTAAATTTTGATCATTATTTGAGAGTGCCAAGGAAAATACCTAGGTGGAATAGAATGATGAATTCTATTGATGTAACCAAGGTGATAAAATTTGATACAAAGTGTATTGTTTCCAAGATGAAGGATAAAAACCTTGATGAGGAAACTCAACTTAACTATCAAATTTGGGATGTTGATGATGATGGGAAATTCTAGATGTTCGATCAAAGTTTAGGTAAAATGTTTCACTTAGATAAGTCAATTTAAACAAAATTTTGGACTCTAAAGGATAATTCCAAACATGAGGAGATTTTGAAACTTTGGTTCCAATCGTGAAATGGTGAGAAATTTCCTTTCCTAGACAAGATGTTCGAATCTTTGGAAGAGTCTTATATTTTGGCAATAATTGAATGAGTACAAGTTGGGGTTGTTCTTGGAAGCTTTTCTATAAAAATTGAAGATAAATTTGTCTCTAAGGTCATAAAGCATGGAAAGACGTTGTTGATGTTCTTTTGGACTAAGAGTTAGGGGTTTTGAATTTTGAATTTTAATTTTTCATGAAGCCATTGGGTAAAAACCATGTTTAGACTCTTGTCAAGGTTGAAAATGACTTTGGATTTGGAAATATACTTGAGTTATGGTTTCAAAATGATGGATGGGAATGGTAGTTAGCTCTCTGTTTTTAGGTTTCGGTGGAAGCACCATTCTAGTGGGTGAAAGTGCCAAAAAGGTAGAAGCATTATAAGAAATCTTAGATGCACCACATAATACCTTGGAAGTGCCAGAGAAAGGGGTCAAAATTCCATAGAATAGCTCAAGTGCACCATAGGATGTTGAGGTCAAAGTGCCACATAAAAGATCAGATGTGTTGGAAAATAGGGTGGAAGCACTGTAACAAAGGGTGAATGTGCTAGTAAAACTGGTGAAAGTGCCATAGAAATTAGAAAAAGTGCTGAACTGGAGAATGTAATAGTTTATTTCTAGTTTGTTTAATTTCTCTTTTTTTTTTGGTAAAAGTACATATTATTCCTGGATGATTTATTTTGAATCACAATTTCATTTGAGGTTTGTTTTGAGAATAGTTTGACAAGCACAATCAAGCACAACATACATTCCCTAGGGCTATGATAGACTATATTCTCTTGGATTCCGTGTAGGTTTTATCCCAACTGCACTTATCTTTAGTGGATGAATTTAGAAGCTTGGCCACATGGGCTCCCCCTTACATTGCACTCTCTTCTCAGGTCAACCAAGCTTCTAGTATACATGAAATTCCCATGGAAAATTGATCATCTCTACTAAAGATTGTGAGAATGTGGATGCCTTCACATCGACCGATGTTATACCAAGAAAATAGATAAAGGATTTGGCCAATTCTATAACAAGGGTTCTATTAAGGACTTTTTGTTCATAGGAGTTGACCCAACATGGAAAGATACCATTGTTTCCCTTCTCGTCGAAGCCAATTGCATGATATTGGCATTTACTCCAATATCCACATTTATATCCCAGCTGGAAATACTCTTGGATTTAGAGTGTTACTAGTTGAGTCGTTCCCTTGGGTGAGTAATTTTTCTCCAAGGAAGGCCCTCTAGGATAAAAAAAGTGAGAGAGTATACCTGTAGTTTGATCTTCTTTATTTTGCATGAATAAAGAGAGAACCCTCGTCATATACCCTACTCACACTTGTAGATTAACAAAGAACGGGTATGGATTTTTGGTCACCCAGTGAAGGGGAGAGCATATTCCTACCATTCAAAACACATCACAAAATAAATGAAAAGGAAGGGGTTTTTATTTTTGGTCACCCAGTCAAGGGGAGAGAATATTCCTACCCTTCCAAACAGGAAGTAAACATGGTGTTCATTCCTTAATTAATCTATGTTCCTAATTTAAGCAAGAAGGAAAGACATAAAATCTAGCCCCTGCATCAAATTTATTAGTAGTTTCTCATAAATTATCTTTGGCTAGTGTTCTGGAGTTTTAGCATGATCTTTGACAACGTTTTATGTAACTTGCAAAACAGAAAAGCCGACATTAGTTTTCATTTTCAGGAAAAATTAAGAAAAAAATTAAAAGCGCTAGAATAGAAAGAGAACCGCCAAAACAACATAAGCGCAACAAAATTAAGTAAAAGCGCTATAGAATTTGGCTAAAGCACCACTAAGAAGGGTGAAAATGCCACAAAATGGGATCAAAGTGCCACAAAAAAGGGGTAAAGTGCTAGAGAAATCCTAAGAAGCATTGAAACAATTGGTGAAAGTACCAAAGAATCTTTCGTAAGTCCCAGAGAATTAAGTGGTTGCACCAGAAAACTACATGTCTGAGCTTGTAAAACAAAACTTCCAAATTTTTTCAAAATAACAGGGGCTAGGCCCCACGGTGGGCACTAATTTATGTGTGTTAGAAAATATTCATGAATTATATCAAAACAAACACACTTAGATGGGAAGTATTATAGTAAAGAATCTATCTAAATTAAACATAGTCCAACAACAAAATTCTTTAAAAACTTCTCATCTTCCTCTAATCTCAAATGTCTTGGTGATTCATGCTCTCAGATCTTATCCCTACACAAATCACTGAAATTTCATCTAAGAAATGAGTAGCCTATCCATTTACAATGAAAATTATAAACCTACATCCACATGATTGGGTGATTATTGGATGGAAAGATAAAGTGATATGGTGAAATGTATAGCTACATACAAATGATATGTGAATGATGTAGAACATAATTAAACTAATGAGAATGATGTGGAAATTATTCTAATGCTAAATTGAAACAAACTAAGAAACATCTAAAGGAGCCATGATTCTAATCTAAATTGACAATCTATTCTAAATGCTAAGCTAAAAATGCAAAAGAAGCTCTAAAAACTCAAGTGAAATTCTGCAGAGTAAGATTATGCAATTGCTCCTTATCCAAAAGCTATAAATTAGGCTCAATTTATATATTTTTCCAAGGCATTGGGTGAGTTGGCAGCCATGAGTGATTAAGATTTAGTCTAGAGAATCCGACGGAGAAAAATGAAGAGGATGGAGAAAACAAGGTAAATGTTCTCTTTAATAAAACCATTTTGACAAGTGCAAGAGATAATCATTTGGAGAATGAAGCCATGTGTCTTGAAGGTTGTTAAATTTGTTTGAGAGTAAATATCCAATTTAGAAAATAAAGATAATTATTTTCATGTGACACATGGTGAGTTGGAGGGTGAGGTGGAAGGTGGTTAGAAAAGTATGTAGAAATGTGGAAAATTAGAATTTAAAAATTCCAATTTAATGAGAAGGAATTAATTAGAATAAAAAAAAATATTTGAATTTGTTTATTTTAATTAAATCATGAAAGAGACGAATTGGAATAGAAGAATTAAGAGGAAAGGAACTATGTAAATAAATTTGATTTATTTATATAGTAGAGGAATAAAAATTTATTAATTAAATAATCAATATTTAATTAATATTCTCCAGACCAATTTTGAGTGTATACAGCTATACCAGCACCTAATAATCCTAGATTACCCCTTGAAGAACCATCAAAATTCAGCTTAAGAAACTCTTTTGAAGGAGGCTGCCATGTGACTTTATTCCTATCCACTTTGAGGTGTGGGGAAATTTTTTGGGAACCTTTAAAAGGAAGAGATATTGCCTCGCAATTTTGAAGTATCCAATTATCCCAACTTGTAAAGATTGAAGAAACATTCTTATAACTTTGAACATAGGCATTCACTACCTCAGAGATTGTTTGTTCAATTTTATTTTGAACTTGCACCACCGAATTGGACTGTTTGCTAAATACTCTATTATTTCTCTCCCACCACAAGCTCCAAACTACTAAAGCAAGAGCAACTCTCCAAATGCAAGCAAAGAAGGATGACTTAAAATTTACAGGCCAGGAAGTAAAAAAATCTCATAAAGTGGATGTTAGTGGAAAAGAGATATTCAATTTAATTTTAATAAACTACCAACATTCTTGTGCCCAAGAACATGCCAAGAATAGATGATCAATAGTTTCATAAGCTTCTTGACAAAGAACACACTTAAATGGCTCAACAATGCCTAGCTTGCTCAATCTATCACTCGTTAACACTCTTTTGTGAAGAGCTAGCCATGCAAAATTACCCGCCTTAGGCAAGATCATTGAATTCCAACAAAAAGAGTACGCTCTATGAGATTGGTTATGGTTTAGAGAGACTGTGAGGGATTTGTACCCTTGCTTAACTATGTATTTTCCATCCTTTGATGGTGCCCAAATAAGCCTATCTGAATCACTTGATAAAAACACAATCCTTTCATGTAGATGTTTAGAAATCAAGCTCCTTTGAGTGGATGTTAAGAATGGCGAAGAAAAATCCTTCCATGCAACTTTCCTAGAAAGATGATCAATATTATTTACATAATCCTCAAATTACTACCCCAAAAATTTGAATATACTTGCTCAACTGGGGACATATCTTGTATTGAAGACAAGGGAGGGAAGCCATTCCACGAGTCCTT
The DNA here is from genome assembly GCA_007258455.2 of Sequoia sempervirens. Taxonomy (NCBI): domain Eukaryota; kingdom Viridiplantae; phylum Streptophyta; class Pinopsida; order Cupressales; family Cupressaceae; genus Sequoia; species Sequoia sempervirens. The sequence continues at coordinate 161,758,981 of VDFB02256132.1, read as the reverse complement.
CCAAAAATGAACACTTTCCCCATCATGGACTTCCCAAGTCAAATATGGAAGAATTACTTCTCTACATGTTATCAAGAAATTCCACATCATAGGACCCACAAGAGGGTTCGAGATGGTTAAAATTTGATTTGGGTTATCACTATCCAAATACTATCCTTGCATGATAGAGCACCACCTCAAATCTGGCTTTTGGCACATACACCAAACTAATTTGGTAACTAATGCTAGATTTCTAGCAGATAAGTTATGCATACCCACTCCACCATTATTCTTACTTACACAAGTGTTTTCCAAAGAAATCAAAGGGATTTTCCTTTTGTCGTCCATATTTCCTCTCCATAAAAAATTCTTTATGAGCTTCTCAATTTTCTACACAATGTCTTTTGGAGCCTTAAGTACTGCCATAAAGTAAATGGGAATAGTAGCTAAGACTAATTTTATCAAAAGAATACGGCCAGAAAAAGACAACCACCTTGCCTTCCAAGATAAGACTCTAGCTTTTATTCTATCTACCACCTTCTTCCAATGAGTAAGTTTATCTACTCCTAAAAAGAAAGGAATACCTAGATATACACTTGGAAGCTCTTCTTTTTGGAAACCCAACAAATTTACTAATCTTCTTGTAAGTGAAGGGGAGGTATTAAAGATATAGACTTTCGACTTGGAAGAATTTATATTTTGTCCCGAGGTAGAAGTGTACTTATCAAGTATCTATTTGACTTTTTTTTCCTCCAATAAAGAGGATTTAGCATACAAAAGGTTATCATCCACAAATAGAGAGTGCATAGCCTTTATGCTTATGTTTGAAATGGTTATCCCTTGCCAAAGCTCCTACTCATGAAATTTTGTAATTGTTCTACTCAGTGCTTCCACCATGATGATAAAAAGAAACAAGGATAGTGGGTCACCCTGTCTCACCCCCTGAGTAGATCTAAAGAAACCAACTGGAGTTCTATTAATCAATATAGAAAAATTTTCTCCTGAAAAACACAAGTGAATCCACTTATTCCCTCTCAAGGAAAAACCAAACTCTGAAGGACCTATATCAAAAAATCCTAGTCCACCCTATCGTATTCCTTCATCATGTTGAGCTTAATAACAAAAGAGGACAAGGCATTGACTTTAATTGAATGAAACACTTCATGAGCTATAAGTTCCCCTTTGGGTGTTTCCCTCCCTGGGACAAATCCCCCCTGCTCCTGAGATATTATTTTCAGTATGAGAGACTTTAGTCTAATATATATGGCTTTGGTGACAACCTTATATATAGTATAGCACAAAGAAATTGGCCTGAATTCTGCAAATGATTTCAACTCTTTGAATTTAGGAATAACAACAATGTGAGTTGTGTTGAATATTTTCAACATGGATCTTGACTTCCTCGATTCTTCTATTGCTAGCAAGACATCAAATCCAATAAAATCCCAACATTTTTGAAAAAATAATCCAGTAAACCCATTAGGACCTGGCGTTTTTTCAGGTGGGAAGGAAAAAACCACCTTCCTAATCTCCTCAAGCGTGAAAGGCTTCATCAAAAGATCATTATCCTCTTGTTGAACAAGTTTAGGAATGTTAGCAAGAAAATCCTTTGCATCCTTAGAAGCAGAATCTGATCTATTCATAGGAGCTAATAACAAGTCAGAAAAGAAATGAACACCTTCCTCCTAAATATCTGCTTCTTTTGTCAACACTTCACCAATTATAGAGGAGTGAATGGAAAACACAAAATTCATAGATTTCTTTACTTGAGTTGATGCATGATTTTTTTTTGTGTTCTTATCCCCTTCTCTTACCCACAACTTTCTCAACTTTTCCAGCCAGTATATTTCCTCTCTAGCTAACAACTCTATCCATTCCACCTACAAACTCTTTTGGCATTCATATGTTGATTCATCTAAACCATTCTAAATTATCAATTCATTAATATAAGACGACTGCTTATACACCCGTTCTTTTTCATGAAAGATGTTTTTAAACGCATGCTTATTCTAATGAATAATTTTTTATGTAACTAAAACAACCGAGAACCCCTGACAAAGGAGGCACTTAGCCACCATTGTCTCAATAACTCCAAGAAATGCGGATGTCTAAACCACATCCCCTCAAATTTAAAAGAAGATCTACTATTACCCTTTTTCCCCTCCCCTTCCAAGCATAAACCAATAGAAAAATGATCCGATCCTACAAGAGGAAGAATTCTAGATATGAAAGACTTCCTAAGCAAACACCAATTTGATGATACAAGGAATCTATCCAGCCTTTTTTGTAATCTGCATAAAACGTTTTCTTTTATTTATCCACATGAAACTTCCATTCTAATGGATGATATCAATTAGTGCATTGTTGTTAATGAGTGAAGAAAAATCATCCATTACCTTCTGAGGGGGAAGAATGCCACCATTCTTCTCTTGCAAGCTAGTGATTTCATTGAAATCTCTGACAAGTAATAGTTTCTTATCTGAAATTTCATCCAACATATCTTTCAACATATCCTACAAATGCTTTTTATCTACTGTAGCAGTCAGAGCATAAATATTAACCAGCCAAAATTGTAACTCAAAATGCTTGACTTTGGCCAATTTCCAGTTCTTCTCATTTTGTAATGACTCAACAACTACTATTTTTGGGTTCCACAGGATCAGTAGACCTCCCAATGTACCTTGTGCTAGAGAATGCACAGAGTTCCAACTTTTCCACTTTTGGATTGATGAAGCATAAGCTGACTCTGAATTTTTCATCTCTTGTAACACAATTAGATCCGCTCCATAAGCATCCAACTGTTGCTTGATTTGAGATTTTTTGTCAAGGGCATTGACACCCCTAACATTCCATGAGAGAATATTCATTATATCCAGGGAGAGCTACATGCTCTCCTCGAATGCTTGTTTACAAATTGCAACAAAGAAGAATCTAGAGTGATTTGTAACCCAACAACAATTGCCTCCTTCATTTTAGTGGCATTAGATTTTCTCCCATACTTACCTGGTGTTTTGATTACTACAAGATTTACACTTAGAGTCTTCATTATAGAAAGAGGCTGGGAGTAATCAAACTCAACCCGCAGACTCTTCATTTCTATCTCCTCTATAGCCATAGCCCCTTCCCTCAAACTCATGTCCTCAATTCTTGATTGTATATCCACTTGATCTTTTTTTAATAACATCTAAGCCCCTAGCATAACAGGCATGCTACCTAATATATGACTATCACCCAAATATTGTAGGCATTTATTAGGACTCCCAACAGACCTGGCCTCCTTAGTTAAAACTTCTTCTACAATTTCTTCTACCATCTCACAACCTACAAAAGTAAGAACTTTATTTATGAAATCTTCCAATTCCCCATAATGGACCATCAAATCCTTCTCCTGAAAAAAGGATTCATCGTGTTGTGCTTTAGCAGAATAGATACAGTCCTCTTGGTTAATTTCTAAAGGCAAATCCTTATACATCAACTTCTTAACTATGTCATTCACCTAAAAACATGATGTAGGTTTGAAAGTAGGTGTGTATATATTTAAGCCATCTCCAAAGCCCTTGAAAAGATAAATCCCTCAATCATGTTGGAAATGGTTGTATAGAGACACTGTAAAGCCACCTGCCTGTTGTCTTGAGAGCAACATGTCCTTAGGACTAGAGGGATTGAGAAGTTCATGTGTAGCCACATCAATAGTTGCTTTCATGTTACTTATCTCTCTAGGAGATATTTGAATACATAAATTCAGTACAGCTTTATCTTGCAAAGGAATAGATGAAATAGCTTCCCAATTCTACTTGGTCTTAAATGATTGGACCAATCCTAACATAACCTTTTCCCCATTGAAAGAATTACCAACTTGACCAACATCTCCATTTGTCCTCCCTTCCTCCAGAGGAGTAGGTGTAGGGCCATCCAATGATTGGAAAGACGAAGTAGAGTGGGAAATATCATGACATTTTGAACAAACATTGTCAGGTGTTTCAACAACAATCTTCTGATCCCACATCCCATATTTAGATTTCAACATGATGTGCTCTAGGATCTCCTTTGCTACTTCTACCAAAACACACACCCTAACTGGCTTTGAAGGGTTTTTAAAAAAAGATTTATCATGATTAAGATAAATCTCAATCTTAATTGCCATGGCTTCAATTAGGGGAAATTCTCTATATTCTAAGGCAAGGTCCTTCAATTGGATCTAGAAGGGGACAAAATTGACTATAAGAAGCTAAGGTTTAAAATTTGGAGTCCAAGGCTATAAAAATAAACCTGCCCCCTTATAGATCCATGATTTAACTTTATAAATGGCATCTCTCTGACTTTTCTCTTGAAAAATTACAATGAAAATTCCCCTTACTTTATCCAGATAAAACACTTTTGTGGCAACTTCCCATTCCTCAAAAATTAATTCCTATAGTTTATCAAGATCAAGGGAAAGATGCCAAAACTTACCTATTAAAGCTCAAATTTGTAGATCCTGGATTTTGGGGTTCAACATTTCCTCTGGGAATGTTATAGATACCAACTTAGATGTCTGCCCTTCCTTCTTCATGCTACCTTCTTCCACCATCTTAGACTTCAAATTTACCCTTGACCCTTTTTTTGTTGCCATTGCATTATTGGTTTTTTCTTCTGGGTCTTCTTTGATTTCTTCTTGCTCCCTTTCCTACGCTTAAAAGTAGGCACATCTACATGTAGGATTTCTTGTTGAGATGGGGTAGGGTTTCCATGATTTTGAGGTTCCACATTCCTATTCCCAATCTTTTCTTGAACTTGTGTGATGGAGCCCAGAGCAGGTGGCATAGAGCTTTGTAAATTTGCATTAAGAATTGTAATATGGCATTATGAAGCCCCTTTTTCCCCTGAACTTGATTATGGCACTCCATATCTTTAACCTGTGCTTGAACCTTCCGGCTATTATCTTGCACCTTATCATTTGGAAGATCCTTCATAGGATTCCCTTTGTATAAATTTTCTCCATTTTTTTGATGCCCCACCTCAACCCCTGGATTATCTTCTCAATCTAAATCTTGCAGAATTGAGAAGTGATTATGTATCCTAAGAGCAGCTATAGTACCCCTCCAATTATGCTTATGCTTTATGCTATTAAATTTTCACATTGTTAGACTATGATACTTTGTTTGGATATTTTCATCGCTGGTTTTGAGCGATAGAGGAATTACTCTGTGACATGATGATACATTGTTTGGTGATTATTGATTTCAGACATGATTTGATATAGCGTAGATGTTTACTTTCAGTTGATTATTATTGTGTACATGTTTTGATGGACTAACAGCTATTTACTTCGTCAATCTAATGTGATGTGTATTGGTGTGGAGAACGGAATCGCATCACTCGCTTGTGAGTGCCCTGTGATATCCGTGATTTTCTCCGCACGGTGTGTCTGTTAATGCTTTATTTATATATATATTTGTATGCATGTTATTGTTTGGTTGTAGGAATTGTAGGTACATGACACCAACTCCACCTAGGTACTCAGGTCTGAGTGTGTCAAGACTCAACGGATACGTTGATTGGGAGATAGTAGTTTGGTTCACCCTAGTCTAATCTATAATCCTGGTCTTAGTACAATCGTCTGTTTTTAGTTCTGAGTCATAGGTTGTTTTGTCATTTTTCTGTTTGGATAAATTTGTTGAAAGGAAAAATGTCAATTTTATATAATAGTTTATTATATTTTATTTACTGTTATTTAAATTAATTTATAAATGTTGAAGAAATTAGTGTTTGTTATTTAATTAATTAATTAGCTTATTTGGTTAAATGGTTTGGTCTTAAAAGATTAAATTATTTAATTAAATAAATTAATTAATAAAATTAAATTGTTTTAAAAATTGTGTGTGTAAATAGATTTAATATTTGAAAATTAAATGAATTGTGGAAATTATATATTTAAATTAAATAAATTATTTGCGTGCAAATTTGAAATTGGATGATTGCCGAGAAGTGGTGGAAGAAGATATTTTGCAACCACTTCTCAACATGTGTGCCAGTGCATTAATTGGTGTTTGTTGGGGAAATTTGTTACGGAGGATAATTTGGATCTGGGAAATCCATAGAGGTTATGCTATCATTCACGGGAAAATTATTTGGTGCTCTGTAAAATTTTGGTATATGCTTTTTGGTTGATTTTGGAATTGGAAGATCTTTGGTTTTTGGTTGTTTTTGGAATTGGTTCTCAGAAAAGTTTTGGAAAGGCTTCAGGCAATAATAGAGGAATCCTTCTTCAGATTATTTTCAAAAGCTTTGGGAAATCGGGTATTCATCTTGTGATTTTATTTTGGTGTTATTGAAAAGATTATCTGTGAAAGAAAATTTCAATTAAATTGGAAAACCCTGTACTTTTCAAAAATTTGTTTACTGTATTCTTTCTTTTGTGAGGATTTGTTATTTTTTTTAGAAAATATATGTAGCTTACTCTCTGTAAAAAGGAAAAATTGAAACCTTTGGGGTAATTTAGGGTTTGAATAAAAATACTGTGCGTATTTCCCCAATTTCCCTTACTAGAAATTCTGTTAAAAATTATTTTTATTCTTCCAGATTGAAACTCTGTAGATTTGTATAAATATATATATATATATATATATATCTATGCATATATATATATTTATAAATTGGATTGTGGAAGAAACTTATTTAAATTTTTGTTTATTTAAATCGCTGTACGGGCGGAGGCAAGGGTTTTCATTTCCTATGTTTTCTTTTTTAAAAGATGTTATTGAATATATATAAAATCGCAAATTTTACATGCGAAATTCTATTTTAAATTATTTTGAATGTTATTAAAGTTAGTATGTATTGTAATGGGGGCCGCGGGGCTACCCCACAGCTGCCCCCATATGGGGTGATGGCTGTGGAGGCAGCTGGCGCTGCCCTCACAAGCAGCGGCGGTTGCCACATAGCCGCCTCCCCATACGGGGAGGGCTACGTCTATAACCACAGCTGCGGGCTGTGTACTATGTATACACAGAGCCGAGGTTGTATAAAATGTGGATATTAGTATTAAACTCAGATTCTTTCAATTGCACTATAATTTAATCATCGAAATCCAAGTTAGGGTTTTCATATATTATTTAATATAATGTATATATATTTGTATATATATTATATATATATGTGTGAATATATACCATATATATATAATATATGTATAAATGTATGTATATATATGTATATGTGTATATATATCTTTATATATATATATATATCCATATATGTATATATATGCATTGTGTATATATTTTATTATTGAGAATTATTGATTGAAGTATTAATGTGGAAAAGTATATTTGGGAAATTGAGAAATAATTTTTTTTTTTTTTTTGATCCGTAAGGTGATAATTTTATTGAAATTTAAAGAAATTACAGTCGTCTGCTAGGCAGGAGATGTTTCAGTGATAACCAACATACAACCAAAATGTAGCTAACAAAGATGAACTCTGCACAGTTCCAAAACAGGGCAGAGTACCAAAACGGAGGAGATAAAACATAGGCCAGACCTCCACAACAGCCAAAAAACCAAGGCACGAGTTTGAATATACAGAGTATCACAAGACAAGTGAAAACATAAACCAAACGGGCAACAACATATACCCCAGTAATTCACCAGAAACCATTTACCTCTGCAAACGAAATGAAACCTTCCAACCAGTTCGTTCCATCCACCGGCACTATCTTTAATTTTTGTTTCAAAAACTCCACTGCCACCTCTGCAAGCTTATGGTGCCGTGATAATGCGGGTCCTTTGAGATCCAGAAGAAAAGGATAAACCTTGACCACTTCATCCGACTCCCATAGAGAAGCAAGGTCTGTAGGACGCGGAATACCCTTCCCAATAAAAGCCGCCTTCAGAGTCATTTCGAGACCGCCAAGCAAGTCATCTCAGAACAATCGCAACATCAATTCACTGGCCACTGTCTTTGGTGTATCAAGATCCAAGAGCACGGCGAGGAACCATGATGAAATTTGAGCATTGTCACAGGCGAATTATTTTCTTTCTAAGTGTCCTTTACCAAGGACCATCTTCACAACAGCCAACAACACTGGGTCATCCACAAGCAAAATGCGTTTTAGGCGCTGGTCCATGATCTCACGAAAGGCAATCTTCCTCTCCATAGCCGTTAATGAAACAGGAGTGTCAACCCCGAAGGACTCCAGACCATCCGCTAAAAGGAGAATGGTGAACTTTGATTTTGACTATCTCTCCATTGGCAAGAAATTGCCAGTCGCACCCTGCATCAAAAACACAAAAAAAAAACAAAAACCAAAATGCAGAACCCATGCTTTGGAACAGGCTTCATAATACTTAATAAAAACCCCGAATAATGATCAGTCAGACTTCACATACGGAACAAAATTGTGGTGAAGTAAAACTGTCCTTGGCGTGTGTGGAAATATAGCCTCCATTCATCCAACTTAGAACCATGATGAATGCAATTAATAACAAATACCACTCAGCACGACCGCAATCAGTACAAGGGTAGCCGTGCTCGACATGTCACCCAGGCGGCTTCATGGGAACTGAGCCCAACATGCCATTAAGCCGGCTCCAGAAGTTTCAAATCAGTAGACCGCCAAAACACCAAGCAAGGGTCGCCCGAATTCCGCCAAAATTAGAAGGTTGATGTGACAAAAACATGCCAAAATTGGATGCAAACTGTCTAACCCGTCCACCACCTCACGTCCACCCTGGACACCCCATTCCTATGAGAGGGGCGAGGGGGAGCCCACCCATCCACCCACAATGAATTACCTTTTTGAGCACTCTTTGAAGCCCGGACCAATTACTCCCATATTAGATAGCAAATCTGCTTCAGTATTACCTTCCCTGAGAGTATGATTTAACATAACTTGCTCAAAGTTGTTTAACTGTTCTAAAGCTGCCTCCAAAAAAAACCCCAGTTTCCAATTGTGAATCTTCCTCGTCCTTAGCACATTTATGACAACTGTTGAATCCCCTTCAACCACCAAGTTTTGAATACCTAGATCTTTGCTTAGATTGAGACCAAGGATCAGGGCTTGGAATTCTACTGCATTATTCATTCCGTCTGCAAGAGGCTGAGCTAATTTCCCCAAGACCGAGCCGGTGCAATTCCTTATTATGCAGCTAGTGCCGGACGGTCCCGGATTCCCTTTGGAGGCCCCATCAAAGTTTAATTTGGCCCACCCCGATTCAGGAGGGATCCATTTTATCGTATTCCATTGTTCAGCAGATGTAGCTTTGCCTGAACACTCCAATGGAGGGGATTTGATACCAAACCATTGTTTCAAAATCCAAGCATCCCATCTAGTGAAATTTAGATTCTTGTTTTTCTCCTGCAACTGAGAATTAAATAATTCTACAATGCAAGCCTCAATCTTGCACTGTAACCTTGGGATAGACATCTCTTTGTCTTGAAAAAGGCGTTTGTTTCTTTCCTTCCAAACTTCCCATATAAGAATTGAAGGGCTCATTTTCCAAAGGTCTCCAAAGATGGAAGAATGAGCATAACTTGGCTAGGAGTTTAAACAACCCAAAAGGGTGCCTGGAAGAGCAGAGGACCAACTTAATTTAGAACGCAGCCAACACCAAATCTGTTGAGTATATGAGCAATTCAAGAGTAAATGATTCACAGTTTCCTCTGCCTCATGGCACAAAGGACATCTGGTTGGACCATGATAACCCAATTTAATAAACCTATCTCCTATGAGAATTCTACCCTGCGCGGCCGCCCAAGTGAAAAGCCCTGCTTTCGGTAAGCAGGCCTTGTTCCAACAAAGATTGCGAGGTAGTTCTTTTTTTGATTCAATTGAAACTGAAAGTGCATTGTAGCCCATCTTGGCTGAGTAAACCCCATTCAGAGTAGCATCCCATCTCAATCTGTCTTCTCCCATTCTGACCCATATTCTTCAGCTTGCCATCTCCCTTTCAAAAAAGTTAGACTCTTGATCACCCAAATTCAAGCATCTCACCGATTTCCATTTCAATATACCATCCTCCGCATTCTCCGCGAAGTCTATATAGTCCCTAACTTTCAAACCACATATTTGCTTAGTTTTCTCCATTATTTTAGAAAGTTTCAGGATATTTGCTAATGCAGAGTGACCTTCCCATGAATCCTCCTAGAATAACGCCTCCTTACCATCCTTCACCTCCCACATAAGGAAGTCCGAGATCAATCCTCTGCAATTAATAATAAAATTCGAAATCCAAGAACCGGAAGGGAGAGATTTTGCAGCTAGGAAATAGTTTGGATCGAGAACTAGGTATTTTGCTCTGACAATCTTTACCCACTTTAGGTTAGGTCTGGAATAGATAATCCAAGCAAGTTTAGCCCCCAAAGCCTTATTTTTCCTTGCAACATCTCTCAAGCCTGTCCCATCATTCTCATGCTTCTCACACACCTTCTGCCAATTGATGAGAGGAATTTTCTTTTGATCTGAGTTGCCTTTCCAGAAGAAGTCTTTCATTACCTTATTTAAATCCTTGCTCGCACCACTGGATAATTGAAGGCAAGACAACATGTATATAGGGAGAGCAGAGATTACAGATTTCAACAAAGTTAATTTGCCTACCCAAGATAACCATCTATTCTTCCATGAAGAGATTTTATCTTTGCATCTGTTGACCATTGAGCTCCAGGCACTGTTTCTTTTGATACCTTTATCCAAAGGCAGGCCTAAAAATTTGCATGGTAGTTGTCCCATTTTGAAGCCAAGAATCCGTAGAGTTTGAACCTCGCTAAGGCAGTTTGTGTTGAAGAAAAAAACTTCAGATTTGGCCTTGCTTACTTCTTGCCCAGAAGCCTTAGAGTATTCTTCAAGCAATTTTTTAAAAATTTGTGCCTCCTTTGCTGTTGCTTCGCCAAAAAGCATTGTGTTGTCTGCAAATTGTTGGTGAGTGATGTTGGGAAGACTACTAGTTACTTGCAGACCCTTAATCCAACCAGACTGCCTTGCATTTTCAATCGATCTCCCTAAAGCTTCAGCCATGATTATAAACAGAAAAGGGGATAATGGATCCCCCTGCCTCAGACCTCTTGAGGAAGTGAAGTATCCCTCCGGGGAGCCATTAACCAAAATAGAATATCTCGGACAAGCAACCCATTCAAAGATCCAATCTAACCATTCCTTATGAAAGCCAAAGGCTTCCATTACTTTAAAAAGAAATCTCCAATTCACTCTATCATAAGCTTTCCTGATGTCTAATTTCAATAACATAGCCGATTTGTTCATTTTTTGGATTGAGTGAATAACCTCTTGGGCAATGATTATTCCATCAAGAATTGAACGCTATGGAACAAAACCTGTTTGTTCCTCAGAAATAATAGAGGGAAGGATTTTCTTCAATCTGTTGGCTACAACTTTGGCTAAAATTTTGTAGATTGTGTTGTATAATGAAATTGGTCAAAAATCTTCCCAATGTTCAGGTTTCTCTTTTTTAGGGATCAGAGCTAAGAAAGTGTTGTTTGCCTCCTTTAAAACTCTTTTGTTCATTATGGAATCTTCAATGGCTTCCCAAATCTCCTTTCCCAAAAAGTGCCAACATTTCTGAAAGAAACCAGCCGGAAAACTATCCGGACCAGGAGCTTTTTTTAGCTGCATCCCAAAGATTGCCTCTTTCACTTCCTCTTCTGAAAATTTTGCATTTAGTGAGCTTAATTGGGATTGAGAGACCAATTTCGGTATAAATTGCATTACGGAATCTTGAGCTTGCCTGTTTGAGCCTTCCCAGTCATTAAGCAAATTCTAAAAGTAATTTACTGCCGAGCCCTTAATGTCATCCAAGTCTTCTATCAACCTGCCATCCCCACCTCTCAAACAAGAAATTCTATTGAATTCCCTTCTTGCTTTTGTGGAATTGTGAAAAAACTTTGAATTTCTATCCCCTGATTTTAGCCAAACTTCTCTGGATTTTTGCCTCCAAAAAATTTCTTCTTTGGCAAGTAAGTCATTAAGCTTTCTGTTCAGAACCTTTTCTTTCATGTAACAAGATTCATTCATTCCACATTTCATAATTTCATCTGCTAAAGATGCTAATTCTACCTCAGTTTGCACTTTCTCTTCGAAGATGTTTTTAAAGCAAGCTTTATTCCAATGCTTTAAACGCTGCTTGAGGTATTTTAACTTTGTGATCACATTGAAAAAACTTGAACCCACTCTTGGGCATTCATTCCACCAATGTTCAAGTAACTCAAGCACTTGGGGATCCTTAAACCACATCATTTCAAATTTAAATGGACATCTGACTGGACCCTTATCCCCTTCAAAGGTCAGCTGAACAGGGAGATGGTCAGAGCCCGAACTAGAATTTATTTTTCATTCTAAAGAAAAAGGAAAGAGGCTCAAGTTTCCTTTAAAGAAAAAGCGATCTAACTTTTCCGCAATGCTACCAAACCCTTTTCTATGATTCGTCCATGTGAATATGCCATTGCTTATGGGGATTTCAAATAAAGAATTTCTCTCCACAAAGCTACATAAATCCTTTTGAGACTGAAGAACTTTACCAAAACCCCCATTCTTATCTTCCATTCTGAGAATGGCATTAAAATCCCCCCCTAGAATAATGGGTTCTTGATGCAGGTTTTTCAAAATACCATCCAATTATTGCCAAACTACTCTTTTCTGAACACTCAACATAGGTCCATACACATTTATTAAAATAAACTGAAGGTTCGAGATTAAAATTTGTACCTTGCATACCAGCCAATGACGACTCAAATTCAATACTTCTAATAAGACTGTCTGTGGTTTCCATAAGATCAGCAGACCGCCAGAAGCCCCTTTTGCCTCCGAACCAGCCCATTTCCATAACTTCAATTTCCTGCCAAAGATCTCCAATGTAGACCCACCTAATTTTGTTTCTTGAAGAAGACATATTTCTGATTGACATACTTCAATGTGGCGCCTTATAAGGCTCCACTTGTTAGGGGCGTGTAAGCCCCTAACATTCCATGTTAGGAGTTTCATTGCTGTTCAGGAAGGGCACTACCCTTCCCTACTTTGATCATAGTATCAATTTTTTGTTGACCATTTGCTTCGCCATCCTGTTTTCTCTTCTCTTGATTAGGAATTCTACCTCACTTTTTTTGATCTCTGTAATCTAGAGTTAATTTGAGAATATCCCTTCTGTGGATGCTTAAGCTTGATTTCGCCTCCTGTAGATCCTCTGTCAGCTTCTGTTTTTTCCCGGATTGAGGACTTAACAATTCTGACAATACTTGATCGTCTGGCTCCCAATTTTCCTCTAACCCATCTGGGAAAAGTCCATCCTCCAGTGACCCCAGCTTCATCTTGGCCGCCTCTGCTAGTTCCACTAATTCTTTCCCGACTTCTATCAAAGAATCCAGCTCGACATTCATACAGCTATCCCCCATGATTTCTAGGGTCTCAGAGATCTTATCTTCAAGCACCTCAAACTACCGCTCCCTCCCCTTTTGTACTTCTTGAGACGCCTGGTTGAGATCACACTCCTCCAATAAAGATGGAATAGAGATCCCCTTAGGAGAAACACCATCCATAGTACCCAGAAGCGGTGACTCCTCATTTGCTTCAGATGAGTTCCGAGTGATTAAAGACTTCAACTTTTCGAAAACACCCTTTGGCAAGATTAAGGTTTCATTAGAGATTCAGGCAGATGTTCGAAGATTCACTAGGGGTGTGGGGGTTTCCATCGAAACCAATTTTCCTGCCTCTTTATTGCTTACCCTGCATGCCAAAGTGCAAACCAAATTGTTGTGCATTAAGGAATCCCATTCTAGCTTTTGAATCCTGGTCCCATAATCCGTTATCAATTCAATCTCACTCTAGATCATTCTTTCTACATTATTTTCAATGCAAATGCGCACATATGTTTGATTTTTCTTGGCTATTTTCCTTTCTTTGGCACATACAAAGGTGCCCAAATGATTCCCTATTTCCTTGAGAATAAGAGGAGCCCAGTATTCCAATGGAAGATTTTGTAAACTGTACCAATCTTGTTGGAATTCCATCACATGAGTCATTGGATCAAAACCCACTGACCATTTCCTTAAGTAGAATCCACAGCCATCTAAAACCCAAACCCCACTGACTATCTGGTCTCTGATGTTTTTGTTAGGGCATATTACCATAAAGAAATCGTTTTGAAGCATTTTGAATTGTAGATCCGTGCCCCAACGCTCTTTCCACCATTTCTCTAGATATTCCTAGTTAAGAGACTTCCCGAACCATTTACCAAACAAGCCTAACTGCTCTAACCGCAAAACTTCCACTTGCATTTTCGAAGAACTGATTACCACTTTTGCTCTGCCACTTTTTGATTCTTTGGGCCAAGAAGATCCAAGAGTTCCTTTTCCACCCTTCGGCCTATTTTCCCGTACTTCCTCCCATTCCTTGGCCAAGGGAAAAAAAAAATTCCATTCCAAAACCCCCTTACCAGACCTGGCGTTGGAAAACTTTCATGAAGCATGTCTATCCATACGCGAAGGAATGTTCTGACCCATTTTTGTTTCCTATTGTTGTCTTGGCCTTCGAAATTCTTCATTGCAGTATTGTCCATACTTGTTCCTTCCCCTTGCCAGGCTTGTGGCTTTTTGTGAAAAATGTCCGTGACTTGAATCCTCCGGAAAGCGATCATTCGAGGCCATAGACTGTGGTTGGGCCCATCGATCTTTCCTCCAAACATGCTCAAGATTCCCTGATCTGTTCACATTGGGTCCCTCACCAACTCTGCCCCCATGCCAAAACCTTTCCGACCGTTGCATTCCACCATGACCGTTGCAGAGCTTCATTTTTTCTACTTTAGATCCTCATAGAAATAAAATTTATTGTTATTTACATAGTTATGCATATTTTGAAATTCAATGTGTATATTTATTTAATGTGTAGAGAATTGTTGTTAAGTGAAGGAAATATTAGAAATAAATGCATTTTCTCTCTTAATTGTTTGATTGGATTTAATATATCCCAATGATAGACTTGTATTTGTTTTTGGTTGTCTTATATTTTTATTGGGTAAAAGGTGGAAAAGATTTATCTTTACGTGATTTAAGTCTTCCAGTTCTAGTCTCTTAAAGGGAGTAAATTTGAATGTGGTTCTATGTGTGTGAACAAGTTAGGGTAGTGCACCTGATTTTGTGAACGTATTGAGATGATCATTGTGGTATATATGGTATTATAAGTTGAAATTGTGCACTTTGTCTACCCTAGATAGAAAACTAGTATACCAATGTTATGTTTAGGGGAGTGGCTTTTTGTAAGGGCCGACACACAAAGTGGTGTCAGGGTAACTTACAAAGAGTTAGTAACTCAGTGATAACTAATTGACACAATAGTTAGAATAAAACTCTTAACAAGATGATCATGCCTCGCTTATGAATCTTGAGCTACTTCAGTCATGAGTATAAGATGAGAAGGCCTGGAATGGAAAATCGGTGTCTTGTTTCTTCAAAAGACATTCGATTCCGCAATGATTTGCATTGGGGCCAGGTTTCGTAAGAGGTTACCAGGGTAACCCAAGGATTGGGGGCCGGAACCTAGGAAGAAAAACCAAGGTAACCTTTGCAAAGTTGTGATGACACTCCACCTAGAATAACAGTTAACCTCATACTTGTAATACATTCAATTGTCAAAATCTGGAAGCAATGTAACCAATAGTTTGATATGTACTAGTGTCTAGGGTTAGTAGATTAGGTCTAGGTAACCTTATTACTATCTCCTAGCATGGGGGGTGGACCTATGGGTACCACATGGTTGGGTGGAATGTGCACCTTACTCTGTTGGGTCCCCAGTTTTGTGATCATGGCATCAAGAGCTTCTTGGATGGAAAGCTCGCATTTGGAACTTATGAATACTTCATCATTGTATATTGTAAATCTTGTATTGTAAAACATCTCTCAAATGTTGTGAGGTGAACACTTGTAATTGTAATCATTATTGAACTACCTCATCAGAAGAATGAGTATTGTATATTTTATCAAATGCAATGTATGGAAACATGTTTGTACTTTATGTTATCTTCAATGGAAATTTCAATGTTATGCTATGATTATCTTTATGTTATAAGTTAATATGTGCAATGCAAAATACTTAAGTCACTTATGTAAACTCAAAGTAGTGTATCGTCACATAGCTTATTGAATGTATGCAACTAATTAACTTAATAATTAAATTTTTTTTAAAAATTATTACACCTTAATACACTATTGCAACATTCTTAGGTTATTATGACGGGGCATTACAGCAGCTCTAGAGTCCCTTTGTGGGTGATTGCACTACCCATACCTAGACCTCCTAGCATGGTTTTGAGAGCCTAGATCAGCCCAAGGATCCATTCTAGATTGATATCTATGCCCCTACACCACATTTTTTTCCCTTTCAAGAGTTCCTTCTATGCAGAATTCCTTGATCTTGGAGATCCGAAACCATAGCTCCACTTTGCTCCAACCTATTTGGATTGAAGAGACCTCTCTTATTACTGGTATTGATTGGTTTCTAGACCACTTGGGGTTGATTCCATTGAGGATCCCTTTGTGGATGATTTATCTGCCAATGAGTGGGGTTCCTAGCATAATTTTGAAAGCTCGTGTTAGTCCAAGAATCCATTCTTGGTTGATTACTTTTCCCATACTATGTATTCCCCACATAATTTTGAATATTTTTCTCAATTGGAGAGCTTCTTCTTGGAAGATTACCTTGAAGCTTAGGAACCCTAGCTCTACTTTTATCTTGCTCATTCCGATCAAATGGATCTTTCTTGTTCTTGATATTTTTTGAATCCTACAACACCTGTGATTGGTGCCCTTGAGAATTATGTCTATCGGGATGCAATTGAGGCTCTACATGTATAGAGGATCTAAAATAAGCCTCTGCGTCTTTGTAGCGATGGTCCAAAGATTTCAAATCATCCCCAACTTGACAATAATCACCAACTCATTGATCACAATTTGGCACATTGTATTTTGTATCTTCTTCACAGATGTCCAAACATGGCTTCTTCTTATGAAGCAAAAGATTATGAGAGCGAAGCGGAGCCCATTTAGATCTAGATGACCTGTGAGCAGTATTGTTTGATTGGATTTTTTTATCATATCTTTTTTTTACATGCCAATTTAGTGTCGATGACTGCTTGCCATGACCAGGAGGCCCACAAGATCACCAATCAACTTCAGAATAGTGGTCGTTACGTAGCCATGAATTTTTACATTGCAAATCCATTTTTCTAAAATCTTTAAGTTATTCAATTGAAAAGACTATAATTACCACAAATATTAGTCCATAAATAATGTC
This sequence comes from Sequoia sempervirens, assembly GCA_007258455.2. Lineage (NCBI taxonomy): Eukaryota > Viridiplantae > Streptophyta > Pinopsida > Cupressales > Cupressaceae > Sequoia > Sequoia sempervirens. The sequence continues at coordinate 161,741,734 of VDFB02256132.1, read as the reverse complement.
TTATTTTCCATTGGACTTCTTGCAGCTGTTAGCTTCAAAATAGCCAAGTTGAAGAATAGTGAAGAGTATAAGAAGAGAGAAATTTTTGGCACACTTGTATTCTCCTTGCTAAAGAGAGATAAAGTTTCTTCCAACTATCAATCTCCATTTCAACTTTATTTTTTTACCCAATCCCACATATCTTTTAAGTTTGAATTAATCACAAATGGTATTCCAAGATATCTTACTTATTTATTTTCCCCCATTAAATCTTGTATTTTTTAAACCACTCAAGAGAGTTGAGGTCCCAATTTTGTTACAAAATATTGCATCATAACCCAAAATCTTAATCCATTTCCTACATAACCCCATGAGAGATAAACATGCATACAAGTAACCATAATGCATAGAACAAATAAGACACAAAAAAACACAAGATATACCCTGTGAAAATGTCACATCTCAATTTCATTACTTGCATTTAATAATGCTAAGTTAAATGAAATATTTGAAAAATAGAATTTATGATTTAGTATTTATGGATTTGATAAATGTAATAGTATTTGGAAAATGAGTATCTTGCAATTTTAAGATTTAAAAAGAGTTATTTCATAATGATTATTGGTTAAAGGTTACTGATAAAGTTGGCAAGTGCAAGAATGTGTGTGTAGGAACAAGTTGAAGAATGAGAACTTGGTTGAGGTAGGAATACTTAGCCAGGTGAAAAATGGTAAGCAAGGTTGGAATATGGAATCTCACACACCATAGTATACCATGACATCTGCATTTTTCTATAATTGATAAATATCATTCTTGCTTGTGTGGAATCATAAAATAAGAAATCTTGTGAAAAAATGAATATAGTGATCCTTGTCTTACCCTATCTATCATAAAGTTTGATTTAAAATGGTTTTGGAAAATGCATTTGATCATACAAGATTATCATAAGGAGAATGAATATATTATTTTTTCTTTTTGGCAAATTTGAAAATAGGCTCTTGATAAAGGAAATGGAAAAAACTAAAAGTTATGCTTGTGAATTTCCATATATATATATACATGGATATAAATATGTGGGTGAAACCATATATATACAAGTATATATATTACCATATGTTTTCAACAATGAGAGTGTTTGATTAAATTCATAACTCCCATAATAAATGGGGAAGGGGTCAACTCCTCTCATATTCGAAAGTAAGTGATAATGCTTAGAAATGGAGGGGAAGTGGTCGGCTAAGTGAAAGAGGCATGGAAGAAGGATTTAAGACCACTATCTCCAAAGATAGAAAAGGAGATATTATTGGTAAAAGGGGGTGAATTCAAGGATACAATCTAGCAAAAATTAGGAAAAAAATGAAAGAAAAATCGATAGAGGAAAGGGGAATGAAAGAACAGGGAAGTTGTTGCTAATTTTCAACTAGGAAAAATCATCAAAAATTGCAACTAAAGTGAGATATTCTCAAAATTGTATCAAATGTTTCCCTTTTTTTTAATGGTATTTCATTCTTATGCTCTATCTTGAAGATATTGTGTAATTCTTGTGTTTATTTTTGCTTAAAAAATTGTGCTCTTCTTATGTATAGCCGTTGCTCTATATTCGCACTTTTGTCACTTTTTAGGCGACCCCATATTTAACTCTGTTAGCTATGCTTAGGGCCAAGCCACCATGTGTGAGCCTCATTTATTTGGTTACCTTGCATGTGTGAGTTTGATATGATCAGCCATGATAGGTTACCACCCACATGCTACAACAAACTTCTGTAGCCTTAGTCGTTCGATTGGGCCATTTTCGTTGCATTTCATTTATCTAAATAACTTTGTCCTGTGCCTTTCTTTTGTTTGGATGGACACCATTAAGGTCTTCAAATTACTTTTTGAGAAACATTAAATGACAGAATGGTTGTGACCATTTGATGAATATTATCTCATATGAGCTCTATAAGCGTCTATCCATTGCTAGCTAAACGATTCATATTGTTTTGTTACTCTATATGTTTATAAACAACATGCATCATTCAACCCATGTTTGATTATCACACCCACCATTCGGTGAGGTGTATGTGGTGAATTGAGCCTTGCTATATGCATGGGCTGAATGATGTTCTCATCGTTCCTTTTTATTTTATGAGCCATAGATCAGTTTCACCTTGTACCATTAAAAGGGGCTTACGAACAATACTATCATTCCATGGATAACCCTCAATTGAATACAGATAACATTCCATATATGACAACAATGCATGTTGTTACTACTATGATGCCAATGTTGGGCCATCTTAGGTTGCAAGTTATAATGACAAAACCAAATCATTTCTCTCTTACGAAGTATCTTGATGTACTTATATGTGTGTGTGTACAAGTACACTATCATTTAAATCCAATGTTTAAATCAGGGTCAAAGAATGTTCATATTTTATTACTTATAGATAAAAGGAACCTTCACTATATGGTCAGTTGAACCACAACACAATAGATAACTGGTAAAAATGAAGGTACTTAATGATAACTTATATCATGTTATTGATTATATGATAACATGCTTATGGACACCCTTATGTGGAATAATATTATTTTTAGAATAGAGCAGCCAAAAAATTATAGTACATTCTTTTTTTTAAAAACAAATAATAAGGTGGAGAATCAAAACTGAATGATATGTGGGCATATTTTGGGCCAGAAATAGAATGAATATAGAACCTAACAATTTTTCAAAATGAAGGATATATATATTTTGTTAATTCTTATTATGTTTCTCTAGAATTGATTATTCTTGATCTTATAGATCATCCATCTTTCATTTCGAATTGATTTACAATCCAAATGAGAGACAAGTGACTATTGTTTTAAGTGTTTCTTTTGTATCTTAATTGAGACTAGTTGTTATTAAAACATCAAATGGAACATTTTAACTAAGTTGATACCTTTTCTGAATGTGGAAATTTGTACTTAAGAAATATTTTTCTTTTAATATTCAGAATGTATATGCATAAACTGTGTTTATTTTCAAGCATATATGTGTATATGCATAAATGCTTCATTTATGCACGTGCACATACATGCAGTATACCTTCTTATTTCATCTCAATTTACTCGTTGAATATGTTTGTTTTATTTTATTTGCAATGGAAAGAACTGTTGAAATGGAGCAATGTTGAATTGCAATTTGAATCTTAAGGAAAGATAGTTATATGATAAATATATGAATAGCTAAACCAGATTTTAGATGGAATACTTATTGATGATAATGAAATGGAATGATACCAAAAATTTATGATAGACTATAGCACACTAGATTATGATGCTAGTATATGGTCTAGAAGGGAAGGATACCCCTTTGTTATCGAAGCTACCTTTTGGGAATGGGTGCTAGAGAGTGTAGATTTTCTTTTCCAAATCTAATTTAAGTTGCATTTTATGCAGCACTAGCTTGGCCAAGTTTTGTAGTCATTTTTACTACGAAACAATCTTTTTATTATTTATCCTCTCTCTATTATTTCTTTTATTTACCTAACATGGAACTTGCATGTTCTAAAAGTTGATAGAAATGCATGTAGTTAGGCACACATAGATTCCACCTTGCAAACTGTATCTCTTACTAAGTGTTTTGTGCAAGGTCGGATATTCTTCGATGGACTGAAGAATTACGAGAAGGTGTTGCTTTGTGGTTGCATGGAAAAGCACCTCAACCATGTTCTCTTCCACCAATGGAGGTGAGTTGTCATAGAGGAATTAAAATAGAATTCTATTTTTATGTACTTGTATCGTTATTGTAATTATTGTATTGAGTATGTGGTGATTGAATGCCAAGTCAAATTTGTATATTTACTATTGACATTTGGAAATGAATATTCAGATTTGTTATTTTATGGACATGAAATTGCTATGTTGGAAAATAGCTATGTGATTTATTTCTTAAATTTATATTCATAATGTCATTTATTAATTTATTGAGGAAATTTTAGCTGGGCATATTGGGTAAAAGAACAAAGTTGCGTCACACTTTTATAAAGGAAATGACCAACATTGATCCGACTCTTAAACTTAAATCAATAAAATGTGATATATATGTTTTGAATTTTGAAATGATGTAAACTAATAAAATATTTATTCTTTAGTATATTTTATGTTTGTTATTTTTAGAAAAAAAATAAAAAATATTTGAATATAGTTTTTTATATAAATTAACACTATAATTTGGTTGCTAATAAAATGCTAAAAAATGAAGGGTCTGTGCAAGATCATGGGGTCCAAAAAGTGGCTATGTGAAAAAAAGATAGTTTTAACTTGCTTAAAAATGTTAAAAACTTCTTTGACTTTATCTAGGCTTGCATAGAAAGTAAATAGTGTCAAAGCAAAAGTGAGACCTAAATGGATATCCGTTAGCAATGGATATCCGTTTCGAAATAGATATTCGTTTCTAAATGGATATCCATTATGTTTAGGTCATATTTTTTAATTTGGTCAAGTTCGGGGCTGACCACTTATTTAATTTAATATATTATAATAATTTCTTAATGTGATTATAAATTTTTTTGAATATAACATGGATATTTAATTTAATACATTATTATAATATTTTTAATTTAATATTATATTATTATACAATATTATATTATATTATTATATAATATAATATAATATGATATGATGTAATATAATATAATATGATATAATATAATATAATATAATATTATATAATATTAAATTTAATATTATATAATATTAAATATATTATAATATAATATTATATATATTATAATATAATATTATATAATAATATTTTATTTATTTTTGGTGAAAGTGGCAAGCCACTGATATTTTATTATAAATTAAATAACTTTTACAAAAACTGGTTCAGGGGGGCATACCAATCAGGAAAGAATTAGTAAGAAAACATGTGGTTATAGCCCCATATCAAAAAAAGTAGTTTCAGTTTTACAAAAAGGCTGATTTATCAAATTTAGCTCCAACCCAATTTGACCAAAAACACTACCTAATATGACCTTCCTAATAAACTACCAATGACCCAAATATTTTTGACAATATGAAGAAAACATTAACCCTGACAAAATTCTTTTACAAAAAACCCACTTGAATACCAAGGACCATATATAATCCCACTTACATAAAAACATCCTAGATTTTCCCTTACAATAGACATCCCTATTACATCCCAATTACATAATGCCAAATTTATCAAAACCATCAAAATTGAGGCAAAAAAAGAATTAAGCATTTCTTCATGAAGCTCTTTCATTCTGCAATTTGTCAACCCTGTCATCTACAACTGGAAAATTCCTAATACCAGACCTTCGAACATATAAATGAGAACCTAGAGAGTCCATCCGTGATGAATTGTAAGGTGAAATTTTTTTAGAGGAAGACCGACGACTCAAAGAATTGACCCAAAATTGTAGGTCCAAATTCAAGTTCTAGTTAGCAAGGCTCGAAGTGTATATGCAAAGAAAGAGCAGAGCATAAAATTTGTCCTTAATTTCCAATTCAAGCAAAGGACTAACACTTCGTCTATTCTACCTTAGAGCTCTTAACAAGATATTTCCATTTCTATACTGTAAGGCTAGTTTGGTGGCTTCAAAAACTTCTTCAAGACCTTGGCTTCTTTGCAGTGTATTTTTGGGAAAAAGACCCCCTATGAAGCCTTCCCCACCAAAGAAGTTATATTGTTGGATAGCCCAAAGAACAACATTGTCCAATCTAAATTGAACCTTAATGAAACTCCTTGTCAATTCCTTGACTTCATTCAACGATTGAAGCAAATCCAGTGCAATAGAGAGGAAAATGGAAATTACTTGCTAAGGAAAGAGGAGATGGTGTGTACGAGGGCTGGTTACCTCAATGCCTAAAATAATGCAGATACATTCCTCCACTCGAAGACAATCTATTCTAAACATGGAATTCAAAATCTCTTGAGAAAGATATTCTTCGATGGGTATTTCCCATAAGCTGACTGGTAAGGAGACTCTATAATTCCAAGGACAGAGAGCCATTGTCGAAGGAAACCAATAATGTTGAAAAATACCTAAAGTTGCATTCCAAATTATATTTTCCAATTGTGTGGATGTTAACATTATAAATAAAACTTAAGGGCTTCAAATGCATATAAAATGGCACCTTCATAATTATTCAGTCGTGCCAAATGAAAACATAAGCAATTTGTGGCAAATGCTAAAAAAATTTAAACCATAACCTGTACACAATGATAATGCTCATACATTCCAATTGATAGCACAATCTATTCACAATAAATGATGAAAATTTTTTATCACTATACTATACAGAATGGCAACACATTAAACAAAAACCTGTACTCTTTAAACAATATCCTGTACATTGTGGTACTGCTCATACGTGCCCAATGAAATCACAAGATATTCACAACAAATGTTGAATCATTCTGACCAATATTCATGTGCAAAATGGCAACTCAAACTTGCATAACCTGATTACCTTGTACCCAAAAACTGCTGCAAGTTTGAAAAAGCATAGAGAACTAAGAAAATATGATCAAAATGAGGTATTCAAATTAATGCAAACATCATCAAATAATAAGCTTCATCCTTTAGGGAGGATATTTGTAACTGACTCAAATAAGCCATTATTTAACTTTATGCTTTGGGATTAATATTTTTCATCATGATATAAGTACAAATACAATTTGACAATTACAATTACCTGATGACATCCCCATCAATTTGAACATGTTCAAAAACATAATATTCAATCAGCATATAATTATTTGGGGCAATCAGCTTCAATTATGATTCTCAAACTTTACAGTTCCTGAATAGAAGAATAATCATTGTTATTAGCAATATCATGAATATAGAGAAGTTCCTTCTCATCACAACCTACATTGGCCAGGTGATCTGCTAAAACATTTCCTTCTCTGTAGGTATGAGAAATTAGAACCTCATCAAATGAATCTAAAAGATTCCAAATAACTTGTAAAATATATTTCAAAGCCCAATTAATGGATGATCTTTCTTTGCATGCATTTATTATTATAAGTGAGTCACCCTCAATATGCAAAAACTTAAGTTGCATTTGTTTTGCTAGAAGTAAGCCATGAAGAAGAGATGTTGATTCTACCAAATTGTTTGTCCCATGGGGTAAGGAAAAAGATCTAGCTACTTTAAGGAAACCTTTACTGTCCCTAATACAAAAACAAACTCCTGAAACCCCTAGATTGCCTCTAGATGCACCATCAAAATTCAATTTTAGAAAATTACCAAATGGAGGTGGCCATTTAATTGATTTTCTATCAATTTTCCCAATTTGAGACTGCTTTAGGCTTCCCTTGAAGGGTAGGGTAATAAATTTCCAGTTTTGCAATATAAAATTGTCCCAATTTGAAAACATTGATCCAACATTCTTATGAGATTGAACCCAAGAATTAACTGACTCCGAGATGGATTTTTCAATCAAAACATGAATAGAAAACACTGAAGAAATCACCTTCTTAAATATTCTCTTGTTTCTCTCCCACCAAATAGCCCAAATTACGAATGATGGAATAACCTACCATGTCCATGCAAAAAAGGAAGTTTTATATAGAACTGGCCAAGCAGAAAAAAGATCCCAAACTGAATTGGGGAGGGGCATTGAGACATTGATTTTCCCCAATACAAAGAACCAACAAGACTGAGCAAAGGGACATTGCATAAATAAATGGTCATGAGTTTTAAATTCTTGTTCACACAAGACACATTTAAATGGATCTGCAACACCTAACTTAGATAGTCAATCACTTGTTAAAGTCTTCTTTCTCATTACAAGCCAGGAAAAGCTGTCTGCTTTTGGAAGGACTGAACTATTCCAATAGAAAGAAAAATCCCTTTATGATTGAAATAATTCCTTCTTATTGAGAATTGCACAGTAACCCTACTTTACTGAATATAAACCATCTTTAGAGGGAACCCAAATGATACGATCATGTTTATTTGACATAAAAACTAATCTTTGTTTAAGAATGTTAGATAATAAATCTTTCTACTCCTGTAGAATGTGCAAAGATGAAAAATATTTCCATTCTACTTTTCCTAAGAAAGAATCAGTAGAATTTATATAATCAATTAATTTTGAACCCCATAATTGTGAAATAATTGGAATGGCTAATTGCAAGTTCTCATTTTTGGCTAAAGGAGGGTTTCCATTCAAGGAATCCCCCCAAAAATTAACTTCATATCCTTTATTGACTTCCCAAGAAATATATGATACAATATTTCTACATGAGAGCATAAAATTCCACATTGTTGATCCTGCTGGAGGATTAGATACTGTAAAAATTCTTTTAGGATCCTAAAAAATATAAATATTTTTCTCTCATTAAGGAACACTAGGGAGACTCTGGCTTAGTATACATTTTCCATATTAATTTCCCTCCGAATGCCTGGTTACGTTTCTATAAATCATGCAATCCTATCCCTCCTTTGTGTTTGTCTGAAACCATACTATCTAAAGAAATGAGAGTGAATCATTCAAGTTCCCTTTCCATAAAAAATACCTTATAATCTTTTGAATCTGAACAATCATTGAAGATGGAACCCTTAAAATAGAGATGAAATAATTTGGAATTGTTGAGAGGACTTATTTTATAAGAAGAATTATGCTTGAAAGAGATATCCATCTAGCTTTCCAAACACTAATCCTTTGTTTGATTCTATCAATAATTGCAGTCCAATAAGAAGGTTTATTTGACCCCATGAAAAAAGGAATATCTAAATATTTACTGGGAAATTCATCCTCTTGAAAACCTAAAATTTCTATGATCTTCCTTTTTAATGCTATCTTGGAATTAAAAATATAAATTTTGGATTTGTGGGCATTTATCTTTCGACCTAAAACCAAAGAGTACTTATCAAGAACTTCCTTTATTTTCTTTGCTTCTGATATACAAGCCTTTCCATATAGAAGAGTATCATCTACAAATAAGTTATGAGTAGGCAAGAGGTTGGTATAAGGAATTGTTATACCTTGCCAAAGTCCCTTCGCATGCCTATCCTTTATTGATCTACTCAAATCTTCTGCCATGATGATAAAGAGAAATGGAGATAATGGATCCCCTTGTCTCACCCCTTGAGTTGCTTGAAAGAATCCACATGGAGAACCATTAATTATGATTGAAAAATGTGCACTTGAGAGACATGAGAGTATCCACTTGCACCACTTGTTTGAAAAGACAAAATTTCCAAGTACCTTAATTAGGAATCCCCAATCTACTTTATCATAAGCTTTCATCATATCAAGCTTAACAATGAAGGAAGGTAGATGATTTTCCTTGATTTAATGAAGCACCTCATGTGCCACCAAAGCCCCTTCTATAGTCTCCCTACCCAGAACAAAACCTCCCTATTCTAGAGATATGATTTTTGAAATGAAATGATACAATCTTAAATATATTGCTTTTGTGAAGATCTTATACACGGTATTGCAAAGTGATATAGGTCTAAAGTCTACAAATTTTTTTGGATCTTGTACTTTCGGAAGGATTGCTATATTCATAGTATTGAAGTGTTTTAACATTGAACCAGACCTACAAGATTCTTCAATGGCCATCAGAAGATCATGATTGACAATATCCCAACATTTCTAGAAAAATATGGCTGTAAACTCATCTGGACCTAGAGTCTTATCTGGAGATATGGAAAATACAACTCCCTTAAGTTCTGCTAATGTGAATGGTTTAAGAAGAGCTTCATTATCATTTTAAAAAATAAGAGTAGGAATGATCGATAAAAATTCTTTCTCATCATGGATAGCAGAGGTGGTAGACTTAAGGGAAGCCATAAGAGATTTGAAAAACTTCACTCCCTCTTCTTGAATTTCTACAAAATTCTTTAAAGTCCTACTTGAACTTGCTTCCTGAATTGAGAAGATGGTTTTGGTTGCTTGCTTATTTCGAGCAGATGCATGAAAAAAATTAGTATTTTAATCCCCCTCCGTTAGCCATAACTCCCTAGACTTTTGTTGCCAATAGATTTCTTCCCTCTTGCCCAATTCCTCCCATACATCTTGAAGAGATTTTTGCTTATCATATATCATAGCATCCATCCCATTCTAAATAATTTCATGTATTTCTGCAAGCTGATGGGCTATTTCTTCTTTTTGAGCAAAGATATTTTTAAAAGTAGAGGCATCCCATTCCTTAATTTTCCTTTAAATATGTTGCAATTTCTTGAATAATTGGAACATTTTGGTACCTTGGTGAAATGGAGCACTTTCCCACCATTTATGAATTAGGGGAATAAAGGTTGTGTCTCAAAACCACATTTTTTCAAATTTAAATGAAGGTTTATTTGTTGCTACCCCTGATGGATAGGAAGTACTTAATAAAATTGCATAGTGATCTGATCCAACAAGAGGAAGAATTTGAGAAGATAAGATAATTGGAGCCACTATCAGTTCCTGAGATACAAGGAATCGATCAAGACATACTGCTATTAGGGAAAAATCTCTTTTTCTATTTGTCCATGTAAATCTTCCCTTCTCTAACAAGATGTCTCTGAGTGCATTGTCTGAGATGAAATTTGAAAAATTAGAAACTATTTTTTGAGGTGGGCATATACCACCTTGCTTTTCTTCAAGAGACACTATTGCATTAAAATCCCCCCCAATGATCATTTTTTGCCCATTGAGACTTTGAATTAGAACTATAAACTCATCCCATAATCATTTTTTATCTTGAGTAGAAGTAGGGCCATAGACATTGAAAAGCTTAAATTGCAAATCAAAATACTGAATATTCAAAAGTTGCCAATTGGTACCATTGTTTATAGCCTCCACCTTCACTATTTTCAGGTTCCATAGAGATACTAAACCACCAAAAGCTCCTTGAGCTGGTATTGCCAAAGCTTTCCATCTACCCCATTTGGAATTTATAGCCTCCACCTTCACTATTTTCTAAAAAAATGGGCCCATCGATTGGCTTCTTCGGGGCATTGAGTCAAGGTGGGGTCCATCTATCTAATATCTTTGATTGGATTGCCCTATCTTTCTCAATTCTTGAGTGAAGAGGTGTGATTATGGTTTCACTCGGCAGCATCAGTCCTACCCCAACCCGTAGTGGTGGACCACACTGGGAACTATGTCTATAATTTCCTCCCAAATCTACCATTTGAATTGGGTGGGGCCCACTAAAATTCCCTCGCACCCGCCCTTCGAGACCTAAGGCCAATATGGTTGGCTACCAAAGGCAGGCCTTACCCACCAACCATGCCCTTCGGGACCAGGGGGTGGGAGGATATAGATACGCCTCAGGTCAGTCTCAAATATATATTATATTATAATTTAATATAATATAATATGTTATAATATAATAATATAATATAATATTATATATTATAATATATAATATAGAATATATAATATTATAATAATACTATAATATAATAGTATAATATTGTATTATAATATATTATAATATTGTATCATAATATATTATAATATTATATCATAATATATTATAATATTAAATATATTACAATATAATATTATAATGTATTATAATATAATATATTATAATATAACATAACATAATATTATATTATATTAAATTATAATATATACATAATATAATGTATATTGTATTATAATATAATATGTATAATATATTATAATATAAAATGATAAATTATTACTTACATTTCAAAAAACACCACCAATATGTATATGGTCGGGTCACAAACCTGACCATATGTTAAAAAAACTACATAAAGGAAACAACTATTCATTTCCTGTTTTATAAAATCAAAACCAAAAAGTCGAAGAGCTCATTTCATTTGTTCCAAAGTCCTTGCGGGTTTTCTATTCAATGACTCAGATATCCATTTGTAGGTCAATATTTTTGCTCAAATTAATCAAATTTGAAAGGTATTTTTGGATTTTAATGTTTTTCTTCAATTTATATTAGTTTTTCATTGTTTTTATGTGAATTTTAGTCAAAATTGGGATATTTGATAGGTTTTTTATTGCATTAAAATGATTGTTAATTTAAAAAAAAAGTATCAATTAATAAGATTAAAAATGGTTGATCCCAACCTTGCTCAACATGAAAACCCTAACCCTGCTCAACATGAAAACCCTAACCCTACTCAAAATGAAAACCCTCTAAATCCTCCTTCGTCGCGATCGTTGTATCCAAACCAAAATGTGCCAAAAATACATGAATCTATTCATATAAATTTGGATCAATTGAGAAATGTATGTCAAATCTATGAGACACTCACTAAGCTATCAAACATGAAAAACACTTTAGAAATAATTATTTCAAATGTTCAAACTTTAGCAAATCAACATAATAGATTTGCATAGTGGCGAGAGGAACAAAGGAAATTGCATTCCAATGGGTTATCATATGATGACATGAGGGCACTTGATATTGAAAAATCCCAATTAGCCCAATTATTCATTAATCCCAAAATAGGATAGCCTGTAAGTGTGCAGAAGCCAAAATTTTTAATTAAATGGTGCACACATAGAGGCATATTACATAATTTTTAGAGATTTTGGTGGATGGTTTTTGATAAACCACCCAATAACAATCTTGGCATCCCTCAGTATTTTCTTCAAAAATTATATTCGGATTTTTTCCTTGGGAGGCATGTCAATTACTTTGGCATGTGAGATTTTTTAGGGTGTGGGTAAACGGATGCCACAAGATAGACCTAGAGCACACCAAGTCACCCCAATTTTTCCTATTCCACCTATTGCTTCCCTTACTCCACTACCTTACCTTGAGATTTCGTTAGATGTAAGGAGTCTACGCATTTATGCCTTATATTCATTGAGTGATGATTTAGTCATGTAGATCCATCATGTTGTGCAGACATATGATGCTTCATGATGGTGTTGCACCTGATACATCCCAACATGATGGTGATGCACTTGTTGCATCAACTCCAACTGGTACACCATCCTCTTTGGCACATATTTGTGTGCCCCATTACTACATGGCGTGCATCAATTTATGTTTGGGTCCTCTTTGATGGTCCACTAAGGCTCCCATAGACACATCTAACTATGAGATTCAGGATATTTGGATGTAGGAGTTGATAAAGCACATAGTGGAAAATTTGTAAGAGAGACATTGGATTCCATGGACAATGTGGGAGCACTGGTAAGGCTTAAAGTAATTTCATAGTGTGTTTTATCTAAACTCTTTCATATTTTATAAGGGATATTCGTACTAATATATGTTTATGTGCTAGGATCTTTAATAGTTGCTGATAGAGGACCAAATTTCCCAAGTGCAAGAGGCTACATAATCAACCATTTCATTTTTCCTAGGGACTCAATATACGGTATTATTTATATTGTTATTTAGATAACTTTTGAAATCTATTATGTTTAAATACATGTACTACATAGATTTATAGTCTAATGTAATCTTGTGTTTTTATGCAACAACCTAGTTCTTTTACAACCATGTTGACTGAGCCTAACCCATTGGATGAAGCTGCACAGTAGGTATACATTTTTTTATATTATCAACATTATAATTATATGTGCATGTGCATTTAAATTGTGTTACATTCTTGTCATTTTTTATATAGGAAACCATCTTATCTACTTCATCCACCATGAGACTATCTAGTGTACAAACATCATAGTAGGTATGTGTTTATTTTATACTATAGATATTTACGTTTAGATAGGAGTAGATATATATTTAGTAAATATGATTATTTGTCAATAATTATATGTTAAGTTGTATCATTTTTATTTTACCTCCTATACTCCTATGCCCAACTCAACACTATGAGAAGTGTGGGACCATTTATTTATATGAGGTCTCCTAATCATCCTAAGGGACAATCATATGCATACTGTCTTGCAGAAAAGAGAGCAAGACTTGAGGTAAACAAGAATTGCATTATTGATATAATATAGTACATGAATAGTTATTTTGATGTTAAACTCATAATTTACAAATGATAGTATACAATTTTCTATTTACTAGTCTATCTTGTCTACCATTCACATAATTAATCTATTTTGTGGTTTGAATTGTTATTATAATGCAAGAAGCTTCACAACAACTAAGTTCTTTGGAGGATCAATTTTGATGGTCTAGCACAAGATTAGGATTGATATAGATTGATATGTATTTAGGGTTTGATAGATCTTCAAATGGCATATATGCCACAATTTGTAAAACTTATTCTGAGTAGGCATACATGCACACACAAAATTATTCTATATTTTGATATATAAGAATTGATATTCGATCTAATTTGTTCCTTTTGCACATGTATTTCTACTTTGAATCTTCAAAATGGAATGTATAATTATCTTAGAATGGTTTAAAGTTATAATCAATAACATGTTATAGATTAATGAAATTGTATTTTAATAGAACTTATGAATTACAATTGGTAATCCATTTATGCTAGAGTTCATTCATATTAAAGTTCATATACATTACATTCCATGAGACCACATTTCTTTGAGGAGTTTTTTCAAACAATTCACTACTTTTTTTATTGTACCAAAATTTTCATGCATTTCTACCAAAGCATTTTTATCAAACACTCAATTTTAGAATACACATGGTGTCAAGATATCTTGAATGAATTTACATTTGATTTTTTTTTTTTTGAAATCCTATAATGAAGTGGGAAGCTGATTTTTATTTCAAAAGAAATTAAGATTAATGAAAAATGGTATGAGAAGCATTGTATAATATTTGTTGAGAAGAACTATTTGAAAATATGCCTTAGAATTTTGGTCTCATAGACAAGGAAACAAAGATGAAAGGAGAAGCTTATGACATTCTTATGGTATTGATTCTTTTGGTTGATTAAAAACTTCAAACAAATGGATACAACTTAATGAAATATATGTTATTACAGTGTTCATTCAAAAGTAATATAATCATCTTGATAAAAATAAATGTCATTTAATGTTCATTCAAGCTTAATAACAAGAAAAAGGTATAAAATCATCATAAATAAGAATAACTATCTTTCAACCATAAGGGTTTGATGAAACCTTCAAACAAATCTCTTACAAATGAACAAGATACATGTTAATTATATTGTTCATGTGAAATCTATACAATAGTCATGATCAACAATTAAGACATCACTCAACCATGATGCAACCATTAAACACACCAAATAAAAGTCCATAACATGCATGTTATTTGACCTTCCACATGCAATTTGTATTATCATAATGCACAACAATGAATGTTGCTAACCATAATGCATGAATAAGCAAACTAGGCATACTATATGGGCTTGATGCACACTAGTCATAATGCACACTTTGCACAAAAGCAATAACAATGATATGATATTGTCATCATATATGTCAATCAACCTTGACCCACACCAAACTTTCTATATCATAATTTTTTTCATATATGCCATTCAACCTAATACAATTGAGGTTTTGTATTTGGTAAGAATTTGTGCAGGTAAAGAAAGTGAGAGATGATGCTTAAGGTGGATTTGAACAAATGAAGTTGTTGTCCTAAGTGTTGAAATTGAAGCAAAACAACAGAAGACTAAAATTAACCACTTATAAAAGTAATGAAAAGATAAGAATAATATTTTATCATCAATGAAAAGGAGGTTAGTTTTCTGTAAAAATAGTTCCAATGCATTTGGATGGGTACGTTTAGGCTAGGAATGGTCCTATTTTGAACCCAAACATGTCGAAATAGTTTGAGCTACATTGGAAAAAAGATATCCCTTAAGAGTCCAAAGTGCAAAAAGGTAGTAATATTTGACGAGATATTACTCAAAAATTGTGATGCTTACAAACTCTCTGTCTAAGGATACAGGATTGCATTGAGACCCTCTACAATAACCTCTCTCAGTTTTTCTATCTTGAAGGCTTTTTCCCATGGTGATGAATTTTTAGTTGAGGAAAAAGTTATCAGATGCAAGTAGTGTAAAGTTACAAAGTGATGCAAATTTTGTTCTACAAATCATATGACTAAATAGGCTATTCCAACACATCTGGATAGGTAGGTTTATGCTAGAAATGGTTCTCTTTCACACCCAAACATGCCTAATCACTCTGACCTAATTCAACTGGATTGATCCCTTAAGAGTCCAAATTGCAAAAAGGCAGCAATCTTTGATGGGATATTACTCAAAAATCATGATTCTTATACACTCTCCATCTAAGGCTATATGATCATGTTGGAACCCTCTACAATAACTTCTCTCGGCTTTTTCTATTTTGGAGGCGTTTTCCCATGGTAATGAGTTTTCAATTGAGGAAAAGTTTGTTAGATGCAAGCAATGTAAAGTTACAAAGTGGTGCAACTTTCATTTTACAACTCATACGACCATATAGACTATTCCAACACATCCAAATAGGTAATTTTACACTAGGAATGGTCCTCTTTCACACCCAAACACACCGAATCACTCTGAGCTACATTCAACCGAACTAATACCTTAAGAGTTCAAAGTGTAAAAGGCAACAATCTTTGACAGGATATTACTCAAAAACCATGATACTTATAGACACTCTGTCTAAGCCTACTAGATCATTTTTCAACCCTCGACAATAACCTCTCTCAGTTTTTTCTATATTGAAGGTGTTTTCCTGTGGTGACAAGTTTTCAATTGAGGAGAAAGTTGTCAAATGCAAGCAATGTAAAGTTGCAAAGTGGTGCAACTTTCATTCTGCAACTCGTACAACCAAAAAGATTTTTCCAACACATCTGAATGGGTACATTAACACTATGATTGGTCCTCTTTTGCACTCAAACACATCGAATCACTTTGAGCTACATTAGACCGATGATTTCCCTTAAGAGTCTGAAATGCTAAAAGGAAACAATATTTAATGATTTATTACTAAAAAATCATGATGCTTATAGACTCTTTTTCTGAGGCTACAAGATTTTGTTGGGACCCTCTACAATAACCTCTCTTAATTTTTGCTATCTCAGAGGCATTTTCTCATGGTGATGAGTTTTTAGTTGAGGAAAAAGTTGTCAAATGGAAGTAGTGTAAAGTTGCAAAATGGTGCAACTTTCGTTTTGCAACTCATTTAACAAAATATATTATTCCAACACATCCAGATAGGTACATTTACACTAGGCATGGTCCCTTTTTGTACCCAAACATGTCAAATCACTATGAGCTACATTGGACTGGTGATTTCCCTTAAGAGTCCAAAGTGTTGAAAGGTAGCAATCTTTGACAAGCCATTACTTAGAAATTGTGATGCTTACAAACTTTGTTTGAAGCTACATGATTGTGTTGGAGCCCTCTATAATAACTTCTTTCATTTTTTTCTATCTTAGAGGTTTTTTCCCATGGTGACAAGTTTTCAATTGAGAAAAAAGTTGTCAAATGCAAGCAATGTAAAGTTGCAAAGTGGTGCAACTTTCATTCTGCAACTCATACTATGAAATGTACTATTCCAAAATGTCTAGATGGGTAGATTTACACTAGGAATTGTCTTCTTTTGTACCCAAACATGCTGAATCACTCCAAGCTACATTGGATTGCCAATTTCCCTTAAAATTCCAAAGTGGTAAAAGGCAACAATCTTCAACAAGCTATTACTTGGAAGCTGTGTCACCTAGAAACGATCCATTTGAGTCTACAGGATCACATAGGACCCCTCTACAATAACCTTAGTTTTTTATATCTCTAAGGTATTTTCCTATGTTTTTGAGTTTTCAATTGATGGAAAAAGGGTCAAATGGATGTAGTCTAAAGGTGAAAAGGGGTTTAGGGTTTGTTTTTCTCCTCGTGAATAAGTGAATCATTTAATCAAATACACTTAAGTCATGAACTTCACACATGAATAAAAAGTATACACATGAAAACATGTAGGTCATAAAGTATACATTGGAATACTCATAAGTACAAAGTATACACATAAGTTGTAAAGTATACACAATACGCATGATATTATCATTCAAGAATTTCTATCAAATATAGGATTTATAAAATTCCACATAGGCATACAACAAATGACCCTAATACATAGACATTTCCCAATAGGAGAAGGAGATAGATCACGTGTTGCCACCGTAGTCAGAACACTCTTCCACAATAGTAGCACATTGATGTTTTGGAGTGACAAGCACATATACAAGCCATCAAGGTAGCAGTTAAACTACATACAAGAATCACAATTTTTTTCAATGGTCATAGAAGAGAAAATATAATGTCAAATTTACTAATTTATCACATACCTTTGCCAAAGGATCAAAGTTGGCTATTGTTGTAGCAACTCCATGATCCATCATGCCACGAACATTAGAATATACTTTGAATGAAAAATCTATATGATCACAATAGAAAAGATGCTTAGACTAACAAATCTATATTATTGTAAACAACCTATATGATGATAAAATGGTAATGTAAACTAGAAAAGATGCTTAGAATAAAAAATTTATATTACTCTAATCTGTCACATACCTCTTCCAAAGGATCAAAGTTTTCTATTGTTGCAGTAGCTCCATGGTCCATCATTGTATGAACATCACAATATACTTTGAATAAAAAATCTATATGAGATCACAATAAAAAAATATGCTTAGACTAACAAATCTATATTATTCTAAACAACCTAAATGATGATTAAATGGTAATGCAAACTAGAAAAGAGGCTTAAAATAACAAATCTATATTATTCTAAACAACCTTTAAAATAATGAACCTTAGTAGATAAAGAATATCAATGTGATGAACAATATCATACTTGTCCCATACAACAAATGATCCACTACTCAAGTGTGCCTAAAGGGTCATCTCTTACCTTTATAGTTTTGAGTAATGCTTCATGATCAACACTACTAATTATCCATAGTTCCTTTTTGTTTGGTCTAGCATGATGTCTCAATAACTTAACATTTATTTCTATAACAAGGTGCAAATACATGAGAATAGTTTTGTGTTTCTCATAGTCTTCAAATTTAGGTATGCCATTCTTGCTAGTCATATATGTTCACAACCAAGTTTTGGAAACAACAACTGAACCTGTATTATCATAAGTTTTTTATCATCTAAATATACTTAGAATAAAAAATATATATTATACTAAACAACCTAAATGATGGTGAAATGGTAATTCAAACTAGAAAAGATGCTTAGAATAACAAATCTATATTATTCTAAAAAACCTAAATGATGATGAAATGGTAATGCAACCAAGTTCAAGAAACAATAACTGAACCTATAGGATATGTGAACCCATCATCATCTATCATCAGTTGTGTTAGCTTTTTCTTTCCGTGTACACATCATTCCAACCAATAGTCTAATCCCTCTTCATTCCCCTAGGGTGCTACAACTGCATAGACATGTCTTGGTTGTACAAGATCTGAAAGATGGTTGTAGTCAAGTGAACTTTCCATTTCATCTTCCAAAGAGGATTGTGCTACAGTTAAATGGGTTATGTACTATGAAATCCATGTATGTACCCATTCACTTGACTTGCATTGATCCCAATCACACTAAATATATTTCTAACAAAAACAAGCCAACTCTCATGTCCATATGGTTCATGCACCCACATCTGAGCTTCAAAATGAATGTATCTTTGAAGAATCTCTAATTGTTTGACATTCCAATTTGTCTCCCACTATGCCCTCCTCAACCAACCAAAAGAACCTACACACTTGTGAATCAAGTTTCCCTCCTCATAGTAATGCATAAGTACAAAAATCAACAATAAAATGTGCATCACTGAATGTTGCACCACCTTTGATCTCCATTTGTTCCTTAAACAAATCTCTCTTCACACATGCACCTGTGCCATCATGCTCACCTTTTCCATACCTAGCTTCAAAACAACTCCAAATATTTGATACACCCCTCTCTATATGCATCCTTTTCAACCAATAAAATATGCGAGCATTTTTTAATTTCACCATGTAGTTATATGACCAAATGAGATGTTGATCCATTGCAATACCTTTTTCCTGCAAGAACTCAAAAAAGTTTTCAAAACAATTGGTGCAGGAGCACCAATCCATTCCAACTGAATTTGATCAAGTTTGTTTTGTGATAGGTTTTTTTGGGGGTGTGATGTCTTATGTTGTGTTAATAAGGTCTAAATTGACCATTAGCAAGTATTAGGAGTTCATTTTTGTTAAAAGATGTAAAGTTGTCAAAATGATGCACAAAATGCAAGAATTTGCAATTGAGGGTCTTAGATAGAATTTGGTATGTTGAGTCTTGGATTTTGGTGAATAAGGTATTATTAGACCATTTAAAATTGAAATGGGTCTATTAGGTGCCTAGGAGAGTCAAATTGTGAATAATGCAATATATGCAAAAGTAGTTGTCAACATAAAGTTGCAAAAATGCAGAATATGTAAAATCTTAGAAACCCAATAGTCATTTGTTTCAAATGGTCATTAAAGGTAGTTGAAACAATTAGTTTTAGAGGGAAAAAAGTTTAAATAGGTAAGACACCTTGTGTAATGTTCTTCTTGAATATTTTGGAAGGAGAAATTAAACAATTATCTCAGTTTTTATGTATTTCTTGTATATTTCCATTGTTTGTAGCAATGTATGGCCTGCATAGTCAAATCTTGATGCAATTTCATGTAAAATGTATTGGAGGTTCAACTATATTTTATTTGGTTCCATTTTTAATAGGTTTCATTAAATTTAAATCCTTTTTGAAGCAAATCTCTATAAATGGGTCTGAGTACCCTATTTTAAGGGTTTTGAGTGAAAAAATGACTTTTTAAGCCATTCCACCCATTTTCATCTTCTGTATCTTGGTGGAATGGATCATTATGGTCTTTTTTATATGTGTGTAGGGTTTAATAGTTATGGGAAGATTATTGGAAGCATTTTGTGTGAAAATGGTGGTTTCACACTAGGGTTTGATGGAATAATACTGGAAGAAGTTTGGAGAATAATTTTTGAGCATATTCAGGCCTATTTAAAGGTGTTTGAAGTGGTGATAGGGTTAGAGGAGGACTGGAAGGTGGTTTTTCAATAAACCCCCATAAAATTGGCTAGAAATAAGGGTTTTTTGGTAGAGTGCTTAGGAGAATGCATACCTACAAAAAAAATGTGAAATTTGGGGTTTTGATGGCTGGTGAGTTATTCCCCATTGAGTTTTTGGGTTGGAAGTTAGTTTGAAGTGGTCACCCTTTGTAAAAGTGGCCTAATTTAAGGCTTAGGTCAGCATAGGAGTCAAGATTTCAAGTTGTTCCAAAGGAGTTGCATGGGATTCTGAGATATGTTGTAGTATGCTTTAATGGGCGCTTGAATGTGTAAGAATTTTGTTGGTTGTGAGACTTTTATGTGAGTTAGGTTCAAAAATCAAGGTCTACAGACCTACTAGCAAAGAAAAGAGTTTGAGTGAAGAATTTCCCTTGTTAGTGTTTGAAGTTGCAAATCTTTGTTGAGTTGGTGTTGATTGATCTATAATCCTCATTGATTGACATCAATTGGTATCAGAGCCTAGGAAGTAGGTCTCTTGAGGGAGAAGGTTGAAGGTTTGTGTGTAAGGAAAAAGGTGGAATTAGAGGAGTCAAGATGCCTCCTAAAGAAAACATTATTGTTAGGAAGATTGATCAACAAGCTAGAGAATTAGACGCCTTGAAGAAGGGGATTGTTGCATTGAATTATTATGTTGGGGTCAACATGGATGAAAGTGATTATGAAGAGGAAGAAACTTCTAGTGAAGAGGAAGAGTTGGATCGAGAGGATGTGAGGATGCTAAAGCTTTTGAAGGATGTGAAAGGTGATGGACATAGAAAAATGGATTTTCCTATGTATAGAGGAAAAATAGATGGTGAAGATCTCTTGGATTGGATAGGGGCCATGGAGAATTACTTTGAAATTGAAGACGTAGATGAAGATCACAAGGTGAAGAAGGCTAAGACCAAGTTAAAAGAACATGCTTTGTTGTGGTGGAACTTTGTGCAAGATAAAAGGCAGAAAAATGGGAAGACCAAGATCACTTATTGGGAGAGAATGAAGCAAAAAATCAAAGGTAAGTTCCTTCCTAGTGATTACAATGTTCAATTGCTTAAAAAAATTCAAAATCTTAAGCAAAAGGACCTAGATTTGCAAGCATACATCGAGGAGTTCTATAGGTTAAGTATAAGGACAAAACATGAGGAAGATGAAGAAGAAAGAGTGGCAAGATATCTTAATGGTTTGAGGTATAACATTAAAGATGAAATAAGTTTGATGAAACCAAAAACAATAGAAGAATTTTTTCAAATAGCTATAAGGGCAGAAGAAAAAGTGAAGAGGAGACAAGACAAGACCATAAGATGAAGAGGCAGTACTTCTAGAGGTAGAGGAACTTTTTCCACTCAAAAATAGTCCAATCAAGATCAAGAAGATGTTGGTAAAGGTAAAGAGCAAGTGGTTGAATCTAAAGTTGGATGGAGAGGTGGAAGAACAAGTTTTAAGGGAAGATATACAGAGCAAGGAAGCGGTTCTAATATTTTTTTAGGAAAGTGTTACAATTGTGGTGAGTTTGGTCATCCATCCTTCAAGTGCTCTGAAAAGTTTGGTGTTGCTTCAACTGGGAGTGAAAGGAGAGGTGAAAAGAGAGTCCAAATTGTGCAAGAATATGAAGGAGAAAGTGTCAATTCTTCAAGTCATTTCATTGAACTAGAAGTTGGTGAAGCTTTGATGCTGCAAAGACAACTTTTGAAGGCCTCCAAGGAGAATGAACCAATGCAAAGGAGAAATATATTCAAGACCACATGCAAGAGTAAAGGTAAAGTATGCAAGGTAGTAATAGATTCAGGCTCCACTGATAATATAGTGTCAAGAGAGATGGTAAATAAGTTAAGTTTTGTGAAATTTCCTCATAAAACACCCTATAAGGTGTCATGTTTAAATGATGAATAGTCACTTCTAGTCAATGAGCAAGCTTTAGTTGAGTTTCATATTGGAGGGTATAGAGATAGGGTACTTTGTGATGTTCTACCAAAGGAGTGTTGTCATTTGTTGCTTGTGAGACCGTGGAAATTTGATAAACATGCCACATATGATGGAAGGGATAATACATCTCAGATTGAGCATGAGGGTAACACATTCACCTTGATTCCATTACAAGAAGGTAAGGAGTAGATCAAGACAACCAAGGTGATTATGATGGGTAGAAAAGAGTTTGTGAAGGTTGAAAAGGATAAAAGTATGGAGTATGTAGCCATGACACAAGTTGTAGATGTTAATACAAAGGTATTGAAGGGTGATGCATAGTTGGAAAGGAAAAATAATGGGAGGAAGAAGATGGAGTCTAAACTAGAGAAGGTCAAGATTGAATTGTTGATGATGAAGCAAGATGGGTTGAAAAAGATAATGAAATTTAGGTTGGAATAGTATTGTGTCCTATAGTAGTTGTAGAAGTTCAGGGACAATCAACTATTGGCAAGGAAAGGGCTTCTAAGACTGATAATACAATGGTATATAGGTCTAAAAATGTAAAGGCTTTGATGATAGTGAATCTGGTGCATAAATTCAAAGGAAAGGATGGAGGGAGACAATTAGAAAGGTAAGGACATAGTCATGAAGATAGGTATGTTGAATGGACAAGGCAGAGGGTAGTTGGTGCAGGTTCTATATTAGTCATAGATGGAAAAGAGGTCAGAGGTTGTTCAACAAATCAAGGGAAGAATTATCAAGTTGGCCATGAACTCAAGAATGGTAAGCACAAAACAAGTTTTCAGAATTTACTAGTCAAGGTAGCTTTTGTAGGTCAAAGAAATGAAGCTTTCAAAGGTGGGACAGTTGAAGATCAGTTTCCAAGAGACATGGAAACCTTTTTAGGCGGGTTGAATGGTGCAGGAGCACCAATCCATTCCAACTGAATTTGATCAAGTTTTTTTTGTGATAGGGTTCTCTGGGGTGTGAAGTTTTATGTTCTGTCAATAAGGTCTAAATTGACCATTAGCAAGTATTAGGAGTTCATTTTTGTTAAAAGATGTAAAGTTGTTAAAATGATGCACAAAATGCAAGAATTTGTAATTGATGGTCTTAGATAGAATTTGGTGTGTTGAGTCTTGGATTTTGGTGAATAAGGTCTTATTGGACCATTTAATATTGTAATGGGTCTATTAGTTGTCTAGGAGAGTCAAATTGCAAATAATGTAATATATACAAAAGTAGTTGTCAATATGAAGTTGCAAAAATACAAAATATGTAAAAACTTAGAAACCCAATGGTCATTTGTTTCAAATGGTCATTCAAGGTAGTTGAAATAGTTGGTTTTTGGAGGGAACAAAGTTTAAATAGGTAAGACAACTCATGTAATGGTCTTCTTGAAGATTTTGGAAGGATAAATTAAATAATTATCTCAGTTTTTTTGTATTTTCTATATATTTCCATTGTTTACAACCAATGTATGGCCTGTAAAGTTAGATCTTGATGCAATTTCATGTATAATCTATTGGAGGTTGAACTAGCTTTGATTTTTTTCCATTTTGAAGATGTTTCATTAAATCTAAAGCCTTTTTGAAGCAAATCCCTGTAAACAGGTTTGAGTACCCTGGTTTAAGGGTTTTGAGTGAAAAAATGACTTTTTAAGACATTCCACCCACTATAATCTTTTGTATCTTGGTGGAATGGCTCACTAGGGTCTATTTTAGATATGTGTAGAGTTTAATAGTGCTAGGAAGATGATTGGAAGCATTTTTTGTTGTTTCCTATGTGTTTTTGTGTAAATTTTGAGTGAAAATGGTAGTTTTACATTAGAGTTTAATGGAATAATGTTGGTAGAGGTTTCCAAAATAAATTTTGAGCATATGAGGGCCTATTTAAAGATGTTTGAAGTGGTGGTAGGGTTAAAGGAGGACTGGAAGGTTTTTTTTCAATAAACCCCGATGAAATTGGCTAGAAATACTTGTTTCTTGGTAGAGTGCTTAGGAGAATGTGTACCTTCAAAAAAATTATGAAATTTAGGGTTTTGATGCCCAGTGAGTGTTGCCCCATTGATTTTTTTGGTTGTCAGTGAGTTGAAAGTGGTGACCCTTTGTAAAAGTGGCCTAGGTCAGCGTAGGAGCGAAGATTTCAAGTTGTTCCAAAGGAGTTGCATGGGATTTTGAGATATGTTGTAGTATGCTCTAATGGGTGCCTGAATGTGTAAGGAGTCTATTGGTTGTGATTTTTTGATGTGAGTTAGGTTCAAAAATAAAAGTTTGGAGACCTACTAGCGAAGAAAAGAGTTTGAGTGAAGAATTGTCCTTGTTAGGGTTTTAAGTTGTAAATCTTTGTTGAGTTCATTTGAGTTGTTGTTGATTGATCTAGAATCCTCATTTATTGACATCAAAAATATTGTACAAACTCAAATGAATGAGATCTGTCATCATTCATGTAAAAATGGTACTCCTTGATTATCTTCTTATCCTTTTCTATACTATTAGGGGCATGTCTATATGTTATGTGGACAAAAATAGCAATTTGAATATAATTATAATATTGTGATTGTACTTCATTTTGTGGTTGAAATGTGTAATTTTTAGAAAAATAAACTATAGATACAATAGTTCCAATCTGGAAAGAATCCTTACACATCCTGAATTGTCGATCCAACCACTACAACCTGTGGCTATGCCTTGCATACTTACAGAAAATATTTTTCTTAAAATCAAAAATAAAATCAGCAATACTTACCTCCCTACAACCAACTCACATCTAGGACCTTCACCTCCACTTTTCAATGTGTATTTAACTATCTCTAACCTTTTTTTCTTGACAATCTTGTTACCAAAATCATGATCGTTGCCCTCATGAAAGCATGTTATAAACTTTGATAAACCACCACATTGAAAACACATTTCATTTAAACAATCATTTCTATAAAATAAGCAACCTTCACCTCTAATGCATAAAAATGAATCTAAAAATTCCCTGGATGACTTGGGAAGTTGCATTGCATGACATACCTACAACACTTCATCAATATGCATAGTAGAATGAATATGGAATAATAATTCTTGATACATTGAAAACTCAACATGGTATTTACAACATGTATTATGAACAATAATAGGTACACAATAAAATGGATTGGAAGACTCAAAAGCCCTTTATGAGATTTTCAAATTTGGATGTTCTTGACAAAATTGTTTGTACAAAATTGTTTCGCTACATTCCAAGAAATGTTTAGGATGCAGTGTGTGATCTCAATTACCAATTCATAACTTTAAAACATCCTTTGCATTCAGTGATACTCTAGAGTGAGAGTTCCAAATTTGTTAAATTTGCATCTTTACATTATCGATTAGCTTCTTATCAACATGTGGAAGCCTCCCACTAAAATCCTATATATCATTTTGAAGATGACTGTTGAGTCTTCCTCTTCTTGAGAGTGCTCTATTCAATGTTTTATGATTTAGATTTAAATCAATACAAGTTTGTCTCATTAAATGAACCTTTCTCAAATGATGACTTACTAGTGAGGTTGTGATCACTCTACGAGCAACCCTTTTATCTTTTTCCTTACTAGTCTTTCCAATAGAGGTTAGAGTATTAAAAATATTTTTTACAATACTATTTTTTTTCTAATTTTTTGGTGACACAAATCTTCAATTTTCTTAATAATAGTCTCATTTTGATCCAGGGGGATACTTATCACTGAAAATTGAAGTGTACCATATGCTCCAAAATTTAGTGTCATCCTAAAGATCTCAAAAACCTGAATTCGACGCAACTTGAACATGCTCAAAAGGAGTCCATACGCTCGGGTTATGACTAGTTAAAGTTTGGTCAAACTAGGTATAGAGGCTAGTCAAAAAGGTGAAAATTTTGATCATCACAAAAATGGTAAAAACTAGCATCATGTCTAATATCTCATCACCATGATTTTGATGCTGTTCGTTTCACATCAAACAGAGTCCATATGAGTGAGATATAGCTGGTCAAATTTTGTGAGAAAAATTGGTTGACTTGATGACGTCAACATTGATGACATGTGGCACCCCAAGCCAGCGATGAATCATAGTTTGTTCCATTTTAAAATAAAAGTGGTTGGGGTGGGGGTCAAACCCGTGACTGCCCAACCCCTAGAAATCCTCCTAGCCAATATACCACACAACTTCCTTCAAACTTCATTGGGTGGCATTTCTATTTGAAGAGTAACCAATAATATAGTGGGGAGGTGGAAGTTTGAACCTTCAACCTCCCCACTACGAATATCTCCTCATACCCATGGAACCCCATATATTTTTGTATTTGGTGTAGCCAATAATTGTATAAGCATAAAGATAACGGGGATAAGATTAATATTGGAGGGCTCAGACTAAGCCCAAGCCCCCCAAAATAAAATCTAAAATCTAAACTTAACTTGACAAGAATAAGGGTAAATAAAAACCCGTAAACCCTTATTAGGGAGTGAAATAGTATTTTAAAGGCTCAATTATTATGAGCCAAAGGTTTTATAGGGGGGAATAGTTTTTAAATTTTATTTGAAGGGTTAAGTTATTTTTAAGGGGATTTTTAAATGATTTTATCATGTAAAAAGGGGAGATTTGAAGATTTACTATGTGAAAGAGGGAAATTGGGAAATATTTTTACTTGAATAGGGAGATAGGTTATGATTTGTAAATCTTATGGTTTTTAACCATATTGAGGGAATTTTATGTATAAAACGGGGTGAGAGTTAGTAGTTTTGGTATCCAAGTTACGAGTAAAGAGAGAATGTTCAAAAGACTTGTATCCATTTTTGTCACTGTGCTGGAAGGAAATGGAGTTGTAATGTTGTTGAAGCCTTTTAATCCCAATTTTGGAGCATAATAGGATTAGTCACTCTGTTGGAGAGGGGCCTAGAGATGTAGCCTATTCAGTGAACTCCATTATCAACTTGCATTTTGTCTTCCTTCTCTTTTCTCTCTTTCATTTTGTCCATCACATCTCTTATGATTGGTTCATTTAAGCATTTCAATTGTGTTAGTTCATTTTTAAAGCTTTAAATTAATCGTTGTAATAGTTAAGCATTCGTTAGCAATTGTCATAGATCCTAATTTAGATCAAGTTTGGTATTAGAACTTTGTGTGACTAGTATTGCAGAAGTGGATGCTAATGCATTCTAGGAAATAGGGAGGTGAGGGAAAGCTTGAAGAATACAACCCTGAGATCGAAAAATGAAGAAATTTGTGAAAGATGGAAGAAACTGAAGCTAGGAAAAGCACTGAGCTTGATGAGAATAATTTTCAGTGATCCTTTCTTGACATGAAGGCTATGGTGAAAGAGTTGTATGTGGAAAAGAAGAAGCGTGAAAAGGGAGATTCTTTGAAGCAAGAAAAATAGGAAGATCAGAAGGACAAAGAGAAAAAAAACTCCAAAAACTCCATCTCCCCCTTCTCCTTCTTCTCCATCTTCCCCTTCTTCTCCTTCTTCTTCTACTACTATTAATCCTTTCAAGAGAAAATCTAAGCCTGTTATTAAACTAGATGTAAAATTTGAATTACCTAAGTACTGTGGGGAGTTAAATGCCGAAAAGTTAGATGATTGGGTCCAATAGGTAGAAGTGTACTATAGGATTCAAGGCCTCGTAGAAGATTCTTCTAGGATCTAGTTAGCCACTCTCTGGTTGGGAGGTACAACTCTCACCTGGTGGGAGAGTAGGACTTGGGAAGAAATTGCTCACCATGGTAAGGTTAATATGACTTGGATGGAATTTTTTGCTTCCCTTAAAAAGCAGTTTTACCCTTTAGGTTACATGCAACAATTAACAATGAATTGGAAAACATTTAGGAAAGGTAAGGGTCATTTTTCCAAGATTACACCCATGAGTTTAGAAAATAGGCCATTTCTTTAAATGTTCCATTGTATACTCAGGATACACTACTTAAGTACATAGGTGGTTTGCATTCTTACCTAAGACATACTATTCTAATGTTGAGTCCTAATAATCTAGATGAAGTATCTGTCCAAGCCACTCATTTAGAGTCCAAGGGTAAGAACACTTTTAGTGATAATTTATCAAAGAAACCATCTAAGTCTGAGGGTAAGCCTAAGGGTAAAGAAAAAGACAAAGGAAAAGGAAAAGGGAAGAAGACATCTACGGTTAAGAAAGAGGGTGATAAGCCCATATGATCCCATTTCAAGAAAGAAGGGCATGATGATTCAAAGTGCTGATATTTGCATCTAGACTTAAGGCTGAAAAGATATGGAGGCAATAAAGGCAATCAAAAGACTACTACGGTGATTCAACAAGATCTTGGACCTGACTTCGGAGATGAAACACAAATGTTACTGTCATGATCCAAGGTAAAGGAAAAGGTATAACTATTATGATGCAAATGTTTCTAATGCAAATGCAAGTACAAGTAAAGTACCTTCTCCTCCTAAAGTTGATAAACAACAGAATGAACTATTTCACATTCGAGTTGTAACTTTGAGCACCCTTCAAAATCTGCAAACACTCTAAAATCTCAAACATGGATTAGTGATATACAAACCTTTTAAATGCTCCTATGAAATAATGCATCATGCCTTCATAAACAAGATAACAACACAAACTAATTGAGAGCATAAAAGCAAGATACATATCTATCCCATAGTGGATTGGTGCTTCTTTGATGTGGAAATAAGCCCTTTCCCAATCCTTGATAAGTTTGATGTTGCAAATGATGATGGGAAAAATTAGCTCTCAATGTGAAGAGAGTAACTTTGCATGAATTGTAGATGGGTTGATGAAGAATAAACCTTCCATTTATAGATTTTCAATTTGGAAGAGAGCTCAAAATAGAGTAATGTGGGATATTGGTTTGACCAATGAGATGAAGCCACTTGTCCAAATGTGATAGGTTGAGGAATGCACACATTTTGGTCATTGTGCCAAAAAGGGGGAGATTCAAATTTGAATTTGAGAGTTAAATGCTTAGTTTGAACTTTTCAAGGGACATGTAAGAGCCATGTAAGAGCTCATAAATGCTTTGTTGGGTGTACATGTCCACTTTTTTTTGAATTCAAACTTGAGGGAATATTCCTCAAAGATGCCATGTTGATAGAAAATGATGAATTTATAAATGAATTAAAATGCTTTATTGGTGCAAGTGGGAAAAGCTAGAGGATGTGATGGGTGATTAGATTAGGTTAATCAGGATTAGATTAACTTAGATGATGATTAGATGCTTTGACCCATTTGACTTAGATATTTTGATTTATTTAAATCAAAAAGGGTTGGAATATGCATTTGGATTTCAATTAAATAAAGTTTGGTTTATTTAATTAAAAGGTTGATGTGAGACATAAATTAAACAAAATTGATTTAATTAATTTAAATGGATAACCTTAGGAATGAATTAAATAGACATGATTTACCTAGTGAATGGATTTGATGAGCTTGATTTATTTAATGAGCGGATGAATATGAACTAATTAAGTGCATAATGCTAATTTCACATGTGTACATTTTTCCCCTCTTTGAAGCAATGTACTTGCTGTGTTGGTTCAAAGAATAAACTTGCCATGATCAAAATTGAAAAATTTTCTGATTTTTTCAGATGCCTCAATGGAAAGAAGTACACTAGTACATTGCCCCCTCAAGAGATCGAGTGAAAAGATTTGATTTGAGGGTCGATCTCGCGATAAAGAGGTTCAAAATGGATGGTTGTCTATAATATCCTAAAAAAATTAAATGATGATATGATGCATGTGAAATGGATGAGATTGATGATGTGATATGCTATGATTATGCAAATGTATGATTTTATGAGATGCTTAGACTAACAGATCTATATTATGATGATGATTATGTATGTGAGATGATATGCCAACTACTAATGGTTTTGTGGATGCAAGATGGATGCAATCGGTGATGATGATTAACTATTCATGACGGATGTTAGTGCGGAAAAGAAGAAATCAGTGATGACAAGAGGATCCAACAAGTCCATGATCTAACAAGACTTTATTAGAAATGATGATGATGATAGATGATGATTTGCTTATCAAGGATTGGGATTTTAAAAGGGCTACTTACCTTATGTTTGATAACACACGAGGTACAATGCATCAAGGTATAAAGAACTATGATGGTGTTGTACCTATTGCAATCTAATTTCACTTAAAACAAATATGAGTATACTTGTTCACACTTGACATACAGAAACCTTGCTAGGACGCACTAACAAAGCAAGTATTCACCAAGTTATATTACAAGAACGTCCAACAAGCATAGTAGACAAAAGAATAATGATCATTGCCCCATTCCTATCTCTCTAAATCCTTCATTTGGATATCATCGAGAGGTCCTTGGAGTGAGCGCAATAAGATAAATCCAAAGAAAATATCAAGTACGCAAACAAGCCAATGTTCTTCATACCTCTAGCCAAAGGGATTTGTTTTGATAGGATAAAAATCCAAGGTGATATCCAAAATGATGCCCATTGTCAGAACGATATATCCTAGGACATGCATTGTATAGGATGATGATGGTTTGATAAGTTGATTGATAGGCTGTTGATATAAGGTTGATTGACATGTTTGTGACTGATCAAGAGTTTGATTTTGTGTTTAAAGGTTTGTTGTTTTGATTTTGATTTTACAATTGAAGTTTGTTTTTGCCGACTGCTGGATTGTTTATGTTTGTGTTGTCAAAGGATGAAGGTGACGATTAGTTTATTATGGATGATTGATTATTCGAGTGAAAGCGCAGATGAGACAGATGGATTTTTTCAAATGTTTGGATGTTTTTGACGCTTTTGGAATGTTTTGAGGTTGTTTTTGGTATTTTTCAAGATTTTCAAATGTTTTGATTTTTATTTTGAATGTTTTGGGGTTTCTCTCAATGTTTTGGATTTTTGTTTTTGAATGTTTTGGATTTTGTGTTTTTTTGAATGTTTTTGGATTTTTTTGTTTTTTGAATTTTTTGGATTTTGATGTTTTTTTTTAATGTTTTTGGATGTTTTGGATTTTTCGCACAATTTTGACTATTTGGATATGGACATGTGTGACGATATCAGTTCTCTGTTTGGGATTTTGTTGAAGACCAAGCTAAGGTTGACTGATCGAATCGATGGATTGATGATGATAACATTGTTGAGAATACACAACAATGCAAGGATTTGATTGATCAGAATTGATGATGATAACATTGCTGAGGATGCACAACAGTGCAAGGATAGTGTTCAGCAACACAAGGATTGAGATGTTGATCGGATGGACGATGATAACATTGTTGAGGATACACAAAAATACAAGGATAGTGTTAAGCAACACAAGGATATCTTGAGATGATGATTTTTTGATTGGATTTGATTGATCAAGATTGATGAAGCTTGATTTGGAACAAAAGTTGTTCGAATGATTTGATGTGACGTTTGAAGTGAAAATTAGATGTGACTAATAGGGATTGTTTGGATCGATGTTTGATTAAAGATAACACTTGATAAGGAACATCATCTTGTCAAAATGTGTCATGGGCTAGTGATTTGGAATTTTTCTCACAAGTGGTTTTGACCAATTTGATTTCACATTTTCCAATGTTCAGATCACCACATAAGTTGGAGGATATAGATCAAGATTTATTCCTGAAGCAAGATCTAAATATTTTCCCCTAGTGTCTAGCAATGTGCAGAATGCGATGTGTGGATGCTCGAATAGGTGTATGGATGGATGGATATGGTAAGTATGCCAAGGATTCCAAGGATTATCTTGTGATAAGATAAGGTGTTTGGATAAAGAATGTTGACTTGGATAATGTTTCAAGGCTCAGATAATGCTACATAGCATAGGATCAATGAAAACGACCCATGTCAAGATGTTTACCATAAGCAAGTGTAAAGTGTGCACTGAAGTTTGTCAAGATCAAGATAATTTGGACTATGGATGCAGATGGATGGAAATGGATTGGGTAAATGGTTCATGGATGAATGGATTTATTATGGCTAAGATGGATGGAATGTTGGCTTTATTATGGATGGGATGAGATGCTTTCATCTAAAGTGGCGCACGTAGATGCTTGATTCTACACATGATGCCTATTTTCCAAGTTCTCGTCATGGTCTTGACCAAAGCGCCACCCATGTGGTTTTCACTAGAGAACGATTTTTCTTTTTTCTTTACTGTTTTCAATCCTTTTTTTGATTTTTTTTGATTTTTTGGATTTTTCTGAAAGATTTATACTGACCCACCTAGTGGTGTCAATGTAGATGCTTATGTCATAATGTTCCATCGGTATCTTTCCTGAAGAAGTTGCTTTGCTAAGATACGTGCACTTGAATGCAGCTTTTGGGATTCCTGATTTTCTTTGTCGATACTAGAGTTAACTTTGTCTCTGTGCACACATCGCAATAGAGTGCCTTCGAAATCCTTATGATGAAGGGTTGCCAATACATGGTCAATGTGAGAATTGGATATTATACGTGGAGGCGTGGACGAAGTGTGTTTAGGGATAAGAGATGAATTGGTTGACAGTTTGGAACCTTTGACTCTCCAAACTTGGGAAGATGAGCAATGATGGGTGGATACGAAAGTGTGAAGGGAATTAGGACCAACTGCTTGATACACTTTGTACATCACTTGAAAAACTTTCTTTTTCTTTTGTGGAAATCCTTGATGGATACTTTTCCTTTTTATTTTTCCCCATAGTTTCTTTCACTATGGAGTTTGATAGGGATAATATTTCTTTGTATTCTTTAGTATCCATTTGTATTTGATTTGTCCATTATGCTTCTCAACTTCTTTTGCTTTGATAATGTTCTTTGTACTTTGATTCAAATATTTCTTTCGAATTTGGTCCCAATTCATGGATGGGATGATGGGTGGATGAAGATTCATGGCGTGGATGGTTGTAGTATTGGCAATAGTTTCACCATAAAGATTCTTCATGCTCCCTATGTTGATGCTTGCATTAGATAAAGTTACCCTAGTTATGGTGGTAGTATCACCTTCATTCCTTGATTCTACTTGTTTTGAGATATCTTTTTCAGTAAACATGCTATGACAAATGACCACTATAGATGACGTTGTTTCAATTTGTTGTTCTGCTAACTCTAGATTATACTGTTCTATCTGACTTGTTTCCTTGAGCGGATAATGCTGGATATCTGCATACCTGATGTCTTTAGTCTGAATTTTTGATATATCTGATCCTGATGTTGACAACTCTGTTTGGCTGTAGGAATCAATAACCTGCTCTTTTTGTGTAATAATATCAGGAGTAAAGGAGTCTTGTTCTGAATGAAGATCATCTATGTGTCCATCCACAAAAATCATCTCATGGGTAGATGGAGGAGTATGTACTATGTGGATATGATCATCTTGCATAGATAGGAGAGTGTCCATTAGATCATTGTAGTATCTTGTAGATACAAATTCTTGATCTTGAATAATTTTGGAATCACCTTTGACATGCTTTGGATCAAGTTCTTGACATGTCAAAGGATGGATTCCTTAGAAAGGGTTTTTGGACATCATCTTTAGACATGGTAAGTGGTTCAATATCCTCTTGATATTTGAGTGAATTTGGATCAAGTGTTGAGTGGAGGATTCCTTCAGTGTTTGTAACCATGAGGTCAAAGGGGGTCAACATGTCTTGGAAAGGACCATTGCTATACCTTGGTGAAAGGTGTCAATCATGCTTTGGGATATGTCCTCTAACTCATTAGGTGATGTAGAGACATGATCATAGGTCAATGGATCATGCATTATGTCAATAGGATCAAATAATAATAACACTCCTCGAAATAGATCACTAAAAAGTGGCTCTTGAGGTATGGTGAGTTGATCAACGGATGGGGTAGAAACATCTTGAATGCGCTCATTGATGAATAGGTCTTGAACATTGTTTTCAACAATTGCGGTAGAGAGATTGTGAATGTCTTCATCCATAGGGTCAAGTGATGTTGAAATTTCTTGAATTGGATCATTGTCGAGTATTGTTGGTGGATTTTGATTGTGATTCAAAAGTGACTCTTGACCTATGTTGATTTGATCTTCGGACGAGATAGAAACATCTTCAATGTGCTCTTTGATGAATAGATCTTGATCATTGCTTTCAACAATTGAGGTGGGGAGATTGTAAATTCTATCACCAATGGTTAAATGTTCATCGTTATCCCCAATAGTTATCATTTTTCGTTTTGTGCTTGCATTTTTTGGGTAGCTTGAGAGGCTTGTTGCACTTGTTGAGCTTTTGTTGCTTGTTGTGTGGCTAGATATTGTTGGATGGCCCTTTGGTAGGCCTGGTGAGCTTTTAGTGCAATGTTATATTGTCTTGCTGCATTTGGTTTTGGTGGTAGTGGTGGCGGATTTGGAATCGTGTTGGATGTAGTGACAAGTTGTTGAGATACGTTTGGAGTGATATTGAGGGTTTGAGATATGATGGGATTGATTGAGGTGATAGGAATGGTAAGAATGACCGAGGTGATAGGTCTTTGGGAGACCATATTTTTATTTTTCAGAATTGATGTTTTCATTTGATTAGATACCATCTATTGGTGTGATGTCGATGGTATATTCAAAGGATTTTATGTGATGGCTTGATTGGTGTTAGGTGGATTGATTTGGATGGAGTTATTGGTGCTAGGTAAAGGGGGAAGCCCTAAACCAAGGAATGATGTTGATATGGGTAATGGTGGTGGAGATGTCTCTTGGCGCAATGACTCAACTATTTTGGTAAGTGTAGCAATTTGATCTCGCAAAATTTGATCTTGATTTCGATCTCGACTCCCTTAATATAGTTGATTTGGTTTTTGTTCAAGCAAATTTTGGATGCATACTTGTGGTTTTTGAATGGGATCATGGACAAATTGATTTTGGACAATGCTTTGATTTGGGATGATGTTCAGATTTGGCATGATAGGTTGAAATTGAACATTGTTGATGTTGGGAATCACATTGCCTTGATTTAGGTAACTTTGATTTTGTATGGTGTTACCTTGACTTGGATTAATACATGGAGTTTTTAACATCTTATTTGGACTTTGAACAACATTTGTATGATTCACAAACATATTTATCCCAAATTTTTCTGGATTCATGTTTGGTAAAGTTGTACTTGGTACATTCACATTTGGCATGTGATTTGATGAGATGACATTGTTCATTTGAAGGCTCATGCATTGATTGTTCGATTGATAGATTTGTAGTTTTGGATTTAGATCTACCATTGGGAAAGGTGTTCCAGCCTTTTGACTAGGCATACTCACATTTGTTGTACCATTGAGGTTTGCGGGAGATAATGATCCCATGTACGGATTGTATAAATGTGAGTGTTGAAAATCAATTGGAATTGCAAGGCTTTGATAGTTTGGTTGACTTGGATTACTCATGATGTATGGATCAAGTTTATATTCCATGTTCCTCTTGTGTTGAGGTCTAGTTTGGACAGTAAAATAAGGATCAATTTTCAAGAATGTGGGAGGTGAACCTCTAATTCTTTGGGTTGATCCAAACTCTAGGTACAAAAAAGAAAGTCTAAGACTTTAAGGATCAAAAGGATGGTGATGAGATATGGAAGATGGATGTTTGGTGAATGATTGGAACTCTTAGGAAATCTTGAAGAGGATACTAAAATTTAGGACTTGGATTGATGTTTTGATTTGATTTGGATAGTGAACTCATAAACTCTAAGAGGTTGGATATTGTCCTAGAGTAAATTTATCCACAAGATGATAATTTGACTAAATGTGTAAAGAAGGATTCATCTAGACACACCTAACCAAACAAGATGATTTTGATTTGATTTGATTTTGGATTTTCGATGGTGAACTCATAAACCACAAGATGTTGGATTTTATCAAGGGATTGTCTTGTTCACAAAGACTGATAATTTGACTAAATATGTGGAGAAGGATTCATCTACACACATCTAATCAAATGAAACGATTTTTATTTGGTTCAAATGATTTTCCCAAAGTTTAGCATGAGGGATTTTTTCAAGATTTCCAAGAATTCTTTGTGAGGTGATTTTGATTTTGATGTTTGGGGGATGGATGAAAGTTTTGATTTTGATCCTAAGAGACTTAGAGAGACTTTGTTTACTAGACCAAGATATTGAAGAACATGCTTTTCTCTAAGAGTAGTTCAAACCAAAAAACCAATGTTTGCATGAAAACCATATGACCAAAAGATTCCAAGCACATGTGTGGGGTCCAATTGATTCAATCTTTGCTTAATGGATTCTTTTTACCACAAAAATTTCTTGATTAGCTTTCAAATTGAATTTCCAATGTCCTAATTTTCTTTCATCCCACAAAGTGCATTATGTGGAAATCAAGGAAATCAAGACAAAGGTTACCTAAAGTTGACCTTAGTAGGAGAAAATTGAGATGAAATCCAAATGTTTAGAAGCCTCTAAGGATACAAATCCCAAGGGAAAGCAATAACATGTGAATTTTTTCAAGGATATTTGCTTCTCCTAAAGGGTTTGAGATTTGATGCTCATGTTGAATGTTGGTTTTCTAATGTTTTCGATCAAAGCACTATGTTTTCAAATTGACTCACAAGCAATATAACATCCTAGCTGAATTGGTACGTTTTTCTTGGTGGGATTGCCTCATGCCCTTCGTAGTAGAAGAGATGATTTTACATGCAACCAAGGAGAGAGTATAAAGGTACGTTAAGAATGAAATCTTAACCTCTATACTTTAACCAAGATCGGACATGGCAAGTAACTTCTTGGAATCTAAGTTCCAATGCACCACTTTGATAAAATCGTTGGATGGACTGGTTGGTTACTACAAACAAGGGTTTTAGTTCGGAATTTTCATTCATGAAGATTGACCCATATGAAGAGAGTCCCTTTTTAGATCCATCTTGTCGGAGCCAACTGTGTGATACTAGCGTTTACTCCAATACCTGCATTTATATCCTGGTTGGAAATACTCTTGGCTTTAGAGTGTTACCAGTTGAGTCATTCCCTTGGGTGAGTACTTTTTCCCCAAGGAAGACCCTCTAAGATAAACAAAAGCGAGTAAACATATTCATAGTTCAATCAACCTTCATTTAGAAACAAAGGGAGAAAACATGCAATAGGTTTACTCACACTCACAAAGTGTTTTGTTCAATTTTTAAACCCAAAATGAAGTGTGCGGGTAATTAATTACACAATTTAATGTCACCAAAAGACTTTTGATTCTCAAGATTTTTGTGAGGTACAAGAGAAGCACATACGTCTTTTGATGATATTACTTTGTGTAAATAATTACAAAACAATAAAGATACACATTCATTTTATCCTTCAAAGCAATGATTTGATTCATTTGAAGCACCAAAGGAAAGATGAAAATTTTATTGTTCAATTTGTTAATCTGAAATTGTAAAACTAGTGAGTTTGACTAAGTTCTTTTTAAGCCCCTTTGTCACAAAAATCAAAATGTTCTTTTTAAGAGCCCAAAAGAGGTGAGTTAGTCTAAAACAGAAAATTAAAGCGTGCGATGGAAACTCGAAGCATTTAAAAAACACTTTTGAGTTTCAAGTTTTGATGCTCAATTCTTCAACTCCAACCTTGTTTTTGTCTTTGCTTGATTCCAATGTTTGATTTGCATGTCAACCTTTACCTACAAAAATTATAAAGTATAATCTTAGAGATGAGGTTTACTTCAAAGAAACAATAATAATTTATCATAATGAATACACTTTCAAACAAAATAAATGCATTCAATGATATTCGTTAATGCACAAGTTCCTTTTTCTTGAAAATCAATAATAATAAAAATTCTAAATCATGCATTGATAATCTTATAACTTGTTCAACTAAACTATGGATTCAACACCTATGAGTTGATAGTTTTAATCTTAAGTGCATTCCAATTATGATAATAAATGAGGGATGGACTATTGCAATCTAAGATATGATTTTCAATGCAATATTGGTGAGATTGCAACATTGATGTTTGTTCACCATCAGATAGTTAAAAGATAATGCTCAATAGTAGACCAATGCCAACAATAATCTGCAATGCTAAACAAACTATAATTTTGACAACAATATCGATATTAAAAGTCTATACTAAACAAACTTTAATTTTCAAATGCAGATCCACTTTGATCATCATTTCCATGCGGGCCTCTCTACAGTGAATTTCCTTTTAAATCACCTTTGAAACTGAAGGTATACCCCAAGTGTTGATACCAATGCATTTTCCTTCACTTGTTTTCTTGAGGTTATTGTGCTGGAAAAAAGGACGCTTCATCTACAACTTTTGTTTGGACAGATTTTATTGACGAGAATAAAATGCCTTGAACGAACAAATAAAACCAGGTAGATTTTTATGCAACATGGCAGAGATAAGGCACATTTAAGGAAGCTTTCCACATACTAAGAAGTCCATTGGAGTTGATTAACCTATTGACATGGGCTTTCGAAATGCACTATTATCGGATTGAGTAAGCTAAAAAAAAAAGATTTGCCTTCACCTCATGCCATCATTCCCACATGTTCTAAGTGGTCACTAGTATGTTTATTTAAGAATCAAATTGTAATCTTAAATGATGATATCAAAGAAGAATCTCAGCTGACAGAGATCTATTTTCAAACTAAATTGATACGCCATAGAAGTATTTTAGCTTAATGTGTGCGGGGGTCATAAATGCTTGGATAATGACAAATGTATTGACAACTATATGCCAGACTTAGTCAATGTACCATGAAAAATTCTAGTGTGTGAGTACTGCCGTAGTGGGTAACAAAATTAGAAGCACTAATTGCTCCTCTCAAAGTTTAGTTTGTAGCAAGCAAAAAAGAATTTGAAAATGATTTCTTATACAAAACTTTGAGCAACATGCCCGCAGATTTCTAAGCCAACACACCTGGCATTTACTCCTTGTGGTAGGTCTTACCAAACTTACATGGTGGTCAAGGCATAGACATGATAATCATAATCTTTACCGCATGCATATCAATTGCGAGCAGTTGGTGGTTAAGTGTAGGCTGGGGTTATGCACATCAATAAAACCAGGTAGCCAGTTATTCTCATAATTTCCATGCTTTGGGCTTTGTGTGTGACGTGCAACATTTCTTTGAACCTTGGGATAGTTTGACAATAGGAAGAATCAGATTCCTAATAAGAAAAATGATCAAACCTTTTAGAGAACTCTAAACCTTGGCGTGCAATGTACCAGTGTTTTTACTCCTCCCACCTTTTTGTCAGATACAACCGAGAGACTTTATGATGGAACAGATTTCAATCATACTTTTTGTGCATCACTATCAAAGGGAAATTAAAGCAAGAGAGAAAAAATTCCACCATAATCATGACATTCAAGGCTCCAGTGATTGCACTATAAACACACAACGAGTTTGTTAAAAAGGCTTTTGAAATTTTTAGGTTGATGCAATTCGTAGGTGTAAAATATAAATAGTGTTGTGAGGTGTGGTTCAACTAGTGCAAAGCAGACATGCCTCTTTATCTCCAGATCCACCTAGGCCAGGGGGAGCCAAAACTCATTCTTAGCACACTTTTGTGGAAGTCTTTGTATTTCATTGCTTGCATTACAAAGTGATGGTCATTGGAGAAGAGTTGTGGGTGGTCAAGCACGCCATATAAGGTGATATTTGTATCTACATTAGTTCATTGCAATGTGAGAAAAACAACCATTTTCCCCCAATGTCAACCTCTAGAATGTTACAAAACAAAATTCAAGCCTAAAAACAAGAGATAAACTCAAAAGGAATACAAGATATGGATAAAAAAAAATCTAGAGTTGACAGTAACATTATCGAAACAAATAGAAATATTGAATGTGATCTATGCATTGAAAGTGTTACATATCACATTTAAAGCAAAGGCCGATGTAGAACATTAACACGCATCAAGCTTGACTGCCTGATTTAATGTGATGCTGAGGAAAAGAGGAAAAAAGTGATGCCCAAAGACTTGTAGGTTATTTTGAATAGAAACAACAGACTTTGTGTCCAGAAAAAAAATGGCTTGTTTGAAGAAATAGCTAGAAGAAAGATTTTCCTTGACTACTCTTTTAATAGACAACTCAAAAGAAAACAAAGTTGTTCTTGCTTAACAAGTGAGAACCTGCAAATTTCTTGATAAATGGATTTCCTAAGCAATAAAAGATGGTGAGGGTGCAACAAGCCAAGAATGGACTTAAGAAACTGGATGCAATCTTAGACAATGAACAACACATGGTTAGTAAGAGCACCAAAGCTTGAGTTTTACTTGAACAGAAAACAAATAAAATACTTTCCTATTCAACGCATTAATTGATAAAGCAAAAGCAAAGATTATCTTACTATCTGCTCATACATCAGAATGTATGCTCACACATTAGAATGCTATCTATGAAGATGACAGGAAGATTGAGACAACTTTGGTTTGTTGGATACGAATACTTGTATGCAAATGTATGAGGAATAGTTTTTTTTTTTTCACGTAGAAATGAGATTAGATGAAAAGTTGATACATATATGCAAAACCAACAATATAACATATAAAGCAACATAAGGATTGATAATAGCTATCTTAGAGGAGCTCGTAGCTATCAAGATACATAAAGGAAGAAAATGCTTAAAATACTTGGAGGTTTAGGCCCTCCTTCTAGTGCCATATGTGAGCACCCTTCAAAATCTGCAAACACTCTAAAATCTCAAACATGGATTAGTGATATGCAAACCTTTTAAATGCTCCTATGAAATAATGCACCATGCCTTCATAAACAAGATAACAACACAAACTAATTGAGAGCATAAAAGCAAGATACATATATATCCCATAGTGGATTGGTGCTTCTTTGATGTGGAAAGAAGCCCTTTCCCAATCCTTGATAAGTTTGATGTTGCAAATGATGATGGGAAAAATTTAGCTCTCAATGTGAAGAGAGTAACTTTGCATGAATTGTAGATGGGTTGATGAAGAATAAGCCTTCCATTTATAGATTTTCAAGTTGGAAGAGAGCTCAAAATAGAGCAATGTGGGATATTGATTTGACCAATGAGATGAAGCCCCTTGTCCAAATGTGATAGGTTGAGGAATGAGCAAATTTTGGTCAATGTGCCAAAGAGGGGGAGATTCAAATTTGAATTTGAGAGTTAAATGCTTCGTTTGACCTTTGCAAGGGACATGTAAGAGCCATGTAAGAGCTCATAAATGCTTTGTTGGGTGTACATGTCCACTTTTTTTTGAATTCAAACTTGAGGGAATATTCCTCAAATATGCCATGTTGATGGAAAATGATGAATTTATAAATGAATTAAAATGCTTTATTGGTGCAAGTGGGAAAAGCTAGAGGATGTGATGGGTGATTAGATTAGGTTAATCAGGATTAGATTAACTTAGATGATGATTAGATGCTTTGACCCATTTGACTTAGATATTTTGGTTTATTTAAATCAAAAAGGGATGGAATATGCATTTGGATTTCAATTAAATAAAGTTTGGTTTATTTAATTAAAAGGTTGATGTGAGACATAAATTAAACAAAATTGATTTATTTAATTTAAATGGATAACCTTAGGAATGAATTAAATAGACCTGATTTACCTGGTGAATGGATTTGATGAGCTTTATTCATTTAATGAGCGGATGAATATGAAATAATGAAGTGCATAATGCTAATTTCATGTGTCTATAGTAACTAAGCACACCAAGATTGACACATTGTTTGATATGGGTTCTCAAGTCAGCTTAATATCTAAAGAGGTGGTAAAGAAACTTAATCTAGCTAAAACACCTCATCTAAAGCCATATCTTCTTGGATGGGTTTGCAATGATGCTCAAATGTAGGTAACAAAACAATGTAAATTGAGTTTTTCTATCACTACAAACTTTGTTGACGAGGTAGAGGTAGACATGGTTCTTTTGGATATTTGTGGGCTTGTGTTAGGGAGTCCTTATCTGTATGATAAAAAATAAATCTTTTATAGGGGGATAATAAGTATCATCTTTTTAAGGATGGGATAGAATACATTGTACATGCACACAAAGTTAAGACTAATCTTGCACTAGTCAATGTTGGTCAAATGAAAAGGTTGGTCAATTATAGTAATAATTTTGTATTAATGCTT
Organism: Sequoia sempervirens; assembly: GCA_007258455.2. Taxonomy (NCBI): domain Eukaryota; kingdom Viridiplantae; phylum Streptophyta; class Pinopsida; order Cupressales; family Cupressaceae; genus Sequoia; species Sequoia sempervirens. The sequence goes on along the minus strand of VDFB02256132.1, from coordinate 161,698,855 downwards.
GTAAAAGCTAAAGAAAATGAGAAATATGAGGCATTTAAAGGGTGTGATCTAGAGCATAAATTTGAAATGGTCAAGATAGTTTCTTCCTATGATGACTTGTTTTAGGATCCGAAGGGATTGCCCCCTAAGAGAGAGATGCATCATGAAATCCAGTTGCAGTAGGATGTACCTCTTGTAAACATCAACATGTACCATTTATCAGTTTTGTAGAATGAGGAAATCAAAAGGAAAGTTCAAGTGTTGGTTGAAAAAGGAGTCATCCATCTCAGTACATCTCCTTGTGGTTCTCTAATTGTATTGGTTACAGAGAAGCATGGGTCTTGGAGAATGTACATTGACTATCGAACCCTGAAAAAGACAACGGTAAAGAACAAGAATCCTCTTCCCCAAATAGATGATTTGCTTGATCAATTAAAACATGCAGTTTATTTCACTAAGCTAGACTTGCATAGTGGATATCATCAAATAAAAATTGTAGAAAATGACATTTGGAAAACTACATTTAAGACAAAATAGGTATTTTTTGAGTGGTTGGTCATGCCCTTTGGGCTATGTAATCCACCCGCTACATTTATGAGAGTCATGAATGATGTCTTTCATCCTTTTATTGATGAGTTTGTCATAGTCTATTTAGATGATATTCTTGTATTTAGTTGTACTTGGGAAGATCATGTAATTCATGTAAAAAAGTTTTTGATGTATTGAGAAAAGAAAAACTCTTTGTAAAGATGTCTAAATGAGAATTCACTAAGACATCCTTAGTGTACTTAGGCTATGTTGCAGGTGATGGTCAATTGAAAGTAGACCCTGTGAGGGTTGAATTTATTGTAAAATGGCCTAAGACAAGTACAATCACAAATTTCAGAAGTTTCTTAGGTGCAATTTAGTACTAGAGGAAGTTCATTGCAAACTTCTCCTAGATTTCATCACCATTGCACGCATTGACCAGTACAAAGATAAATTTCTAGTGGGGAGGTCCACAACAAAAGGTCTTCGACACTTTAAAGGAAAAGTTGAGCACCACACCAGTTTTTGCTTTACCAGATTTACAACAAACGTTTGAGATTGAGATATATGCAAGTGGATTTTCCATGGGAGTAGTGCTAATGCAAGGAGGTAAACCAATCTGCTATCACTATGAAACCTTTATAGGTGTAGTAAGTAACTATCCTACTTATGATAAGGAAATTTATGCATTAGTTTAGAGTGTTAAAAAATGGAAACACTATTTAATGGGGAAAGAAACTATAATCCACACTGATCACCAGCCACTTTAGTATTTGTATTCACAATCCAAATTGCAACAAAGTAGGAACTTTAGGTGGATGGGTTTTCTATAACAGTTTCATTTGGTTATTAAGTATAAGAAAGGTTTCCATAACAAAGTAGCAGATATTTTGTCTAGGCTTCCTATAATGAATGCTTTGATTATCCTTATAGGTAGTTCCATGGTACATGAAATTTATCAGGAATAGTATGCTAATGATAACAACTTTAAGGAAATCTATTCAGCTCTAATTGCATGCAAACATGTAGAAGAGAAGGATTACTATGTGTAGGATAACTTGTATCATTTATGAAAGCTATGTATTCCAAAAGGTGAATAGGCATAGGTAATCAAAGAAGCACACATGTCTTTAATTGTAGGACACTTTGGGGTAAGCAAAACAATGACTCAATTATAAAATACTATTATTGGCCTCATATGCAAGAAATTGTACCCAAATACATTAAAGGATGTGTAATGTGTGCAACAAGTAAACCTAGCAATAGGAAATTGGGGTTGTACACACCTTTTGTTGTACCATCCCACCCATGGGAAAGTGTTTCAATGGATTTTGTTGGGGGGCTATCAATGTCTAGGAAATATCATGATTATCTATTTGTAGTAGTTGATCGGTTCGACAAAATGTGTATCCTAATTCATTTATAAACTAAAAACTCATATGTACTTTCAATTTGTATGGGCTCATTTTGGGTTACCTACTTCTATTGTATTGGATTGAGATTCTCAATTCCTGGGGGAATTTTAGTCAGAATTTTGGGAACTCATGGACACTAAACTGAAAAAGAGTATAACCTTTCATCCGTAGACTGATGGATAGAAAGAGGTAGTGAACATGATAGTTTTGCATCTTCTTTGAGGTTATTGCAGTAAACATCCTAATCTATGGGATGAAAATATTCACTATGTGCAACATGCATACAACCATGCAATGCACTGTTCTACAAAAAGATCTCCTTTTGAGACTTGTTTCGAGTATCTTCCAAAAACACCAATGGAATTTTATTTTGGGAAGCATGATGTTGAAAGTGAAGACCATGATGTAGAGAAGGCTTTGAAGTTCATCCAGAAATTCCAAGCAATTCATCAGGTAGTGGAAGTATAGTTGGAGAAGCGCCAAGCAAAGTAGAAGGCTCGACATGATAAACATCACATTGATCATAATTTTTAGGTTGGAGACAAATTTTGGTTACATTTCAGCAAGGAAAGAATGCAAGGTGAAGGAAGAAAGCTAAAATTGATTTGGTATGGTCCTTTTGAGACCTTGGAAAAGATTGGAACCAATGCCTTCTGCCTTAATCTTCCTCCATACATGCACATCTATTCAGTTGTCAATGTTGAGAATCTGAAGTTGTATGTGTTGGAAAATATGCCTCAATCTCACAGGCTGAAACTTCTAAGAAACCAGGGTCGCTGTGACATTCAAGCTGTCCTATCGACTGGAAGTTTAAACTTGTGTATTTCTCATGTCACTGAGACAATACTTCTATCTTGCCGAAATGACCTATCGCTATGACATGGAGACTCGTGGAGATCTCTTACCGACTGGGAGATGTCTCGCTGACAGTTGTTGTCTATCGGATGTCGGGGAGACTTATGGCAACTGATGTTTTCAGGGAGACCTAGCTGAAAGGTTTATGTTTCGGTATGAGGTCTTACCGATATGAATGTATTGTCGATTGTATGGTCTTCAGGTTCACTATGACTCTCGGCGAAAGACAAATTGGAGTAACATAAGGGTTCGGCAAGAAGTCTTGGTGACCGGGAGAAGTCTCACCGATAAGCAGGAGTCATCGGGGTGACTTGAACTCTCGAGAAGATCTCTTGGCGACTCGAGAATGTCTGGCCAACAACGATACACATTGAAGTCATCAGGATAACCTATGGTGGCTTGGTGAGAATTCTTACCGAAAGTAACATGTCTTGGAGACAATGTTGGAGCTTTCGGGGAAACCCTTGGGTGATCGGTAAGAAGTCTAACTGATAGTGATATGTCTCACCGACTCAGAGTAACTTAAGGATCTCGGTGAGAAGTCTCAGTGATGAAGGATTCTCTTGGTGACAATGCAACTCTTGAAGACATCGGGGAGACCCTTGGCCAAAAGACTTGTTTCGATATGATGTCTCATCAATTATCAGAAGTCTCACCGATAGCATGTGGGGTCATCATTCGGTGTGACTCTTGGCGAACAGTTGTTTCAGGATAACATGGAAGCCTCGGTAAGAAGTCTTGCCGAAGGTTGATTCTCTCGCCGAAAGTGGAACACATCGGTATGACTTGAAGGCTTCGGTATGAAGTCTTTGTGAATGTAGTAAGTTTGGCCGACAAGATTGAATCGAGGTGACTTGGAACTTGCAGGGTGATGTCTTGGTGAGGGGTATTTGTCTTGCCGATAGGAATGCGATGGACGTCAGAAGTTTTGGTATGACCTTTGCCTAAGTCTTGCCGACAGTGTCATCGGTATAACATAAAGGGCTCAACATGATCTCTCAGCGAATGACTAAAGTCTTGGTGACTAAGGAACACTTCGGAATGACTTATGAGCTCAGTGTGATGTCTCATCGAATGGCGATTGTCTCGTCGATGAGAATGCTAAGTTTGGTATAACATGAAGCTCGTTGTGACGTCTTGGAAAAAGATGATAGTCTTGCCAATAGATGGATGCCGATAGAAATACAATGGGTTTTGGCATGACTTGAAGACTTGATATGATCTCTTGGTGATAATGTTAGTCTCACCGATGTGCATGCTGAGGTTGATGTGACTTGTAAGCTCAGTGGAACCTCTTGCCAACAACATGTAATCAGGACTTGTGGCATTGGGGAGACACTTCTAGTGTCTCACTGACATGCGACACAAGTTGATTGCTGTTGACCGAGTGAAGATTATCTGATGTGGTGTGATATGGAAAAATCAGAGAAAGCAGGATGTGAACTGTTGCTGAGCTGGATGATTCAACAGTTGTGATCCGATAGTTGGAAACAAACCGTTTCATATAGCCAAAGCCGAAGAGAAGCAAGAAGCAGAATAGCTAACGAGATGTGAAAGGTCGAGAGGCTGGTTGTATGGCCGGGGGCCTTGAGGCCAGAACAGAGGAGAAGAGAGGGCTTCTGATCATGAATCTGGTTTGATTTCTCTTATGTTGATCTACACTGTATATGTGATGGTATTGGAATAGTGCGAAGATCATTTAGTTTGAGAGGGTGATCAGAAATTGTACAGGGAAATTTGCTACTACCAGTTGTATCCAGAATGAACAAGATGTAATCTCTGAAAAGGCTAAGAGCCTGAAATTGTATTGTAACCATTTAGTTGCTGAATAATACAATGGCTTGATCTTTGGAGTGGGGTTTTTTATCCGAAAGGATTTTCCCCACATAAATCTTTGTGTTCTGGTTTTCTGTTTCATCTTTCATATCTGTTGGTTCGTGTAGTAGAATCTATTAATGCTTGTTCTTGATTTTACATGTGCTTCTCTCAGAAGGATCAATGGAGGAAATGAACTGTGTCTATTCCGCATTTGGACATAGTTGTACATGTCTTTGAGGCAACCTAATCGAAATGAAAGTTACCGAAGGAACTACTATTTGGAGTTTTCACTAATTGCGCTCCTAGATTTCCTTATAGTATGAGTCTCCAATGATATTGGATGAAGACACAAACATTCAGGTTCCACCAGTTGATGACCTTTCACAAGAGTATATGTCATAATTTCTAGAGGATGTCATCTTAGATAGGAAAATTAGGACTTCACAAAGAGGCATAGTTGAGTACCTCAAAGTGGGACTAAAGGGGATGAATCCAAGCAAGGAAAAATGTATGGAGATTGGTCAAGTGAGGGAACTCTACCCTCAATTACTTTTGAGTAATCATGATTTTGGAGGTCCAAAAGCTGTCCAATGGAGAGGACTGATCTAGGGGGATACTTGTCCCTGAAAATTGAAGTGTACCATATGCTCTAGAATTAAGCGTCATCCTGAAGAGCTCCAAAACTTGAATCTAACACAACTTGAATGAGCTCAAAAGGAGTTTGTACACTTGAGTTATGGATAGTTAAATTTTGGTCAAACCAAGTACAAAGACCAGTTAGAAAGGAAAAAAAATTGATCATCTCAAAAATGGTCAAAAACAACATCATGTCAAAGAGCTTATTGCCACGATTTTGATGTCACTTGTTTTGCATCAAATAGAGTTTGTATGAGTGAGATACAACCGGTCAAATTTTACAAGAAAAATTAGTTAACTTGATGATGTCAACAAAAATATAGTCAGCATTGATGACACATGGCACCCCAAGTTAGCAATGAATCAAAGTTTCTTCCATTTTAAAATAAAAGTGGTTGGGGTGGGGGTAAAACCTGTGACCACCCAATCCCTAGAAATCCTCCTAGCCAATATACCACCCAACTTCCTTCAAACTACATTCGGTGGCATTTCTATTTGAAGAGTAACTGACAATATAGGGGGAGGTGGCGGTTTGAAACACCAACCTCCCCACTGTGAATATATCCTCATACTGGTCGACCCCCACGTATTTTAGAATTTGGTGTAGCCAATAATTTTATAAGCATAAAGATAATGGGGATAAGATAAACATTGGAGGTCTCAGACCAAGCCCAAGCACCCCAAAATAAAATATAAAATCTAAAATTAACTTGACAAGAATAAGGGTAAATAAAAACCTGTAAACCCTGATTAGGGAATGAAATAATATTTTAAAGGATCAATTATTATAAGCCAAAGGTTTTATAGGGGGAACGGTTATAAAATTTTATTTGAAGAGTTAAGTTATTTTTAATGTTATTTTTAAATGATTTTATCATTGTGATATTGCTTTTAGGATTCAACTGTGTAGTTTTATGAGTTAGACTCATTGACCCATTTCATGAGTAGTGGTTCACAAGAACCCATCTCTCATGATAGTGAATGGTACACTTAGCACTCATTGAATCTAGGTGATGCTCATAGAAGTGAAGCATTGGGCATTCCCGGGAGGACACCCATCCCAGTACTACTCCAGCTCAAGTGCGCTTAACCAAAGAGTTTTCTCCAAGGTTAAACCAACTTAGCTTGCAACCCCATTTGCAAAAATTCCAAAAAGTGTTGTCCCTTATGAACCATTCATTATAGAGACCCTTTAGCTCATCAATTAAAAAGTAGGAGGTATTTTCCACAGCATGTCAAATTGTGATATTTCTATTAGGATTCAACCTTGTAGTTTTATGAGTCAAACTCATTGACCCGTTTCATGAGTAGTGGTTCACAAGAACCCATCTCTCATGATAGTGAATGGTCCACTTAGCACTCATTTCATCTAGGTGATGCCCATAGAGGTGAAGCACTGGGCCTTCCTGGGAGGTCACCCATCCCAGTACTACTCCAGCTCAAGCACGCTTAACCACAAAGTTTTCTCCAAGGTTAAACCTAGTTAGCTTGCAACCCCATTTGCAAAGCCTTCAACAAGTTTTTTGCCTTATGAACCACTCATTATAGAGCCCCTTTAGCTCATCAATTGATAAGTAGGAGGTATTTTCCACAATGTGTCAAATTGTGATATTGCTATCAAGATTCAACCTTGTAGTTTTATGAGTCAAACTCATTGACCTGTTTCATGAGTAGTGGTTCACAAGAACCCATTTTTGATGATAGTGAATGGTCCACTTAGCACTCATTACATCTAGCTAATGCTCATAGAGGTGAAGCAGTGGGTCTTCCCGGGAGATCACCCATTCCACTACTACTCCAGCTCAAGCACGCTTAACCGTAGAGTTTTCTCCAAGGTTAAACCAACTTAGCTTGTAACCCCATTTGAAAAACCTTCAGCAAGTGTTGTGCCTTATGAACCATTCATTATAGAGGCCCTTTGGCTCATCAATTGATAAGCAAGAGGTATTTTCCACAACATTTCAAATTATAATATTGCTATCAGGATTCAACTCCATAGTTTTTTTAGTCAAATGCATTGACCCATTTCATGAGTAGTGGTTCACAAGAACCTATCTCTCATGATAGTGAATGGTAAACTTAGAACTCATTGCATCTAGGTGATGCTCACAGAGGCGAAGCACTAGGCCTTCACGAGAGGTCACCCATCCTAGTACTACTCTAGCTCAAGTGTGCTTAACCACAGAGTTTTCTCCAAGGTTAAACCCACTTAGCTTGGAACCCCATTTGAAAAAGCTTCAAAAAGTGTTGTTCCTTATGAATCATTCATTATAGAGCCCCTTTAGCTCATCAATTGATAAGTAGGAGGTATTTTCCATGTGTCAAATTGTGATATTGCTATCAGGATTCAACCTTGTAGTTTTATGAGTCAAATTGATTGACCTGTTTCATGAGTAGTGGTTCACAAGAACCCATGTTTGATGATAGTGAATGGTCCACTTAGCACTCATTGCATCTAGCTAATGCTCATAGAGGTTTAAACCTAGTTAGCTTGCAACCCCATTTGCAAAGCCTTCAACAAGTTTTTTTCCTTATGAACCACTCATTATAGAGCCCCTTTAGCTCATCAATTGATAAGTAGGAGGTATTTCCCACAATGTGTCAAATTGTGATATTGCTATCAGGATTCAACTGTGTAGTTTTATGAGTCAAACTCATTGACCTGTTTCATGAGTAGTGGTTCACAAGAACCCATCTCTCATGATAGTCAATGGTCTACTTAGCACTCATTGCATCTAGGTGATGCTCACAGAGGTGAAGCACTGGGCCTTCCTGGGAGGTCACACATTCTAGTACTACTCTAACTAAAGCGCACTTAACCACATAGTTTTCTCCAAGGTTAAACCCACTTAACTTGCAACACCATTTTCAAAACCTTCAGCAAGTGTTGTGCCTTATGAACCATTCATTATAGAGCCCCTTTGGCTCATCAATTAATAAGTAGGAGGTATTTTCCATAGTGTGTCGAATTGTGATATTGCTATCAAGATTAAGCCATGTAATTTTATTAGTCAAACTCATTGACCCATTTCATGAGTAGAGGTTCACAAGAACCCATCTCTCATGATAGTGAATGGTCCACTTATCACTCATTACATCTAGGTGATGCTCATAGAGGTGAAGCAGTGGGTTTTCCCAGGAGCTGACCCATCTGAGTACTACTCTAGCTCAAGCCCACTTAACCATAGAGTTTTCTCCAAGGTTAAACCCACTTAGCTTGCAACCCCATTTTCAAAACCTTCAGCAAGTGTTGTGCCTTATGAACCATTCATTATAGAGGCCCTTTGGCTCATCAATTGATAAGTATTAGGTATTTTCCACAACGTTTCAAATTATGATATTGAGCTATCAGGATTCAACTGCGTAGTTTTATGAGTCAAACACATTGACCCATTTCATGAGTAGTGGTTCACAAGAACACATCTCTCATGATAGTGAATGTTCCACTTAACACTCATTGCATCTAGGTGATGCTTACAGAGGTGAAGCACTAGGCCTTCACAGGAGGTCACCCATCCTAGTACTACTCTAGCTCAAGCGTGCTTAACCACAGAGTTTTCTCCAAGGTTAAACCCAGTTAGCTTGTAACCCCATTTTCAAAACCTTCAACAAGTGTTGTTCCTTATAAACCATTCATTATAGAGCCCCTTTAGCTTATCAATTGATAAGTAGGAGGTATTTTCCACAATGTGTCAAATTGTGATATTGCTATCAAGATTCAACCTTGTAGTTTTATGAGTCAAACTCATTGACCTGTTTCATGAGTAGTGGTTCACAAGAACCCATTTTTGATGATAGTGAATGGTCCACTTAGCACTCATTACATCTAGCTAATGCTCATAGAGGTGAAGCAGTGGGTCTTCCCGGGAGATCACCCATTCCACTACTACTCCAGCTCAAGCACGCTTAACCGTAGAGTTTTCTCCAAGGTTAAACCAACTTAGCTTGTAACCCCATTTGAAAAACCTTCAGCAAGTGTTGTGCCTTATGAACCATTCATTATAGAGGCCCTTTGGCTCATCAATTGATAAGCAAGAGGTATTTTCCACAACATTTCAAATTATAATATTGCTATCAGGATTCAACTCCATAGTTTTTTTAGTCAAATGCATTGACCCATTTCATGAGTAGTGGTTCACAAGAACCTATCTCTCATGATAGTGAATGGTAAACTTAGAACTCATTGCATCTAGGTGATGCTCACAGAGGCGAAGCACTAGGCCTTCACGAGAGGTCACCCATCCTAGTACTACTCTAGCTCAAGTGTGCTTAACCACGGAGTTTTCTCCAAGGTTAAACCCACTTAGCTTGGAACCCCATTTGAAAAAGCTTCAACAAGTGTTGTTCCTTATGAATCATTCATTATAGAGCCCCTTTAGCTTATCAATTGATAAGTAGGAGGTATTTTCCATGTGTCAAATTGTGATATTGCTATCAGGATTCAACCTTGTAGTTTTATGAGTCAAATTGATTGACCTGTTTCATGAGTAGTGGTTCACAAGAACCCATGTTTGATGATAGTGAATGGTCCACTTAGCACTCATTGCATCTAGCTAATGCTCATAGAGGTTTAAACCTAGTTAGCTTGCAACCCCATTTGCAAAGCCTTCAACAAGTTTTTTTCCTTATGAACCACTCATTATAGAGCCCCTTTAGCTCATCAATTGATAAGTAGGAGGTATTTCCCACAATGTGTCAAATTGTGATATTGCTATCAGGATTCAACTGTGTAGTTTTATGAGTCAAACTCATTGACCTGTTTCATGAGTAGTGGTTCACAAGAACCCATCTCTCATGATATTCAATGGTCTACTTAGCACTCATTGCATCTAGGTGATGCTCACAGAGGTGAAGCACTGGGCCTTCCTAGGAGGTCACACATTCTAGTACTACTCTAACTAAAGCGCACTTAACCACATAGTTTTCTCCAAGGTTAAACCCACTTAACTTGCAACACCATTTTCAAAACCTTCAGCAAGTGTTGTGCCTTATGAACCATTCATTATAGAGCCCCTTTGGCTCATCAATTAATAAGTAGGAGGTATTTTCCATAGTGTGTCGAATTGTGATATTGCTATCAAGATTAAGCCATGTAATTTTATTAGTCAAACTCATTGACCAATTTCATGAGTAGAGGTTCACAAGAACCCATCTCTCATGATAGTGAATGGTCCACTTAGCACTCATTACATCTAGGTGATGCTCATAGAGGTGAAGCAGTGGGTTTTCCCAAGAGCTGACCCATCTGAGTACTACTCTAGCTCAAGCCCACTTAACCATAGAGTTTTCTCCAAGGTTAAACCCACTTAGCTTGCAACCCCATTTTCAAAACCTTCAGCAAGTGTTGTGCCTTATGAACCATTCATTATAGAGGCCCTTTGGCTCATCAATTGATAAGTATGAGGTATTTTCCACAACGTTTCAAATTATGATATTGAGCTATCAGGATTCAACTGCGTAGTTTTATGAGTCAAACACATTGACCCATTTCATGAGTAGTGGTTCACAAGAACACATCTCTCATGATAGTGAATGTTCCACTTAGCACTCATTGCATCTAGGTGATGCTCACAGAGGTGAAGCACTAGGCCTTCACAGGAGGTCACCCATCCTAGTACTACTCTAGCTCAAGCGTGCTTAACCACAGAGTTTTCTCCAAGGTTAAACCCAGTTAGCTTGTAACCCCATTTTCAAAACCTTCAACAAGTGTTGTTCCTTATGAACCATTCATTATAGAGCCCCTTTAGCTTATCAATTGATAAGTAGGAGGTATTTTCCACAATGTGTCAAATTGTGATATTGCTATCAAGATTCAACCTTGTAGTTTTATGAGTCAAACTCATTGACCTGTTTCATGAGTAGTGGTTCACAAGAACCCATTTTTTATGATAGTGAATGGTCCACTTAGCACTCATTACATCTAGCTAATGCTCATAGAGGTGAAGCAGTGGGTCTTCCTGGGAGATCACCCATTCCACTACTACTCCAGCTCAAGCACGCTTAACCGTAGAGTTTTCTCCAAGGTTAAACCAAATTAGCTTGTAACCCCATTTGAAAAACCTTCAGCAAGTGTTGTGCCTTATGAACCATTCATTATAGAGGCCCTTTGGCTCATCAATTGATAAGCAAGAGGTATTTTCCACAACATTTCAAATTATAATATTGCTATCAGGATTCAACTCCATAGTTTTTTTAGTTAAATGCATTGACCCATTTCATGAGTAGTGGTTCACAAGAACCTATCTCTCATGATAGTGAATGGTAAACTTAGAACTCATTGCATCTAGGTGATGCTCACAGAGGCGAAGCACTAGGCCTTCACGAGAGGTCACCCATCCTAGTACTACTCTAGCTCAAGTGTGCTTAACCACAGAGTTTTCTCCAAGGTTAAACCCACTTAGCTTGGAACCCCATTTGAAAAAGCTTCAACAAGTGTTGTTCCTTATGAATCATTCATTATAGAGCCCCTTTAGCTCATCAATTGATAAGTAGGAGGTATTTTCCATGTGTCAAATTGTGATATTGCTATCAGGATTCAACCTTGTAGTTTTATGAGTCAAACTGATTGACCTGTTTCATGAGTAGTGGTTCACAAGAACCCATGTTTGATGATAGTGAATGGTCCACTTAGCACTCATTGCATCTAGCTAATTCTCATAGAGGTGAAGCAGTGGGTCTTCCTGGGAGGTCACCCATTCTAGTACTACTCCAGCTCAAGCGCACTTAACCATAGAGTTTTCTCCAAGGTTAAACCCACTTAGCTTGCAACCCCATTTTCAAAACCTTCAGTAAGTGTTGTGCCTTATGAACCATTCATTATAGAGGCCCTTTGGCTCATCAATTGATAAGTAGGAGGTATTTTCCACAACGTTTCAAATTATGATATTGCTATCAGGATTCAACTGCGTAGTTTTATAAGTCAAATGCATTGACCCATTTCATGAGTAGTGGTTCACGAGAACCCATCTCTCATGATAGTGAATGGTCCACTTAGCACTCATTGCATCTAGGTGATGCTCATAGAGGTGAAGCACTAGGCCTTCACGGGAGGTCACCCATCCCAGTACTACTCTAGCTCAAGCGTGCTTAACCACATAGTTTTCTCCAAGGTTAAACCCACTTAGCTTGAACCCCATTTACAAAAACTTCAACAAGTGTTGCTCCTTATGAACCATTCATTATAGATCCCCTTTAGCTCACCAATTGATAAGTAGGAGGTGCTTTCCACAACGTGTCAAATTGTGATATTGCTATTAGGATTCAACCTTGTAGTTTTATGAGTCAAACTCATTGACCCATTTCATGAGTAGTGGTTCACAAGAACCCATGTCTGATGATAGTGAATGGTCCACTTAGCACTCATTACATCCAACTAATGCTCATAGAGGTGAATCAGTGGGTCCTCTCGGGAGGTCACCCATTCCAGTACTACTCCGACTCAAGCATGCTTAACCACAAATTTTTCTCTAAGGTTAAACCCACTTAGCTCGCAACCCCATTTGCAAAACCTTCAGCAAGTGTTATTCCTTATGAACCATTCCTTATAGAGTTGTTGATGGTTTTTTCTACACAACAACTCAGAAAGAATATAATATCCTATCTCTCTTGAAAGGTAAATCTCTATCAGCAAACCTCAAGAGATAACCCCAAGGTCTCTAATGTCAGGTCTTGACAATGCATAAACAACTCAATGATAATGTGAAAATGTTGGTAATCACAAAGGGACCTTACTACAAGCAAATATTGAATCCTCAAATTTATTATATTTAATAATATGGTGATACTTCAAATCCTAAATCTAATCCAAATGATAAAGAAATAGCAAAAGAGATAAGGGTTTCAAGGAGACTTCCAAGACTAATTCTAATCCTAAGATTAAAAATGTAAATAATAAAATAATTGAAATGGACCAATCCCTCAGAAATTGATTCTTGCTTGACCCAGATGAATCTACAACCTTACAGAAATAGTGCAATCTTCTAAGGCATTAAATATTTTCAGATTATGAACATTCATACAAAATAACCCTACTACAATTGAAATGAAAAAATATCCACAACTAAACTAAGCACATTGAATATAAAATTCCATGCTAACTTTGCAAAGCAACTAATAATCAGTTAGCTACCAAAAGTATGGACTAGAGATTGTTGCAAACGTTTCAAGCATCAAACTATAAACACCATCAAGTCATCTATCATTAAACCTAGCATATATCAAATAAACTTAAGAAATTTCAAAAGATAGAATCTCAGGAACCATGCCATATAAAATTCAACACAAGAAAGGCACCAAATCACAATGTCTTTACTTGCATTAAATCATCCAAAGTAGCAACAATTCTAGTCTTTTGTTACAACACTTGCTTGAAAATAATACTAACTCCTAACTCTAACTCTTGCTATACTGCTTAATTGGCTCCAATATAAAACTATCTAGCCCTTACAAATGAGGAAAAATGCCATATTTATAGAAACCCCCAAGATATGTTGGCCTAATTAGGTTTACAATAATAAATGGCCACAAAACAAGTCAGCCAAGAGGAATTCAAAATAAAGAAAAGGTATGAATTAAATGCATGTACTCCATCTAGGTCGGTCTGGGATCTCCAACATATGTCAGTCCAATGCATGTGAAGGAGGAAGAGAAATAATGGGAAGCACAAATTCCAATGAGGTATTGTATTAACGGCTCCCCTCTTTATCCCTAGCTCGCTCCATCCTATCTTGCACCATCAAAAATATCTTCTCCAAGTAGGTTGTAGGTGGAATAACCAAAACTTTAATTCTCCTTTCGATGGAATTAATGTCCTCTCTTGATTGCTCTAAAATTTTATCCAAATCCACCTTCATGGTTTGATATTTATCCATTACTGCAATGTAGGTGGCTACATCATCTAACTGATGTTCAGTGACTAGGTCCCCATTGATTGGAGAATATACATCACACCACCATTTTCTCAACTACTCCAAGCTCAAATGTTTTGGCACAAACATTTATCTTCCTGTCATAACTTCAAAGAAAGAAATGCATTTGTTGTAGATCTTAGCCAGGGTGTCCTCAATTTTCTTCTCTTGCTTATGTAACTTCTTTAAAATTCTTTGGCTTATTTGAAAAACTTCAAACCATTCCTAGGGTTATGTAGCTTTGGGAGAAGGAAGAATCCCATCACTTACCAATTTGTCTTTAGTGTATTCCATGATGGTTTTGGTCTTCTGCAACAAGAGATCCACATCCTCCTTCTCCTGAGCTAGTACATTCCATAACCAATTTATTGATCTCATAGCATCTCCACCGGTTGAAAGGATGTCCTTGATAGAATTATCTCCCTTAGTTTGCACTCGCTGCAACTAGCTTGTTGTGGCATGAGTAGTAGCTTTCATCTTCTCCAACTCAGTTATTGTTTCTTGTGGTAAGAAACTTGCAGCAGATGATGAGGAGCTAATGGATTGCAAGGGTTTCACCAAGTCTTGTAGATATCTTTTAAGTTTATCATTCTCCTTCTTTAATTCTTGCTTGGTCTGCACCTCTTTCCTTAATCTACCTAAGATTATAGCACTAGAGCCTTCATATTATTCAATCTCCTGTTCCATGGAAGTAGGCCCTAATTTGATAGTGTGCATACTATAGTCACTACGAGTCACATCATCCTTATTCTTATCAGGAGCAAGAGTAACAATGTGAACCACCCTATTATTTGCTTCATCTCTCTTGATCTTGGAGATAACCCTCACTTTCTTCTTTTCTTTTCCCTTTCCTTTGTTTGCCAGTAATTCATTTGAGTTGGGAGGACTATCATCTACAACATTTTTTTTACACTTTAACTCCTTGTCCAACCAACCTAGAACAGTAGAAACTGATTGTACATTACCTTTCCCAACCATATCCTGTTAAACCCGAGGTACATCTTCATTCAAATCTTATTTTTTAGGAACTTCTTCAACTTTATCTTCTTTTCCCTTATCATGCTCTTCTTTTTCATGCACTGGTGAAGGAGTCCTGATTGTAATTTCCTCTCTTTGAGGATACCTATCCACTTCATTTCCTATAGGTGAATCCTCATAAGTCATGAGAGGAGACTATAATACCTTCTCTATTTTTGCTTCAGCACTGTAAAGTGCACCCTTTTGGAATTCTTCTTCCCATTGATCTTGGTAATCCTCAACATCTTTGGATTCACTTGGTACATGGTGAGTCTCATGAGAAAGAGGGATATGATCATGTTCACTAGTAGGAACAACTATGGGAGCACTTTTCTTTGGTGCCCCATATCTAGGAGATGGAGTTCTTGATCTTCATATGTATACATGTGTCTTTTCTCCTGAACTTTCCACATTTACTACTGGTGGGTTAACTTCATCCCCTACCTTAGAAGTTTCCTTCTCTTTCTGTGACAATCTCACTATTCTTCTTCTCTTTGGCATAGAAGCACTAGTCTTTTTTCCTTATTTTTAAGCTTCATCCTTTGTAGATTTCTTCATCTTTGAAATGTGTTTCCTTTTCTTAGAAATGGGTTTTCTTTGCTTATCTAGCTCTTCTACCTCCTCCACCAAAACATATTTAATCTTTATCTTAAAAGGGGAGCCCACCTTAGCCTTACCCTTAGGATCCTGCTCAGTTGATTCCTCAGAAGTAGAATGAGACTCTAAGTCTCCCATTAGATCATACATACATTGCACACCATCACTTTCCAACTCCCACATCTTGTGCTTGAGCCACAACTTAGTGTACTTAATCATTGGAGTCATGATTTGTTCTAATTTATTCTTCTCTTCCTCTAGCCAATCTATTTCTCCAACTGGTTTATCCTTCAAAGCTTCATAGTCATGGCCCTGAAACAAATTTACATCATCTTCAACCTGATCTAGAATGGCCTTTATGTTGTATAGCTGAACTAAGTTCACTGGTAGCCTTCATCATTGTTGTTGGCCCAATAATCCTCTATGTCATCCTTATGACTATATTCCCTATTGGCCTTCTTTTTTGCCTCACCGGTCCTATCAAATCTGGATCTCTTGGAATGGAAAGATAGACCTAGAGTAATAATTTCTTCTTCAGAAGCATGATCCAAATTCATAGAGGGGCATACCTCACTACTGCCTATCCTTAAAGGAAAATCACCACCAAACCTATTTTTATGTTTATCCTTCTTAACAATTGCATTGAAATCACAGATTGGCCTTGTAACCTCCAAAAGTATAATATGATTTGTTGGATATCTAGGGAGTCTATATGGAGCCCTTTGACAACCATCTATTCTGATATATGAAAATTTTGGAAACTGGATAAACCAAAACCTCTTGATTAACTCCTTGGCATTATCTGAGATTCAAATATGCTCTGCACCTTGTAATAGCCTGGTGATGTACATGGCGAATTCATCATTCACCCTCCTATAGCTTGAGCTGCCCAAGTGTAGCTGCGAATAGACCTCATAAATTACATCCTACCCAAACACACCCCTTGTGCTTAGTCCTTTGTATGGATGGAACCTTGCAAGTGCATACACTAAGTAGGAGGTCATTGTGAAGGTCTTTGTCTACAGGACATTGCGCATTTGTTCATGTATCATTGCACTTATAATGCCTGCCCAATGGTAGTCAATATTCTTCTCCATCCTTAAAATGACATGAAACATCCAGGTTTCAAACACCCCTGCACTCTTCAATCCCACCACCCTACTGAGAAGTGTGATAGCATCATAGTATTCCTTCCTAAACTTAATTGTAAATAGCTACTTGGATAACTTGGAGAAGTGAGACTTAGGTTTCTCTAGCCAAGAATTGATGACTTGTTGTGACTTGATGGTGTCTTCATCATAGTACTTCTTCGCTACATCCATATCAAAGCCCACTACATGAGGCCTATCAGGCATGTCAAAGGTCTAGGCTATAGACACAGGATTAAGATTTGACGCAATTCTTCCTTGGGGACCAACTATCCTTTATGTACCCTGGTCATAGTGTCTTGCACACTCAAGCACCAACTCATAACATTGAATTGTAGGAGGGAATCTAGCTACATGTTCCAACCCTAATTCCAATATCCTTCTGGCCAAGAAAGGGAGGTTTTGTGTTGGCATCCTTGTTTTAAATTCTTCATAATCCCATAGGCCAACACTTCTATCGGTAACGTCTGACCAAATGGAAGTCAGCTTACTCTCCGGGATTCTTCTCTTTATATCCAATTTAATCCTTTTTTCTTCAGAGATAGAAGACCCTTTAACAATTGGATCCATTATCCTGCCCTTGGTCCTTCCAGCAACAACTTGATTTGATTCAGCCTACATTCAATAAAGATACCATAGTAAAGATCCATCATCACATGAAACTCAAACTAATCCATCATAAACAATATATTCATCCTTAATACAAGTCCCATGATGAAAAAAATACTCAGAATCTCATAAACATTACTTTCTTCAAAGATTGGAATTTTAGTCCTCTCGTGGAATTCAGGCTAGATAGGAATTTTAGGAAACTCCAGACCAAACAAAATCCAGTGAAACAAGCATAAAGAAACTTCCAATCAATCATTTGATAAACTCTCATCAATTAAGAAACAACATGACACATCTTAAAATAACTCAAATCAATCATATAATGTGCAATCATTAGCTAACAAATCATGTTATCTCTCAATTCTTCATTTTCAACAACATTTCAAAGAATTCTGCCAAGGACGGAAAACCGCAAAAATGGCAATAGTTTACGAACTATGGGAAAATGAAGGGACAAAGAAATTTCGGTAAAATCCTAAGGAAACAAAATTTCCCGAATCCAATGTAATTTTCACATTTTAAGCATATTTTCGGCAAATCGATAAAGTGATTAAAAATTGGGAAATTCCTAAACCAAGGAAAGTCCACAAGATGATCGAAATCCCGAAATCTTTGACTTCGTCAGGATTTTTCCCAAATTGATTAAACGAATAGGAAGTTGAGGATTTAGTTTAGGATTAAGTTTGTTTAAAGTGCAAGATGAACAATCTATGTTTCAAATCATTCTAAATGAGATATAATCAATGAGGAATGATTTCAACAAGGGAAACCCTAGGAAAACGTCATGATAACACTGCTTGGATCCTAACTTGTCATTTTCATTTCCACTATTCTTCACACGAATTCTCCCATGACCCAACTAAGACAAGGCGATTATCCTATTAGACAATGAACAACAAGCTTCACTTTTCCCAAGACATGAGTTCATCAAAGGTCGGGGATTTCTAGGTCAAACCAGAGGTTGACATAGGAAAACATAAAATCAAATTTAAGAATCAAACATAGCAATGGTTAACCTCATTGAATCACAGGCATGCAAAAGGAAGGGAAACATGAGCTATAGGGAAAAGAATTGAACTCAAAACTAGAAACCCTAGCCCCACTACCGGACTCTACCACATCAAAATCCTGACTCAAAGCATACACACACACAAACCCTAAAGCAATTTCAGTTCATTTATTAAAAGGGAAGGCAACATGTACATAACATGAGAGCAAAGAAATAGAAATAGTTGCGACTGGAAAGAAACCTTGAAGTCCGAGCAGAATGCAAGCAGTCACCAGAAAACCCTACTGCAACAATCGACCACAATCTCAAACGCACAATCCAGCGATAACAACTCAAAACCAAGCTCCTCAAATCTCAACAAGGAAAATGACACAAAATTCTCATCATAAATCACAATTAAATCCAATAAAAGAAAATTGCAAGATCGTATAAGAGACATAAATGCATTGAAAAGATAGTAGACTTCGAGAATCCGAGGGCACAATGGAATTTCAAAAAAATCTAGACCAGACAGAATTCCATGAAGTCCTAGAATTTTTGAAAATAAGAAAAAATAACCTCTTTTGGGTTTTTCAGAGCATTTAGAGAATTCCACCTAGGGGGAATTTTCTTGAAAACAGAGAAAAACCCGAAATGAGTTCCAGAACACAGGATTTTCAAAGTGTTTCCTCAAAAGGGGAATTTGCACGAGTAGAATAATCATTTATGCACATGCCAAGGAAACCAAATCCTCAAAATCAAAGGGCCAAAACATCAAGAATGAAAGCAAAAGAGGGTCCCTTCTTTTAGTGAGGTGTGTGTGTGAAAATTGCACAACAAGTGGCGACTCATGTTGGGGAAATGCTCCAAAGAATTTCAGTAACAAAATGGAATCAAGAACCCAGAATCTTTGGTTTTAGTCCTCACCTTAGGTGACCAATTTGATAGAGTTTCAAAACTCATAGGCAAGCAAACCTTTCTTGTACTAGGGTCTAAGTGTGTGCATATGTATTCATTCCCATTTTCCTTAGTTGCAATAAGAACCAAATTTGGTCTGACTAGGCTACATAAAGATTCTAACTCCAAAAGCATCCTAGATAGAGCCTTGCTGCCACTCAGACATCCATTGCCTCAATGAGGTTATCATTGTGGGCCTCCCAAGCATAGCTCTACTGCGAGCCAGGCGTCCATAGCTCTGGTAGAGATACTTGGATACCCCTGATAAGTTGAACTCATTCTTTTGATTTTTAATATTTTCTCTTTTCTTTCTTTTGATACTTCTTTTCTTTTCAACCTGTGAACAATGAAGTTCACACTCAGGGGTGAGAACCACAGTGGCACTGAAGCAAAATATAAGATTTTTCACCTAAGCAAACTTCATAAGGACCCCATGCAACCTTGGAATTTTAAATGATTTGTGTAAAGATATGAGACCCAAATACATTCCATATTTAACCTGCCCATGATTCATCCACTCATAGGATTAAATACATGTGACACCAAAGAAAGGACCTTCACCAACTAACTCTTGAGAAAGTAATTGAATTTTGTAAAAGAAATATTTAGAACAGTCCCAGATAATAATATGATTGTCACGTAGGTGCAACATACCCGACAGAAAATCAAAAGACCCAAAGCAAGAGCAGAGCAAAAGCAGACCAATCCAAAAGCAAACCTAAACTAACCAAAAAACAGCAAACAAACAAAGCAAAGTAGAAAGGGAAGCCTACTCTAACCAAAGGAAAAGCAAAGAAAACATAAAGGAAACCTATTCTAACTATGTACAAGAAAGGAGTTGTAAATAGCTCAAGATTGGAAATAATGCTTCAAGTATTTCACATTGATAGGCAGTGGGATATCCTCTCCAATGAGGGTTTTCAAGAGAAAATCATTATCTCCCAAGATCTCTAAAATATGATAAGGGCCAAGCCAGAGTTTGTGAAATTTACCATGCTCTCCCTTACTATCATGGGCTTTATCCCAGTAGAGATCCAAGTCAAAGATTCAAAAGGATTTTACCTTGGCTCTCCTATCAAAACATCTTTTGAATACACCCTGATGTTTGGAAAAAAATTCAAGGGCTTCATCTCTTTTATCTTCAAGGTGTAACAACTCAACAAGTCTGGCTTCCTGTTTATCCCCTTCATCATAATATTCATTAATTAACTATAGGGTGGGGATTTTTAACTAAATGGGAAACACAAGTTCTAGCCCATAAACCAGATGGTAAGGGGAAGTTCCTATGGAATTCTTGTATCTTGTACGATCTTCCCAAAGGGAAAACCAAAGTTGGGTATTCCATTCCTTAGGGTTTCTTTCCAATAGCTTATGAATGACTGCCAAGAAATTCTTATTGGAGGACTCAGCCAAGCCATTACCTTAAGGGTAATAATTGGATGAAAAGTTAATTATAATTCCATGATCAAAGGCCCAGTTAGAGAATTTCAATGATGCAAATGCAGGACCATTATCAAAAACCAAATACATAGGACATCCAAAGTGATTAATAATACCTGATTTGATGAAATTGATTACCACTTCAGAAGTACACTATTAGCATGAAAGAGCCTCAGTCCATCTTGTGAAGTAATTAGTAACAGTAAGAATATACCTGTGACCTGCAGAAGAGGGTAGATTGATTGGACCTATGAAGTCCATTCCCCATTGTGTGAAGTGTTTTACCTCAAAGACTAGTTGAAGTGGGAGTGTTGCATACTTCTCTCTGGCTGTTGTAGTTTGACACACATGACACATTTTGACATGATTGCGTGTGTCCCTAAACAACATGATCCAATAATAACCAACTCTTAGAATCTGATTTGTAGTGGATGGTGTAGATCCATGGCCAGTACCATATCTATCATGAAATATTTCCTTGACTCTTTTAGCCTCTTGTTGTCCCAAACATCTTAAGTAGACACCTTCATGGTTCCTTTTGTATAGGATAGCTCCCTTCAACATGAAATTGTCACTCTTCAAATGCAATGCTCTTCTCTGTACAACATTAAGATGATTTGGACACTGCTAATTCAAAATATAGTGAATGATATCATCATACCAGTCCCCGGGAGAAACATTTTCAAGATTATAATGTTCGGCTGCAAGGTTAGGACCCATTTTTGCCATGGTTCTAGTAAGTCCTTTCCCTTTTACTAGCTTCATAGGTTGAATCTCAATATCATACTCCTGCAACATGGTCACCCACTTAGCTCAACGTTCTCCCAACTCATTCTACATTAACAACAGCTTGACTACAGGATTAGGGATACCTTGTTTCAGAGAATATATTGTCTAAATTTCTTCATAGCCCTAACCAAGGCGTAAGCTTGCTTCTCCACACTTTGGTAACTTAGTTCTGCATTTTTCAATGGTGCACTCATAAAAGCTATGGGGTGCTCATTCCCTTGATCAAACTTTTGGTTCAACATGCCAGTATAAGAGTGATTAAAAGAAAATGAATATATGTAAAATGGCTTAGCATAATCAGGACTCACCAAAACTGGGGCCTCAGTAATGGCCCTTTTGATTTCCACAAATGCTTCTTTACTCTTTGTATTCCATTCAACTTTAGCTTCCTGCTTCAACATGGCATTTAATGACTTGACTATCTCAACAAATCCAATGATGAACTTGCGTACAAAGTTGATTTTGCCAAAGAATGACTTCATCTCCTTCTTGCTAGCAGGTGGCTATATTTTAAGTATGGCTTCCACTCATTTAGAATCAATAGCAATACCTTTCTCTAAAATGACGTGTCCTAGAAATCTTCCTTCAATAACTCCAAAGATGCACTTCTTTGGATTAAGAGATATGCCAAATTCTCTACACCTCTGAAACACTCTGCATAAGTCGGCTATGTGATCACCTTGCTTCTTGGAAAAGACTATCAGATCATCCATATAAATAATTATGCATTTACCAATTATGTCCTTAAAAGAAATGTCCATAGCCCTTTGGAACATGGCTACAACATTGCTTAGGCTGAAGGGAATTCTTCTGTAAGCAAAAGTACCCCACTTTGTGGTGAAAGTAGTTTTATGCCTGTCTTCATACTATACCATAATTTGATTGTATGCAAAGTAGCCATCTAGGAAAGACATCATTTGAGACCCATTGGCAATCTGAAGTACTTCATCCAGCAAAGGGATTGGATAATTGTCCTTTTTTGATGCTCTATTAAGGTTTCTAAAATCCACACATAGTCTGATTTCCCCATTCTTCTTTCTCACAAGAACTAGATTTGCAACCCAAGTTGAATGTCTAACTGGGAATATAATTCTAGAAAACAATAGCTTCTACACCTCCTTTTGAATTATGGGCTCCAACAAAGCATTGATTGGCCTTTACCTTTTTCTGAAGGGTCTTACTTTTGGCTTCAGAGGGATAGGATGAGTTATGATTGAGGTATCATATGTCTTTAGGTCTTCGTAACTCTAGGCTATCACATCTTGATATGTATGTAATGCATCAATAATTCCTTTCCTCTCCTTTGGAGTACATACTTTTCCAATGAATACAATCTTGATATCATCTTGAGTTCCCATGTTATACATTTCACATTGTCCACTAATGGACTCCTTAGCATCTTGTTCTTGATCTCTGACCTTGTCCATATCAAAAATACTTTCTAACTACACCATTCCTCTTGAAATAGTATTAGTCTTCAAATCAATCACCCCTTCTAAATTCATCTCTACTTCTTGGGGTTTAGTTTCATCAATAATTTGAGAAGCAAAGACATTTGAACTTGTGATAAAATCCAAAATATGCTTATCATCTTCAAATACCTAAAATTTAGTGACATTGTCAGGTACTGAAGGTATTGGGGTCAACTCCACAGTAAATTTCTTCAATCTAGAGAGAGACAAAGGTTGTAAAGTACTAGCTACCTAAGCGAGGGAATTTTCTATTTGGTTCTTGTTGCATGGTATCAACTAAATGTTAAAGGCATCAAATCCTTCAATAAGGTCCAATACTCTATGCCTATAATTGGTCATCCTTCAGTCATGACATGAGTATTGCTTTCTTACTTGCTTAACCACTAACTCAGAATCCCCAAAGACTTGTCAAATCTTAACCCTTTTTTTTAGTGCCATGAGCAACCCATGAATCAAAGCCTCATATTTCACTACATTATTAGTACAATCAAACTGAATTCTATGAGTAGAAAAGAAATTTCTACCTCTTGGACTAGTTAACTCAAATCCCGCCCCAGCTCCTTGCTTTGATTTGGATCCATCAAACCTTAAGGTCTAACAACCAGCAACTATAGATATCCTTGTTGCATCTCTTACATTATTACTATTGGAGGGCTCTTCAAAAAACACTACTTTCTTCCCTTTGGGATCCTCTGGAATATTTAGTATATTGATTTTGATTGTTGGTGTGGGATTAATTCATTTTTTCACTTGTTCTACTGCAGCCTGGCACAAGCAACAATCCAATTATGAATGAGAGGCATTGTGAACTCTACACCAATTTGGAAAAAGTAATTCTTCAAAATTCATTCCTCTACCCAAATGAATATGATCTTCAATGCATTTCTGAGTGAATTCTTGGAAATTATCCAACAAGCTGAGTTGATGATCTTCAGGAACATCACCATCAATTGGTTCCACTAGGGCTCCAGTACCACTAGATTCAACTGTAGATTCAATAGGTGTGGTGTGTAGCATAAGGATTTCCTCCACATCAAATTCCTCAAGAGGGGCCACAATTATCTAATTACCCATGCTCACTGCTAATATCAGTATTTCATTTGAAGTATTCTGATATTTTTTGATCATATATTTCATCATGGGCTCTCTTTCAATCCTAATCTAATTTGGTACTCCCTTCCAGGGAAGCCACATATGAGAGTGATCGGTTGATACATATCCATTCAGAGCCTTAGTAAAGTCTCTTCCCAAAATCATACCATAAGCATCAGGTATATCTACTACCTATATATTAATAACTTGTTGAATTCTAGGGTCAGAGGCAACCTACATGTGAATCATGTTCAATTCTCCTACAACATTAACTTTAGTTCTATCCAATTGAGTGACCTTCTTTTGGGAGTCAGCAGGGGTAATACCTAGAGCTCTATAGACCCAAAAGGGCATTACATTGGTAGAAGCACCTAAATCCAACAAGCAATTATGCAAGTTCTTACCAAATATACAGACAAAGATAAAAAATGGAGGAGTTTCTATTTCCCCTCGAAACAGAGTTAAGGGAGTATCAACCTGGGAAACTTGAGTTTTATCTTTCTCTTTCCCTTTATCTCCAAGTGGTATGTGAGTTTTATTGTGAATCTGATTTTGACCTTTTACTACTTGGGAACTGAATTCCTTATTGACACTCTCACTAACAGATTTATCTTGTGATACTGAACTTTCATTGTAAGCTCCTAGAACTGCATTTCTAATAGTTGAAACTCACAATAATTCAAATGCAGATAGACTTACCTTTAGCTTCTTGAGTTCTTCTACAAAATATATGGAAAGTTGCTTTGCACTCAAATTAGCAGGAGCCTCTTTTGGGTATTTGACTGCCTTATCCTTGCTTGTTTCAGTAGTCTGCCCTTTTGATGGATCCATTGGTCCTTGATCTTTAGATAGGTACTGCCTACACACATGAGGATATGTTGGATTATTGTTGGAATTGGGATCTGGAGGCGTAGTGAAGTTGTTCATAGGAATATAAGTGGTGAAGGGGCCTCCATCCTGTGGAAATATGTGTGGCAGATCCCTCATATCATATTTATTAACAGGTCGTTGGAATGTCTACACCTCTTCAATATAAGTTTCTTCTTCATCAATGGGGCTATTTTCATTCACAATATTTTCATCAAACAACTGTGCAATCTCATCTCCATTGTACACTTGATCTGTATCCTCCTTAAACTGGCCTGATTCAACTTCAAGTGCATTCTCCTTGCTCTGGGGAAAAGGAGAATGGTTTAGCACCAACACTGAGGAATTGTAGGGAGCAGATGGCACCAACTCCTGATTACTTGCATTATTCTCCACCTCATACTGGAAGATCAAAGCTATTGTCTAGAATTTAGGACAGTCTAATTCAGAATGTTGACTTGTTTTATGGAGCCTACACTAGCTTGATAAAGAAGCTTCAGCTAGGTATACACCACTTGGAGGCTTTTCTTGATTGACCGACTAATCCAATGGGGTGGGGACACCTCCATTGTTAGGCCTTGTATTCCAAGTTTTTTTTCTATCTGGGTGGTTGTCTCATGTCAAACTCTTGTCCACCAGCTTTCCCCTATCAAATTTTTGGCCTGAAGATTGTCCTTTATCATAATTATGTCCTCTTTTAGAATGTTGTCCCCTATCAAAGTGTTGTCCTGGTTGAGTTTCCCAATTTTCCCTATTATGATTGGATTGCATACTTCTTTGAGTAGACTAGAGTTGATTGTTCTAGTTTCTCAGATAAGTTACCTCCATGTTTAGCTTCTTCACTTGCTTAGGTAGTTCATCCAATCTCTCCTTGTTAGAATTTCTATATGGAGGTTGGTTTGCATTATTTTGAGGATATCCTACTGCAGTACCAGTATTCAGTGATTGGTTCAATACTTCAAATTTTTGCAAATATGTGGGAAAACTAGCCTAAGGCTATGGATGAAGAGGTTGATTTACATTTTGCTAGGGGTAGCTGATCACGGATGGAACTTGACTCACAGGAGGTCCTGGGTTTGGAACCATAGGTAACTAAGGTATCAGATTCATGATAGGAGTGTGATTGGCCAGATCCTAATTGAGAGTTGGGACCTGCCCAGGATGAGCAGTGGGTCCTAGTGATGGTAAAGGCCTAAATAAGTGTTGTCTTAAAGTAGTGTTGACCTTTATAGCCTCTGTGTATGCATCAAGTAGGGTAGTAGGAGGGTTGTTTCTCCATTTCATGAAGGTTGTTGTCAGACTATCAAGACCCTCATAATAAACATCTAAAATAATGGCCTTATCAACAGCATAAGGGGCCTACAGTAGGGTATAGGTGTGATTAAACCTATTGTTAAAGAACCATATGGGCTCATTGAATTCTCTCTTAACCTTAGTGAAGTGAAGGTAAAGCTCATTTGGACTAATAGGAATCCTAAAATTCTACAAAAATGTAGTCTCCAGTTTAGTCCAATTTTGAATAGACCCAACAGGAAAATGATTGTACCAGTAGAACACATCTTCCCCTAGGGAATAAGGAAAGATCCTACACACTACGTCCTCATTATTGATTCCCCTATCCCTAAGGAAAGTCTGAAAAATCTTGATATGTTCCTTGGCGGTTCTATTGGGGCCATTAACATGGAACTTAGAACAAAAGTGTTCTGGATTCTTGGGCATAACATTGTAATTATTAAAGATCAAGGGAGATGGATTATTGGCAATGAAAGCCATTGGAGGAGGTGGAGGTGGTAATGCATGATTTATGGCTTGTTGGGGTTGTGTAATAGGAATGGCTTTAGAATCAGATGAAGATGGACTTGATGATGATGAGGATGAAGGGGATGACAGAAGTGGTTGGGTGGATGATGATTCTCCCCTTCTTTTGGTCCTTCTTGACCTAGTAGGAGCTTCCAACTCTTGAAATTTCTCTTCCCTGGAGTAGATCTAGTTCTTCTCCTGAATCTTTAAGGAGAAATGGCAGACAAAAGCCGATGCAACTTGCTTATTCAAGCCCTCCTTCTAGCACTAATCTATTGATGGTGTTTTCTGCACAACAACTCAAACAAAATATAATATCCTATCTCTCTTGAAAGGTAAATCTCTATCAGCAAACCTCAAGAGATAACCCAAAGGTCTCTAATGTTAGGTCTTTAAATGCATAAACAACTCAGTGATAATGTGAAAATGTTGGTAATCACAAAGGGACCTTACTACAAGAAAATACTGAATCCTCAAATTTATTAGATTTAACAATATGGTGATACTTCAAATCCTAAATCTAACCCAAATGATAAATAAATAGAAAAAGAGATAAGGGTTTCAAGAAGACTTCCAAGACTAATTCTAATCCTAAGATTAACAATGCAAATGATAAAATCCTTGAAATGGACCAATCCCTCAGAAACTGATCCCTGCTTGACCCAGATTAATCTACAACCTTACAAAAATGGTGCAATCTACTAAGGCATTAAAGATTTTTAGATTATGAACATTCATCCAAAACAACCCTACTGCAATTGAAATGAACAAATATCCACAACTAAACTAAGCACACTGAATATAAAAGTCTAGGCTAACTTTGCAAAGCAACTAACAGTCAACTAGCTACAAAAAGTATGGACTAGAGATTGTTGCAAAAAATTCAAGCATCAAACCATAAACACCATCAAGTCATCTATCATTAAACCTAGCATATATCAAATAAACTTAAGCAATTTCAAAAGATAGAATCTCAGGAACCATGCTAGATAAAATTCAACACAAAAAAGGCACCAAATCATAATGTCTTTACTTGCATTAAATCATCCAAAGTAGCAACAATTCTAGTATTTTGTTACAACACTTGCTTAAAAATGATACTAACTCCTAACTCTAACTCTTGCTATACTACTTAATTCCCTACAATATAAAACTATCTAGCCCTTACAAATGAGGAAAAATGCCATATTTATAGTAACCCCCAAGATATGTCAGCCCAATTAGGTTTACAATAATAAATGGCCACAAAATAAGTCAGCCAAGAGGAATTCAAAATAAAGAAAAGTTATGCATTAAATGCATGTACTCCATCCAGGTCAGACTAGGATCTCCAACATAGCCCGGTCCAATGCATGTGAAGGAGGAAGAGAAATGATGGGAAGCAAAAATTCCAATGAGGCATTGTATTAACTGCTCCCAACAAGTTTATCCCAATCCACCTTCATGGTTTGATATTTATGCATTACTGCAATGTAGGTGGTTGCATCATCTAACTGATGTTCGGTGACTAGGTCCTCATTGATTGGAGAATATACATCACACCACCATTTTCTCAATTGCTCCAAGCTCAGATGTTTTGGCACAAACCTTTTTCTTCTTGTCATAACTTCAAAGAAAGAAATGCATTTGTTGTAGATCTCAACCAGGGTGTCCTGAATTTGCTTCCCTTGCTTGTGTACCTTCTTTAAAATTCTTTGGCTTATTTGCAAAACTTCAAACCATTCCTAGGGTTCTACAACTTTGGGAGAAGGAAGAATCCCATCACTTACCAATTTATTTTCAGTGTATTCCATGATGGTTTTGGTCTTCTACAATAGGAGATCCACATCCTCCTTATCCTGATCTAGTACATTCCTTAACCAATCTATTGATCTCATAGCATCTCCACCGGTTGAAAGGATTTCCTTGATAGCATTATCTCCCTTAGCTTGCACTCCCTGAAACCAACTCATTGTGGCATGAGTAGTAGCTTCCATCTTCTCCAACTCAGTTATTGTTTCTTGTGGTAGGAAACTTGTAGCAGATGATGAGGACCTAATGGATTGCAAGGGTTTCATCAAGTCTCACAAATATCTTTTAAGTTTAGCATTCTCCTTCTTTAATTCTTGCTCGGTTTCCACCTCTTTCCTCAATCTACCCAAGATTACAACACTAGAGCCTTCATATTCTTCAATCTCTCATTCCATGGAAGTAGGCCCTAAGTTGATAGTGTGCACACTATATTCACTATGAGTCACATCATCATTATTCTTATCAGGAGCAAGAGTATCAATGTAAACCACTCTATTATTTTCTTCATCTCTCTCGATCCTAAAGATAACCCTCGCTTACTTCTTTTCTTTTCCCTTTACTATGTTTTCCAAAAATTCATCCAATTTGGGAGGAGTATCATCTACAATGATTTTTTTACACTTTAACTCCTTGTACAACCAACCTGGAATAGTAGAATCTGATTGTACATTAACTTACCCAACCGTATCCTGCTGAACTCAAGGTACATCTTCATTCAAATCTAGTTTTTGAGGAACTTCTTCAACTTTATTTTCTTTTCCTTTATCATGCTCTCCTTCTTCATGCACTGGTGAAGGAGTCCTGACTAGAATTTCCTCTCTCTGAGGAGGCCTATCCTCTTCATTTCCTATAGGTAAATCCTCATACGTCACCAAACGAGACTCTAATACCTTCTCTATTTCTGCTTTAGCACTGTAAAGTTCACCCTCTTGGAATTCTTCTTCCCCTTGATCTTGGTAATCCTCAACATCTTTAGATTCACTTGGTACATGGTGAGTCTCATGAGAAAGAGGGACATTATCATGTTCAGTGGTAGGAACAGCTATGGGAGCACTTTTCTTTGGCAGCCCATCAGGAGATGGAGTTCTTGATCTTCATATGTATACCTATGTCTTTTCTCCTGAAATTTCCACATTTACTACTAGTGGGTTCACTTCATCCCATGCTTTAAAATGTTCCTTCTCTTTCTGTGACAATCTCACTATTCTTCTTCTCTTTGGCATAGAAGCACTAGTCTCTTTTCCTTTTTTTTCAGCTTCATCCTTTGTAGATTTCTTCGTCTTTGAAATGTGTTTCCTTTTCTTAGCAATGTGTTTTCTTTGATTCTCTGCCTCTTCTACATCCTCCGCCTGAACATCTTTAATCTTTATCTTAAAAGGGGATCCCACCTTAGCCTTACCCTTAGGATCCTGCTCAGTTGATTCCTTAGAAGTAGAATGAGACTCTAAGTCTCCCATTATATCATGGGTTCATTGCACACCCTCACTTTGCAACTCCCACATATTCTGCTTGAGCCACAACTTAGTGTACTTGATCATTGGAGTCATGATCTGTTCTAATTTTTTCTTCTCTTCCTC
This sequence comes from Sequoia sempervirens, assembly GCA_007258455.2. Lineage (NCBI taxonomy): Eukaryota > Viridiplantae > Streptophyta > Pinopsida > Cupressales > Cupressaceae > Sequoia > Sequoia sempervirens. Next base: position 161,668,571 of record VDFB02256132.1, on the reverse strand, counting down.
CAACCAATCTATTTCTCCAACTAGTTTATCCTTCACAACTTCATAGTCATGGCCGTGAATCAAATTTCCATCATCTTCAACCTGATCTGGAATGGCCTTTATGTTGCGTAGCTGAACTAAGTTCACTAGTAGCCTAGAGAACTTCTTCATTCTAATTTCAAATTCATCATTGTTTTTGGCCCAATAAACCTCTGTCATCCTTATGACTATATTCCTTAGTGGCCTTCTTATGTGCCTCACCAATCCTATCAAATTTGGATCTCTTGGAATAGAAAGATAGACCTAGAGTACTCATTTCTTCTTCAGAAGCATGGGCCAAATTAATAGAGGGGCATGCCTCACTACTACCTATCCTCAATGGGAAATCACCACCAAACCCAGTCGTATGTTTATCCTTCTTAACAACTGCATCGAAATCATAGATCTTCCTTGTAACCTCCAAAAGTATAATATGATATGTGGGATAGCTAGGGATTTTGTATGGAGCCCTTGGACAACCTTCTATTTTGATATATGAAAAGGTTGGAAATTGGATAAACCAAGCTCCAAAGCTCTTGATTAACTCCTTGGCATTATCTGAGATTTGAACATGCTTTGCACCTTGTAATAGCCTGGTGATGTACATGGTAAATGCATCATTCACCCTCCTATAGCTTGAGTTTCCCAGGTGTAGCCATGGATAGACCTCATAAATTACATCCTTACCAAACACACCCCTTGTGCTTAGTCCTTTGTATGGATGGCACCTTGCAAGTTCATACACCAAGTAGGAGGTCATTGTGAAGGTCTTTGTCTACAGGACATTACACATTTGTTCATGTATCATTGCACTTATAATGCCTACCCAATGGTATTCAATATTATTTTCCATCCTTAAAATGACATGGAACATGCATTTTTCAAACACCCTTGCACTCTTCAATCCCACCATCCTACTAATAAGTGTGATAGCATCATAATATTCCTTCCTAAACTTAAATCTGAATAGCTGCTTGGGTAAGTTGGAGAAGTGAGACTTAGGTTTCTCTAGCCGGGAATTGATGACCTATTATGACTTGATGGTGTTTTCATCATAGTACTTCTTCACTACATCCATATCAAATCCCACTACATGAGGCTTATCGGGCATGTCTAAGGTCTGGGCTATAGACACAAGATTAATATTTGCCACAATTTTGCCTTGGGGACCAACTATCCTTTGTGTACCCCTGTCATAGTGTCTAGCACACTTGAGCACCAACTCATAACACTAAACTATAGTAGGGAATCTAGCTACATGTGCCAAACCTGATTCCAATATCCTTCTGGCCAACAAAGGGAGGTTTTGTGCTACCATCCTTGTCTTAAATTCTTCATAATCCCATAGCCCAACATTTGTATCAGTAACCTCTGACGAGATGGAATTCAGCTTACTCTCTGGTATTCTACTCTTTATATCCAATTTAATCCTTTCTTCTTTGGAGAAATCAAACCCTTTTGCACCTAGATCCATTATCCTGCCCTTGGTCCTTCCAGCAACAACTTGACTTGATTAAGCCTACATTCAATAAAGAAACCATAGTAAAGATCCATCATCAAATGAAACTTAAACTAATCCATCATAAATGATATATTCATCCTTAATACAAGTCCCATGATGAAAAAAATCCTCAGAATCTCATAAAGATTACTTTCTTCAAAGATCAAAATTTTATTCCTCTCACAAAATTCAAGCCAGAGAGGAATTTTGGGAAATTCCAGACTAGACGGAATCTATCGAAATAAGCATAAAGAAACTTCCAATCAATCATTTGATCAACTCTAATTAGTTAAGAAATAACATGACACATCTTAAAATAACTCAAATCGATCATATAATTCACAATCATCAGCTAATAAATCATGTTATCTCTCAATTCTTCATTTTCAACAAGATTTTGGAGAATTCTGCCAAGGATCGAAATCCATGAAAATGGCAATAGTTTATGAACTCCAGGAAAATGAAGGGAAAAATAAATTTCAGTAAAATCCTAAGGAAATAGAATTTCGTGAATCCAATATAATTTTCACATTTTAAGCATATTTTCAAGAAATCGATAAAGCAATGGAAAACTAGGTAATTCCTAAACCAAGGAAAGTCTACAGGATGTTCGAAAACCCAAAATATTTGATTTCATCAAGATTTTTCCCAGATTGATTAAACAATTAGGAAGTTGGGGATTTAGTTTAGGATTCAGTTTGTTCAAAGTACAAGATGAACAATCTATGTTTCAAATTAATCTAAATGAGATCTAATCAATATGAGGAATGATTTCAATAAGGGAAACCCTAGGAAATCGCCATGATAACACCACTTGGAACCTAACTCATCATTTTTAATTTCCACTGTTCTTCACATGAATTCTCCCATGACCCAATTAAGATAGGGGGATTATCATATTAGAAAATGAACAACAAGCTTCACTTTTCCCAAGACATGAGTTCATCAAAGGTTGAGGAGTTTTAGGTCAATCCAGAGCTTGACATGGGAAAACATAAAATAAATTTAAGAATCAAACATAGAAATGGTTAACCTCATTGAATGATAGGAATACAGAAGGAAGGGCAACATGAGCTACAAGGAAGAGCATTGAACTCAAAACCAAAAACCCTAGCCCCACTACCACACTCTACCACATCGAAATCCTAACTCAAAGCATACAAACACGCAAACCCTGAAGCAAATTCAGTTCATTTATTAATAGGGAAGGCAACATGTACATACCATGAGAGAAAAGAAATCAAAATAGTTGTGACTGGAAAGAAACCTTGAAGTCTGAGCAGAATGCAAGTGGTGACAAGAAAACCCTACTACAATGATGGACCACAATTTCAAATGCACAATCTAGTGATAACAACTCAAAACCAAGCTCCTCAAATATCAACAAGGAAAATGACATAAAATTCTCATCATAAATCGCAATTAAATCCAATAAAAGAAAATTGTAAGATTGTACAAGAGACATAAATGTGCCAAAAAGACAGTAGGCTTCAGGAATTCGAAGGCGTGATGGAATTTTGGAAAAATCCAGACCAGACGAAATTCTGCGAAGTACTAGAATTTTGAAAAACAAGGCAAAACAACCTTCGTTGAGTTTTCAGAGCGTTCAGAGAATTCCACCTAGAGGGAATTTTCTTGAAAATAGAGAAAAACCCTAAATGAGTTCCAGAACATAAAATTTTCAAAGTGTTTCCTCAAAAGGGGAATTTGCACAAGTAGAATAATCATTTATGCACATGCCAAGGCAACCAAATCCTCAAAATTAAAGGGCCAAAACACCAAGAATGAAAGAAAAAGAGGGTCCCTGCTTTTAGCAGGGCATGTGTGTGAAAACTACACAACAAGAGCTTGTTTAGCTCATCAGTTGATAAGTAGGAGGTATTTTCCACAATGTGTCAAATTGTGATATTGCTATCAGGATTCAACCGTGTAGTTTTATGAGTCAAACTCATTGACCCATTTCATGAGTGGTTCATAAGAACCCATCTCTCATGATAGTGAATAGTCCACTTAGCACTCATTGCATCTAGGTGATGCTCACAGAGCTGAAGCATTGGGCCTTCCTGGGAGGTCACCTATCCTAGTACTACTCCAGCTCAAGCACACTTAACCACAGAGTTTTCTCCACGGTTAAACCCACTTAGCTTGCAAACCCATTTGTAAAACCTTTAGAAAGTGTTGTGCCTTATGATCCATTCATTATAGAGGCCCTTTAGCTCATCAATTGATAAGTAGGAGGTATTTTCCATAGTGTGTCAAATTGTGATATTGCTATGAGGATTCAACCGTGTAGTTTTATGAGTCAAACTCATTGACCTATTTCATGAGTAGTGGTTCACAAGAACCCATATCTCATGATAGTGAATGGTCCACTTAGCACTCATTGCATCTAGGTGATGCTCACATAGGTGAAGCACTGGGCCTTCCCGGGAGGTCACCCATCCTAGTACTACTCCAGCTCAATCGCGCTTAACCACATAGTTTTCTCCAAGGTTAAACCCACTTAGCTTTCAACCCCATTTGCAAAACCTTCAGTAAGTGTTGTGAATTTTGAACCATTCATTATAGAGCCCCTTTAGCTCATCAATTGATAAGTAGGAAGTATTTTCCACATTGTATCATGTAAAAAGGGGAGATTTGAAGATTTACTATGTAAAAGAGGGAAATTGGGGGAAAAAATTACTTAAATAGGGGGATAGGTTATGATTTGTAAATCTTATGGTTTTTAACCATATTGAGATAATTTTATGTATAAAAGGGGGTGAGAGTTAGGAGTTTTAGTATCTAGGTGATGAGTAAGGAGAGAATGTTCAGAAGACTTGTATCTATTTTTGTGTAACGAGGGAATATGATGTCACTTTGCTGGAAGGAAATGGAGTTGTAATGTTGTTGAAGCCTTGTGATCCTAATTTTGGAGCATAATAGGATTGATCACTTTGTTGGTGAGGGGCCTAGAGACGTAGCCTATTCAGAAACTCCATTATCAACCTATGTTATGTCTTCCTTCTCTTTTCTCTCTTTCATTTTGTCCATCACATTTATTATGCTTTGTTCATTTAAGCATTTCAATTGTGTTAATTCATTTTTAAAGCTTTGAATTAATCATTGTAATAGTTAAGCATTCATTATCAACTTTCATAGATCCTAATTCAGATCACATTTTGTAAGACTTAAGCAATTGCACAAAAAGTTGACATTGTTCAATTAATATCTTATCAAAAAAGTATTCATTGAACATATTGGTAACCCACAAATGAACCGTTCATTGTGACCTTTTTCCTTGAAGAATATCTATTATGTTCTTATCTATTTCAAGAAACCATTTAGGGGTTCTCATGTAATTAGGTGTTACATAAAGTTCATTTTCAACATTTTCAATGTTATCAAGATTTTCAATAACAATTCCAACATTTTTATTTTCAAGTTCAATGTTATTAACATTTTCATTCTCACTATTTTCAATATTTTCAACATTTTCAATAACAATTTCATTTTCAACAACATTTTCATTTTCAATAACAAATTCATTTTCAATAAAAAATTAATTTTCAACAACATTTTCATTTTCAATAACATTTTCATTTTCAATGTTGTTCACATTTATATTTTCAATTTCCAAATTTTCAATTTCAATATTTTCATTTTCAATTTCAATATGATGTTCAATATTCTCAAATTCTATTTCATCTTCACTTGAATTAACATTTAATGGTGTAGAAGAAGCTTCAATTTGAATATTTGTCATACCTTGTCTTCTTTTCCTATGACTTTTTCTATCTTTTTCACCATATGCTTCAATTTGATCTATTGTTAGTTTCATTTTTCCTTTTCTCTTATGGAGACTACTACTCCCCATTGCAATAATAGAAAAACACATGTAATAAATGATTGTAATTGTAAATAAAGTGTAAAAGAATATCCCAAAAGTTGAATTTTGTCTTATACAAATAGAAAGCATGATATTTTCACGACAAAAAGAATGTAGGGACCGTTGGAATGCTTAAGAAGGTCTCATTTTTGTTTTTATATAACTTAGTAAATATATATCTATTACAAACATATATCCATTTTGAAATAGATATGGGTTATGTCTTGCAATGATATTCCTACCACTGCTCATGCTCATGCTTCTATCTTTTTAACCTAGCAAAGAAAATGAATATCTATTATATAAACAAATATCCATTTGCTTTAGTTTTATGAATTATTATTACCATAATATTATCAATATATTATATTGATATATTTTATATTATATATTAATATACTAAATTAATTTATTATATATATTTATATAATATACTATATATTAATATTATATTAATATATAATATACATTAATATTATATTAATATATATTATATATTAATATTATATTAAATATATAATATATTTTATCCCACTCTCCCTCCCTCCCTCTTAGGTCTTTCTCTCTCTCTCTCTCATACTCTCCCTCTCCCTCCCTCTCTCCCTCTCTCCCTCCCTCCCCCCTCTCTCTCTCCCTCCATTTTAGTTATTTCTCTCTCCCACTCTCCCTCCCCACATCTCTCTCTCTCTAGTCCCTCTATCTCTCTCTCAAGTCATTCTCTCTCCCTCTTAGGTCCCCCACTCTCCCCCTCTCTCTCTCTCAATTCCTTATCTCTCTCCTCCTTTTAACATATATATTAATATATTAGGTTAATTTTATTATATATATTTATTATATATAAAAATTTATACTATATAGTATATAATTTGTACTATATATCATATATTAATATTCATGCATACCTATACAATAAAAAACAAGTATCCATTATGTTTAGAGTTTTATCGATTGAACAAGCAGAATGCATAGGGGAAGCTGCAAAACCTATACACTAAATAACATATATCCGTTTTTAATGGATATCCACTATCATTCAATTTTTATAAATAAAATAACACAGAAAACCAATATTATGATATATTAATATATAATAAATGTATTATATATTAATATATCATAATATATTATATATAGTATTATTTAATGTATATATTAATATCATTTAGAAACTTGAAATCTCCACACCCCTTATAAAACCCAACTTTGTGCCATTTAATAAGAGCAAGCTTGTTATTGAGCATTAAGTCAAGCCAAGTTATCTACACCTTAAATGGATGAAAGGAGCTAATATTTTGTATACGAGCATAAAATCGAGGCATTCACAATCCACTTCTCATTTTATCATGCTAATCCTTTTTAGTTTCATCAAAAAGAACTATCCAAGCTTATGTAACTAGCTTAAATGCTCACTCAACTGCTAAACCACAATTCTTATCAAGGTGCAGCAAAAAAGCCAATTTCCTATACTATTTATCAATTACAAAGACTTGGGCATGAACATCCACATCCAAAACCTTGTAATAATCAACCGATCCTTTGGATTTTTGGCTAGGAGCAACAACTAGGTGGATATTTGGAACTACTATGAATTGAGTGATTCCTTCAAGAAGGGGATATATATTTTGAGCTTTCAATGCCATCTTCCTGACACCTTCCAAATCTTGGGCTTCAAAATTTTTTTCTACAATTTCCTTGGCCTTACTAGCCTCATCTTGATAACAGTCCATTAGTAATGATTGTACAACTATTCTTGGCTTCCAAGGATAACAAAAGATGTATGAACTAGCATAGAAAAATAGTTGTTACTACCCAGAAATAGTATGAAGAAATTTGGATCCCAACTTCTATAAATGTACATAATTTTCTAACTCTCCCTCTCTAGCTCTGGCACTACTACTGATATCCAAATTTTATTTTGTATTGAACTTTTGAACACAGTAATTAAGCATTCTATTATCAAAATCTTGACCTCCCATATGCATATCCCCTCTAATAGTCATGACGACAATATTACCCTTTTGAAAAGAAATAACTGACACATCAAATGTACCTCCACCAAAATCAAAGACAAGAACACTTCTTTCTCCATTGAATACACCATGGAAGCTGTAAGTTACAACTATGACCATTGGCTCAATAATTGTTTGCATGACATTAAAGCCTACAATCTTACCAGCATCCTTTACGACTCTCTTTTGCACGTCATTAAAATAAGCAAGAAAAATATAATAACCACATTCGCCACCTCACATTAAAATAAGCAGCATGGATGAGATCTCTTCAAGCACAAAAAACTCTCTCAGGTCCATCCCACTCCCTCTCTTCTCAAGTCTCTCCCACTCCCCATCTCTCCCTCTCTAAGGTCTCTCCCTCCCACCCTAACTAGATAACTCTCTCTCCCTCTCTTACTCTCTCCTTTCCTCCCCCTCTCTCTTGGGTCTCTCTAGATCTCTCAAGTCTCTCTCCCACTCTCTCTCCCTCTTAGTTCTCTCTCTCTCTCTCCCTCTCAAGTATCTCTCTCTCTCTCTATCTCTATCTCTTAGGTCTCTCTCTCTCATGTCTCTCTCCCCCTCCCTCTTAGGTCTTTCTATATTTCTCTCTCTCCATCTCACTCTCAGGTCCTTCCCACTCCCTCTCTCTCAAGTCTCTCCCTCCCTCTATCTTTCTCTCTCAAGTCTCTCCCACTCCCTCTCTCTCTCCCTCTCAAGTCTCTCTCTATCTCGGGTCCCTCCCTCCCTCTCTCTCCCCTCAAGTATCTCTCTCTCTCTCTTAGGTCCCTCTCACTGCCTCTCTCCCCTCCCTCTTGGGTCCTATCTCTCTCCCTCTCTCCCTCTCTCTCCCTCTCAAGTATCTCTCTCACTCTCTCCCTCTCAAGTCTCTCTCTCTCCCTCCCACTCTCCCTCTCAAATATTTCTCTCCCTCTCAAGTCTCTCTCTCTCTCCCTCTCTCCCTCTCTCTCTCTACCTCTCTCTTCCCTCTCTCCCTCTCTCCCTCTCCCTTTCAAGACTCTCTCCCTCTCAAGTATTTCTCTCTTTCTCTCTCCCTCTCTCCCTCTTGCTCACTTTCCCTCTCAACTCTCTTTCTCTCCCTCTCTCTTAGGTCTCTCCCTCTCTCCCTCTCTCCCTCCCACTCTCTCTCTCTCCCTCTCTCTCTTCCCCTCTCAAGTATCTCTCTCTTTCTCTCTCCCTCCCTCTCTCCCTCTCAAGTCTCTCTCTCCCTCCCTCTTAGGTCTTACATAATATTAATATATTATTTAATATTTAATATATATATACTATATATAGTATATAATATATTAGTATATTAGTTATATTAAATATTATGTATTATAAATAATACAGGTAACAAATATCCATTTTTTCTAACAAAATCAATAGGCTTGGGATTTGGCTCAGGATTTCCTAACCTAAAAAGTCAACCCAAAAAATGTGTTTAGAAAATTTGATTAGTTTTTTTAAGTTCGCCCATGTGGCTAATGACTTTTTTTTTATCTGAATTTCATGAAATGAAAAGGGTTTATAGAAAAATTGTCAGATTTCCAACAATATAAGATATGCCTTATTTTGAATTTAATAAATAATTATTATTGATTTTCTACATACATTATGACTAAATTCTTGATTGATAGGTTGGTTGAAAAACTTCTATAACTTTCAAACTACTTAACATTTTTTGAACATACAAGATGTGTCATATTGTATGCTTCACATACTATAGGATAAAAAAATTGAATTTCATCAATTTTTGACCAAGTTATGGTGGTTAGACACACATGTTTTAATAATTCTAAAATGTTCTAATAAAAAAATCATAACTAATTATTTACATGGAAAATTTTTTTAAAAAAATTCTAGCACATCCGAGCATGTTTCCTCTACTTAGGGTGGTCAGACATATACATGTTTCTTATCTTTTTCTTGAAAACTTAGAACCACTACATTGAAATTTTAATTTTTTGCAAAATAGATTTATTTATTTTTCCAAAAAAAGACTAGTGGCCTAGAAACTACATTCAATTTGCTGCAACTTTTGTTCTTACATATTTTTCAAATTATGTTAACAACCTATTCGATTTTTTATGTCAAGTTTCCTAACTTTGTTTTTCTAAATTTTCATTGCCACTTAGAGGCCTAGTTTGGACCCCCATGATCCTGCACTGACCCTAAAGTTACATGAGATGCCAATCTTTATATAGTAATTTTTTTTTTTCCTTCATTTTTTTGTGTGTATTTATAACTTGAAACTTTAGGGCATAGATATATTTTTTTCCAATTTTGAGAAATATATATTTTTAAATAAATATTAAAATGTGCATATATTAAAACATAGTTGTTTCTAGTTGATGTTCACTTTCATATTAATTCTTTATCTAAAATAGAAAAAATATATACCATCTTGATCTAGATTCTTGTATATAGGGAATCATATATTTTTCAAATTTTTTTAATAAGTTTTACTATTTTTCCTTGACATGATAATCGACCTAATGTTTTGTGTTGATAACCTACATTTAGCAAAAACAAAAAGGAAAATATAAATAATATTTAAACTATTAAAATATTTACATTTTTTAAAACTAAACTTATGGATCTACAAAAGGGTATTTTTATATTTTTTTTAAAATGGTTTTACACGAGTACAGAAGTTGTCAAAACATCAAGTTTTTCATATAATTTTATTTTATTGGTAAATTGGACTCAAAGTGGTGCTAAATATGCATTTAGCCAACAATTTTAGTTGGAAAAGTTGTGGACATATATAACTTAGCTAGAATGAATCTTAAACGATCATATGTTTAACCAAAATTATTTTTTAGTTAAAAATACTTAAATTCACTTATGTTGATAAGTTGGTCGAAAGTGTGACACAACTTTGTGTTGATACCCTGTTACATTTGGTATCAGAGCTTAGGGTTTAGCTCTAGGCCTATGAGCCCATGATGGTTGGATTAGGGAATAGTTGAATCTTAATTGAAAATTGAGTTACTTGAAAATAACCAAAACTAGATTGGTTGTAGGAAATGGGAAGGTCCAAGTCAGGAAGGAAGAAGGGAAAAATATTAGGGCTTTGAAGAAGCAAGTCATAATTGAAGAGATTCCCAAACCTAAAGACCAACTTGAGATTCCCGATGATGAAAATATATCACACACCCTCACACGACTCAAGTTGGAGAGAGGAAAAAAGATTGAGGAGTCCAAACGAACTCCTAAGACTAAGAAACCCTATACATTTAGAGATTGGCCAATAAGATGTGGACCTAATGTACCTCTATTGACTAAAGAAGAGGAGTTTCTATGTGCACATCCTGCCTCACCCAAGATGGATGATGTAAATTTGAATGAGGATCTAGAGGAGTGTCCTCTTTCTGATAATGAGAGAACTACTTAGCATGAAAAAACTTTTGTGAATAAGGATTAGTGTAAATCCATATTTCATATAAATAAAGAAAGTCATTTTTTTTGTTGATCAAGAACATGAAACTTGAAGACTTGTCTCGATGTGAATGAATTTGTATATCTCTTTTAGATTACATGTTGTGTGCATAGAATTGTGCATATGCAATTGTTTAAACATAAAATATTGTGTTAAGTTATGCTAAACACAACTGTGGTGCAAGTCGAGTGCGAATCATTATGATGACCACTAGACAAGAAGCGGGTAGTAAGTAGGACAATGGGTTGAGCAAGAGGCTAGACCAAATCTTGGAACTTTTGAATCAGTAAGAATCCTCAATGGACCATTTATAGAAAGAGGTCTAAGGGGCGCAGGAAGATTAGAATATCAGGAATGAGGTACCTAACCAAGGAGAAAGAGGCAGATGGGATCTTAATCAAGGTCAAATTGAGGAAGAACTGGGGAAAGATCTTAAAAAGGTAGAACCATCAAGATTTGATGGCAAGTCCATTAGATATGGAGATGAGGAATGAATTATAGAGATCAAAAAATACTTTGGACTATGTAACCTATTAGACCAAACCAAGGTTGCTTGGGCTGCACATCAACTATCTAGAGAGGCAGAAACTTGGTGAGACAATGAGAAGGTAGAGAGGACACTTCAACCAAAGGAGAACATTTGGGAGTTTTTCCTCCAATATTTTAGGAAGAAGTGGCTACCACAACTTTTCTTTGACAAGAAGATGATTGAATTTCAAAATCTTACCCCTGGTAGCCTGACAGTAGTTCAATATTGGGAGAAGTTTACCAATTTTCTTAAGTATGTGTTGCAATAACAATCCAATGAGCATTTCCAAATTTGAAATTTTATATTAGGATTGAAACCCCACATTGGAGCTGAGCTAGACCTCCACAATCCCCTTATGATGGTAGAATATTTTTGAGAAGGCCATTAAGCAAGAAAAAAAGTTACAATAGTTATCCAATATTCACAAGGGTTTAGACATCAAGCCTTGATTCAAAATACAAAAGTTTCAAATAGGTGATCGAGAGAAAGGAAATAAGTCCCATCATATCAAAAAATTGAAAAGAGAAAGAGACCCTCTGAAAAAGGAAGAAGGTAACCAAGGCGGAAGGAACAAAAGGGCTAATAGGGGCAATGAAAAATTTAATAGTAACCAGAAGTACTTAAAAGAGGATAGTCTTGGAGGTCAAAAAGGACCACATGATGGGTGTTAGACTTGTGGGAGAGACCATTATGTATCTAGTTTTCCTTAAAATTCAAAGTCACAGAAGGAAGGAAACCAACAAGAAACCCTACAACACAAGATCCATGTCATGGTGGATAATAGGAAAGTGGAGTACTAGGATTCTCTGATGCAATTAATGGGTAAGCTCTATGGCCAAATCATTTCAATTTTGATAGATATTGGAGATACTGAGTGTTTTATAGATCTTAGAATAATTTCTAATCTACCCATTCGACCTGGATATTTGGAAAACTCATGGTTTGTTCAGTATGGAAATCATGCAGAGCAGGAAGTAGATTCATGTTTCTTTTGCAATGAGTTAGAACTACCTAACTTCCTGACCCAAGTTGACCTTTACGTGGCAGATCTAGGGTCCTATGATATAATCTTGAGAATCATCTAGTTAACTAAGCACAAATCCATTGTAAATTGTGAGGATAAGATGATGAGTTGTCTAGATGACTATGGGTACCCAGTTGAGATTCATGGGATTCAAAGACCCCTAGAGCTTAGGCATATTTCAGCTATGTAGCTCAAGAGGGCTCAAAGGAAGGGTTGTGCCATATATGCTATTCATGTCAGTGAACCCTAAAATGATTTAAACCATACCTATATGATTACCCTATCCTCAAGGAATTTCAAGATGTATTTCTTGAAGATCTCACCAAGATTCCTCCAAAGTGAGAATTGTATTTCTCCACCGATCGAGTACTAGGAGCTGAGCCTCGATCTAAGAACCTGTATAGGATGACCACTATTGAGATTTATGAATTGAAATCCTAGTTATATGAGATATTATGTAAAGGGATTATTAGACCTAGTGTGTCACCATGGGGAACACTAGTTATCTTTGTGAAAAAAAAGGATGGAACCTTGCGTATATGTATTGATTATCAAATGTTGAATAAGGTGATTATCAAGAATCGATATCCCCTTCCAAGGATTAATTAATTATTTGATCAAATGAAGGGAGTGACAACATTCTCAAAAATAGATCTCAGATCTAATTATCATTAGTTGAGGATAAGGGAAGAAGATATCCCAAAAAATTCTTTCCAAACTTGGTATGGGAATTATGAGTTCACTGTTGTACTATTTGGATTGACCAATGCACCTGCAACTTTCATGAATCTTATGAATAGTTTGTTTCAAGACTATTTGGATGATTTTTTCCTAATATTTATTGATGGAATTATGGTTTATTCCAAGTCTATTGAGGAACACAATCGACACTTGAGGATAGTCTTATAGTGTTTGAGGAAAAAGACGCTTTTTGGAAAGCTATCCAAGTGATTGTTTTATTAGGACAGGATGCACTACTTAGGTCACATTATTTTAGTTGAGGGAGTCTTCATGGATCCCAAAAAGAAAAACAATCATGGTGTGGTCGATGCCTTAGAGTGTGATGAAGGTATGAAGCTTCATGGGCCTTGTGGGATATTACAGGAAATATGTGCAAGGGTTTTCTCAAATTGTAGCCTTGATAAATTATCTTCGAAAGAAAGGAAAAAGGTTTGAGTAGACTGAGAAGTGTGAACAATCCTTCCAACTCTTGAAGGATAAAATCACAATAGTCCCATTGCTAGCTATTCTAGATCCCAATGGTCAATTCTCAGTGATCACAAATGCATTAGGAGACTGAGTAGGAGTAGTGTTAATGCAAGATGGGAAAGTGGTGGCATTTGAGTCAAGGAAGCTAAAAGAGGATGAAGTGAATTATTTTCCACATGATCTAGAATCAACAGCTATAGTGTGTTCCTTATAGATGTGGAGACATTATCATTTGGGTAAGCTATTTGAGCTCAAAATGGATTATTTGGGATTGAGATACATCTTCACTCAACCAAACCTCAATGCACGAAAGAGGATATGGCTAGAATTCCTTAGTGAGTACAACTTCAGAATTGAGTATATAAAAGGAAATGAAAATAGAGTTGTAGATGCTCTTAGTAGAAGAATACATCTCGTAGCCATGACCTCTATGATATCCAATTTGAGGTAGCAGGTGATGCAACACTTGTAAGGAGATGAGAATTATGAGAGGGTGAAAAGGGCTCTAGAAGAGAATCTTCCAGACCATCAATTCAATGGGTATGATTTTGAATTAGATGGTATCTTAAGATACCAGAGGCAAATGTATATTCCAAATTCTAGAGAGCTTAGGAAGTTGGTCCTAGAAATCCACAATGCACCATATTTAGAACACCCCGAAGTTACAAAGATGATCGTAGAATTAAAAACCTTGTATTATTGGTTGAAGCTCAGGAAGGATGTAGTGGAATACATACCTAGGTGCTTGGAGTGTCAGCAAGTTAAGGCTAAGCATGTGCATCCAATAGGCCTCCTTTATCCTCATGATATACCTAAGTACAAATGGAAAGTGATCAACATGAACTTTGTATAGGGGTTACCTTTAAGTAAGAACATACATGATGTCATTTTGGTAGTAGTCGATAATTTGACTAAGGTGGCACATTTTATTCTATGGAATCTTAAGGATGGATCATTGACCTTGGCCAAGAAATTTGACCAAGAGATCTTCCTCTTACATGGAGTTCCAAAGACCATTATATCCGATAGAGATACATAGATGACATCAAGGTTTTGGACAACGTTGAATTCAACCTCGAGGACTAAGCTAATCTTAGTTCATCCTATCATCCTCAGACTGGCAGTCAAAATGAGAGAGTGAATCAACTAGTAGAAGATCTCCGTCAGATGTTCTATATGGATCAACAGTATAAATGGGAAGAGTATCTACCACTGGTAGAATTTGATTATAACTACTCCCATCATGCATCCTTAGGTATGAAACCTTTCAAGTCCCTATATGGGTGAAAGTGTCATACTCCCATGGGTTGGGATAGATTGGAAGACATGACCATAGTGAGTCCTAAAATTTTAAAAGAGATGGAAGAGTAGATGAGACTCATCATGAGAAGACTGAAGGAGGTGACAGATAGATAAAAGAGCTATGTCAACATAAATAGAACCTTTAGGTAGTTTTCAATCAGGGATAAGGTTTTTTAAGAGTTAAGCCACATAAGAGCTTTATTACCTTTGGTAAATCATCTAAGTTGGCTCTAAGATACATGGGCCCATTTGATGTGTTTGAAGTAATCAACCTGATTGCATATAGACTTGCTCTATCACCTTCTCTAGCTCAACTCCATAATGTGTTTTATGTTTCTTTTCTTAAGCTGTACCACCCAAATGCACCTCATATACTTTATTGTCATTCTTTATAGGTGGAGGATTTAGGAGTGGTGCTGATGGAGCCCATTAGAATTCTAGATAGATGCAACGTCAAGCTACAAAACAGAGACATTGTTCAATATAAGGTCTAATAGGATCAATATTCTCAGGATAGTGCTACATGGGAGGATGCAGATGAAATAGAATGCTCCTTTTTTCATTTTCTTTCTTAGATAGACTATTAATGGTTTACTATATACTAGTGCTTAATATTTTGGAATTGTATGTTATGATGTTTTGGCTTGAAAACAATATGATTTGATGTCGAAATGAACATGTGTGAGTCAAATTTTGTTTGATCAGACATCAAGACGATGTCTTTCCCTAGTGGGGAAGGATGTCACACCTCAATTTTCATTAATTGCATTTAATAATGCTAAATTAAATGAAATATTAGAAAAATGGAATTTATCATTTAGTATTTATGAATTTGATAAATGCAATAGTATTTGGAAAATGAATATCTTACAATTTTATGATTTAAAAAGATTTATTTCATAATGATTATTGGTTAAAGGTTACTGATAAAGTTGGTAAGTGCAAGAACGTGTGTCTGCAACAATAGGTTGAAGAACAAGAACTTGGTTGAGGTAGGAATGCTTAGCTGAATGATAAATGGTAAGAAAGGTTTGAATTGGAATCTCACACACCATATTAGACCATGACATCAACATTTTTCTATAATTGATAAATATCATTCTTGCTTGTGTGGAATCATAATTTGGTAAAAAAAACAATCACGTGAAAAAACAAATTCAGTGCATCCTTGTCTTACCTTGTCTATCTCAAAGTTTGATTTAAAATGTTTTTGGAAAATTTATTTGATCATACACAATCATCATAAGGAGAAAAAATATATTATTTATTCTTTTTGACAAATTTGAAAATAGGCTCTTGACAAAGGAAATGGAAATAAAATAAAATGCAGTATGCTTGTGAATTCTACATAAGTGTAAATATATATGTATATATGCATATATATATGTGGGTGAAACCATATATATAAATATATTACCATAGGTTTTCAACAATTATGGTTTTACTTAAATTCATAACTCTCATGATTAATGGGGAAGGGGCTGACCCCTCTCATATTAGAAAGTAAGTGATAATGCTAAAAAATGGAGGGGAAGTGGGCAGCTAAGTGAAAGAGGTATGGAAGAAGGAATTAAGACCACTATCTTCAAATATAGAAAAGGAGATATTCTCGATCAAAGGGGGAAAATTGAAGGAGATAATCTAGCAAAAAGAAAGAAAAAAATGAAGGAAAAAATGACAAAGGAAAGGGGAATGAAATAAAAGGGAAGTTGTTGCCAATTTTTAACTAAGGGAAAATCACCAAGAATCACAACTAAAGAGATTTATTCTTAAGACTATATCATATGTTTCCCTTTTGTGTCAAATGGTATTTCGTTCTTATTCTCTATCTTGAAGATATCATGTAATTCTTATGTTTAATTTTTCTTAAAAAACCTATGCTCTTCTTATGTATAACCATGACTCTATATTCATACTTTTTTCACTGTTTAGTTGACCCCATATTTAACTATGTTAGCTATGCTTAAGTCCGAGCCACCATGTCTAAGCATCATTCATTTGGTTGCCATGCATGTGTAGGTTTGGGATGATCACCCATGATAGGTTACCACCCGCATGCTACAACAAATCTTTGTAGCCTTGGTCATTCAATTGGTCCATTGTCATTGAATTTCATTTATCTGAATAACTATGTCTTGTACCTTTATTTTTTGTTTGGATGGACACCATTAAGGTGTTTGACTTATTGTTTGAGAAACATTAAATGGTCAAATGGTTGTCATTGTTCAATGAATATTATTCCATATGAGCTCTGTAAGCATCTAGCCATTGCTAGCTGAATGATTCATATCATTTTGTTACTTTGTATGTTGATGAATGACATGCATTGTTCAACCCGTGTTTGATTATCACATCCACCATTCGGTGGGGTGTATGTGGTGAATTGAGCCCTGCTATATGAATGGGATGAATGATATTATCATCGTTCCTTTTTATTTTATGAGCTATTGATTAGGTTCACCTTGTACTGTTAAAAGAGGGTTTTGAATGATACTATCATTCCATGGATAACCCTCAACCAAACATAGATAATGTTTCATCTATGACAACAATGCATGATGTTACTAATGTGATGCCAATGTTGGGCCATCTTAGGCTATGGGTTATAACAAATAAATCAAATCATTTCTCTCTTACGATATATATATATACTATCATGTTTAAATGCAATGTTTAAATCAGGGTCAAAGGATTTTCATACTCTATTACTTATAGATAAAAGGTTCCTTCACTATATGGTTGGTTGAGCCACAACACAATAGATAACTAGTAAAAATGAAGGTACTTAATGATAATTGATATCATTTTATTGATTATACGATAACATGCTTATCGACACCCTTATGTGGAATAATATTATTTCTATAACAGAGCAACCAACATTATAGTGTTTTATTTTATTTTTTAAAAAAACAAATAATAATGTGGTGAATGAAAACTGAACGATATGTGGGTATATTTTGGGCTAGAAATAGAATGAATATAGAACCTACCAATGTTTTTGACTAAATTGATTATTCTTGATCTTGCAAATCATCCATGTTTCCTTTTGAATTGATTTATAATCCAAATGAGAGACAAGTGATTTTTTTTGTGTCTCCTTCTATATCTTAATTGAGATGAGTTGTTATTAAAAGATCAAATGGAACATATGAAATAAGTTGATACCTTTTCTAAATTTGGAAATCTGTACTTCAGAAATATTTTTCTTTTAATATTCAAAATGCATACACATATTCCAAACTTTGTTTATTTTTAGGCATATATGTGTACATACATGAATGCTTCATTTATGCATGTACACATACATGCAATATACCTTCTTATTTCATCTTAATTTACTCATTGAACATGACTGTTTTGTTTGATTTGAAATGGAAAGAACTGTAGAAATGGAGAAGTGTTGAATTGCAATATGAATCTTAAGGAAAGATAGTTATATGATGAATATATGAATGGCTAGACGAGATTTTAGATGGAATACTTTTCAATGATAATGAAATAGAATGATACAAAAGTACTATGATAGACTGTAGGACACTGGATTATGATGCTAGTAGATGGTCTAGAAGGGAGGGATACCTCTTTGTTATGGAAGCTACCTTTTGGGAATGGGTGCCAGAGAGTGTATATTTTCTTTTCCAAATCTAATTTAAGTTGCATTTTATGCAACACAATCTTGGCCAAGCTTTATAGTCATTTTCATTAGGGAATAGACTATTATTTATCCTCTCTATCATTTATTTTATTTACCTAACATGGAACTTGCATGTTCTAATAGTCGATAGAAATGCATGTAGTTAGGCATGCACAAATTCCACCTTGTAAACTATATCTCTTGCTAAGTGTTCAATGCAAGGACGAGTATTTTTTGATGGAATAAAGAATTTTGTGGAAGCATTTCTTCGTGGTTGGGTGGAAAAGCACCTCAACCATGTTGTCATCCACAAGTGGAGGCAAGTTGTCATAGAGGAATTACAATGGAATTATATTTTTATGTACTTGTATCGTTATTGTAATTATTGTATTGACTATGTAATGATTGAATTCCAAGTCAAATTTGCATATTGACTATTGACATTTGGAAATGAATATATTTAGATTTTTTATTTTATGGACATGAAATTGCTATGTTGGAAAATAACTATAGGATTTATGTCTTAAAATTTATATTCATAATGTCAATTATTAATTTATTGAGGAAATTTTAGTTGGGCATGTTATAGAAATCCCTCAAGAGGGAAAAACCCAGCCTCCAAAAGCATCCATACTCCATCTATTATTCAACAATAAATAAATACAAGAGTTACAATAAATACCTTTGAATCATCAAGCTTCTCCAATGCATCCTCCATGTGTCCAAGCATGAATCCACACATCCCATGCCATGCTTCACATATGGAATCCTCTAAAATACTCAATAATGACAACCCACTCACCCAACAAACCTTAACTACTAAACATGTGCTTGCTTCTATAGACTCAAGCTCACACAAATACAACCAAGTGGTAAGATAAACCATGTGCCACAAAACCATGTGAACACAAAACTACTAACCCCTTATTTAATATTGGCTACTAAGTTTTCAATTTAGTAAATATTTTCCCCAATATTAAGTTATTATCCCATGTCTCTCACACAGTAAATAATAATACAATGTTACAATATAACATAAAGTGGTCCCCAAATAATTTCCTAGTGTGATTAACCACACCTCCCAAGTGCATCACAACTAAATAATTATTTAGTTACAACATTATAATATAAAATTTTATGAAATTGTGTACAACACCATATCCCAAAAAACTTAGCATTATAGATTTCTCTTTGAATTTTTTTTTACATGGGGGTTCACACAAAATATATAGTTTTTGCATTAAGAAGCCAATGTTTTCATCCTGTAGATTAACAAAGAGAGTAGTTTCATCAACAAAGTGAATATTCATCATTTCACTAACATTAGGTATATTTAGTCCTTTTACTTTGGGGCTTTGTGATTCATCTCTTAAAAGATAGTAAGTGGCTTCAGATGCAATTACAAAGAGTGTCGGTGCCAACAGGCATCCTTGTCTGATTGGTCTCTACATAGAGATCTACTTAGTCAAGACCCCCTTTACTTCTACTTGGGAATTTTTATTTTGTAATATAATTTTGACTAATTTACAACATTCTTTGGGGAAACCAAAGGCCTCCAAAGCCATTTTTTATGAAAGTCCATTCTATTCTACCATAGGCATTTTCAAAGTCAAGTAAAAAAATTCCAATGTTTTGACTGGAGGTTTTTGACCATTCCATAGCTTCCCAACTTGTTATTAGGTTTTATAAAATATATATTCCTTTAATGAAACCAGTTTGAGTGTAACTAATAAATGAGGGTAAAATGCCCCTCAATCTTAGAGCCAAGACTTTTGCAAGAATTTTATATGATACATTTAACAAATTAATTTGTCTCTAATTTTTTATTAGAGTCATATCCCCCTCCTTTGGAATTAGTTTAATAACTCCTTTATTAATCTCTTTACCTAAAGTACCTTTATCTAAAGCCTCTTTATAAACTTATATAAATATTCACTTATCCAAGATATATTTTCCATATAAAATTCAACAAGGAGTCCATTTGGAGTTAAATATTTATCATAACAAAAGGTTAGAATGGTATATGTTATTTCCTCTTTTGTAATTTCCTTCCCAAGTCTTTCCTTAACACTCCTTGAAATCATTTTAAGGATTAAGATTTTACATATCTCCCTTACTTTTTGAGATAGGACAATCTTCTCTTCCAAAGAGAAGAGATTTTGGAAAAAAATAAAGAATTGGTTTTGCAATTCTTTAGGATTATTAATGAAGGGACCCCCTTTATCCATGAACATTCAATTTATTCCTTTTTAATTTTTTCTTTTAGGATATTGAAAAAGTATCTTGATCCCTTATCACCATTGTTGAGCCAATTTAGTTTGGCCTTTTTCTTAATTTCTTGTACTTTATTTGCTTGCAATTTCCTCAATGCATTTTTGTACTTAATCAGTTATTCATTAAGGTCTTCTTTTGTTGGGTCATCTTGTAGACAATAATCTAACCTAAGAATATTTTCCTAGAGAAATGACAAATTTTATGTTATCTAATGCTTTTTTCTTTCCTATAGTTTGGAGGAGTATGGTCCTATTGAACAAGACAACTGAGAGGGGGGGTGAATTAGTTTTCATAGACTTAAACCTTAATTCATTCACCAGAACTAATCCTTAACACTACTTAAATGATTAAACATTAAATAATAGTGTAGAAATTGAAAACCATCACACAAACACAATAACACCAAATTTACATGGAAATCCCAATAAGGGAAAAACCACGGTGAGGATTATCTCACACTATAGATAATATCAAAACTGATTACAAGAGGTTTACTACCTGAGAAACAAGGCTCATTACCAAAAAATGAATCACTATCTAGATCAAGACTCACTATCCAATAGGGCTAACAACCCAGAGGGCTCAATGCCACAAAGATACAAAGAAGATAGAAGAGATATGTCACAAGGAGAATACAATCTCAATGCAATGGAGAAATCTACCACAATTTTCTCAACCACTTGTAGACATGCATGAATGATAGAGTACACCTTCTGCTCACTACAACTAGAAAATCATCATGTAGGATTTGCACTAATCTGCCACACTCACATCAAAAACACCCACTAATTTTCATTAATATTGCATCTATCTACTCTATTTATTTGCACTTATCTCTCTTTCCTCTTTCTATTCTTATGTTTCACCACTAACTCATCTTGTATTTATACCATCTTCAACTTTGAAACATATCCAAAGTCAGCCATCCAAATTCAAATTCAACTTATGTCGGCACCAAAAAATCCTAGGGTGGAATTAGAATGAGGGTGACCCAAACACACGCTTCATAAAGACCCAAATAGAGCCAACATGCTTCATCAACTCTGAAGGTAGTGCTCAACACAAGGTCCATCAAACCAATGTAAAACATAGAAAAATTAAGCATGAACCTTCTAGATACCAAAATTATCTTCAATACAATCAACACAACTCAACTCTATAACCACAAGTCATAAGACTTTAACAAAAATAAATCCAAACCAAAAAAATTTCCCTCGAACCTCAACTAGAAACATAGATAACCACAGTTTACAACTCGTGAACATAACTCACACTGTATAATGAATCAATATCCAAAAATATGGATATAGTAGCTTCCAACAACCATGAACAACATAAATGAACCACACAAACAAAGAAGAAAATCCCAGAGCAAAAACTAGAGCAACCATTGAACACCTGCAATCTTTCTTCAATACAATTTTCTCAATTTAACCTAGACATATACAACCAATAACCTGTATCCATGACACTAATGAAAACAACAATCAGTTGATAACCAATTGACCAGTTGACATCAATGAAAACACCTTAATTATTTCCATTCTTGCAACAATCTCCCCCTTTTTCATTGATGGCAACGCATGATGTGAAAAAATATTAAAGACACCATACTAGCTCTGAATGCACTTCTCAATATTTTTCTTTTTGTTTCTTTCCCTTAGTAGATAGTCTTTTATATTCTTCCTCCTTTTTTTTCTTCCTCTCCTTTTTCACATGCTTCCTCTCCCCCTTTGACATCAATTGCAAAGGTAGGAGATATTTTACATTGATTTACCCTTTGACATAAAAAAAATATAATACTTTTAATGACAACACCTAACACTACCTACTCCTCTTGAGAGGTAGCCACAAAAAATAGTCTAGAAGAAAGATAGATCCATAGATCCACTAGAATGATGCATCTCCATATGCATCTAGTTAAAGAAAGGAGGGAAAATGACCCCTAAATTCTTTCAAAGATACTCAAAAGTCTCTTTAGGAATAGCCTTTGTAAATATATCAACAATCCAATCCTTCATCAGAACATACTCAAGCTTTACATCATTCTCCATGACCTTCTCTCTCAAGAAATGATACTTGATAGATATATGCTTTGTCCTTGTGTGCATCACAAGATTATTTGAAATGTTAATTGCACTTGTATTATCATAAAAGGTAGAAATAGGATCATCATACACCACTGTGATATATTTCAATGTCTATTTCATCCATAGAACTTGTGTACAACAAGATGCAATAGTAATATACTTAGCTTCAGTAGTAGACAAGGAGATTGAATCTTAATTTTTACTCAACCATTCCACCAATATACAACCAAGAAAGAATATACCACCACTTGTACTCTTTCTTTCATCAACACATCAAGCCCAATCTACATCTATATAGGCACTTAGAGTAAATTCAGCATCTCTAGGATACCATAATCCATAATCTGGAGTTCCATTCAAATATTGGAATATTATTTTAATAGAAACATTGTGTGTTTCCTTGGGATCTTCTTGAAATCTAGCCACAAGATAGACAACATGCATAATATCCAATCTAGTAGCAGTCAAATACAATAGTCCAAAAATTATAGATCTATACTTGATCTAATCAGCCTTAGGTGAATCATCATCTTTACCCAATTTGCAACCAGTCACCATAGGAGTACATATCAGTTTGGAAACATCCATCCAAAACTTCTTCAAAATCTCTTTCACATACTTAGATTGTGAAAAAAAATCCTTTCTCTATTTGATTAATTTGTAGCCCAAGAAAGAAATTCATCTCTCCAAACATAGACATTTCAAATTCTTTATGCATCTCTTTTGTAAACATCTTGTGCATATTTTCATTTCCTCCAAAAATAATTTCATCAACATATACAACTACAATAAAGATTTTATCATTTTCAATCTTAAAATATAGATTACTATCTACTATACCTTTGTTGAAACCTTGTTGAATCAAATACCTGTCTAACCTTGCATACCAAGCTCTAGGAGCTTGTTTCAATTTGTACACCATATCCATTTGATATGAAAACTAAAATCATTCTAATTGTCCCATGTAGACTTCTTCTAGCTCACCATTCAAAAATGTTAACTTGACACCCATCTAATAGACCTTGAAGTCTTTATGAGCATAAAATTCTAAGAACATCCTTATAGCTTCGATTCTTACTATCTAAGCAAAAAAATTCTAAAAATATATTCCTTCTACTTGTGAGTAACCTTTACACACAAGCCTTTCTTTGTTTCTAACCACTTCTCCATTCTCATTCAACTTGTTTCTGAATACCCACTTCGATCCAATAATGTTTTTATCTGTTGATTTTGGAACCAATTCCCAAGTTTGATTCTTCTCAATTTGGATAAGTTCTTCTTTCATGGCTTCCATCTAGTGTTCATCTTTACATGCTTCACTTACATTATTGGGTTCAATCTCAGAAAATAAACATAGATTTACTTCAGTAGAAGCTCTACTTCTAGTTAATACTCCTTTAGTCTTATCTCCAATAATCTGACTTTCTAAATAATTCTTCTGTACATATCTAGGTGTCTTAGGTGACACCACTGGATCTTCTTCTCTTTCATTCCATTCATTCTGCTTCTCTTTCTCATCCTTTTTTTGTTCTTCCACAATCTCTTCTATTCTTAAACAATCAGGTTCATTAGATACATATCCATCAATGTTAATTGAATTCTTCATTATTTCATCAGCCTTGGCATTTGTACTTTCTACAATCTTTCTCAATCTTTTATTGAAACATCTGTAGGCTTTAATTCTATTAGAATATCCATGAAAATTTCCTTCATCACTTCTTGCATCAAACTTACCTAAGGTTTCTTCATCTCTTATGATATAACATTTGCTTCCAAATACTTTGAAATACTTAATAGTAAGAATTGTTCCATGCCATAGCTCATAGGGGGTCTTTGCACTATTTTATCTTGCTTGAAATCGATTGAATACATAAACAATAGTATGAATAGCTTCACTCTAGTAAACTTCCAATAAATGAGTCTCAGTAATTATTGATCTAGCAGCATCAAAGCAGATAACTATCTCTTTATCCCATTCAATTCACAAAACATATCAAACTCGTGGGAGGTGAATTCTCCACCTCTATTGTACCTTAAACATTTTATCCTCAAATTCACTTCATTTTCAACCATAGCTTTGAATGTATTGAATCTATCTAATGTGTCTTATTTCTCTCTAAGAAATGCAAACCATTTATATCTAGAATAATCATCAATCAAAAGCATAAAGTACATTTCACATTGTAGAATTATCACTCTTGTAGGACCACAAAGATCTGTATGAATTAAATCCAATATTCCATTAGTACACTATTCCTTTGATTTGTAATGACTTCTTGCTTTCTTTCCAAACTAACAATTCTTGCAAATAGCATTAACATGCTTTATAATTCTTGGTAAATCTCTCATAGCTCAAATGACACTAATCCTTTCCAATTTATCAAAATTCATGTGACATATTCTATGATGCCATAACCAATTGTCATTAATATGAGTCATAAAGGATCATCCATAAACACCCTTAAGTTGATAGATATTTCCTTCAGATTTTTTTTCCTGCAACAATCAATGTTCTAGATCCTTCTCAAATTTCACATCTCTCATCCTTAAACACAAGATCATATCCCTTACTGCAAATCTCTCCAACACTCAAAAGATTATTCCTTAAACCCTTAACATAGTAGGAATCATCAGTATTATGCTTTCCATCAAAACTTACTAAACCTATCCAATAAATTTAAGCACCAATATCATCTCCAAACATAACCAAGCCTCCATCATATTTTTCAAGTTTAACAAAGTTACTTTTATCACCATTCATGTGATGTGAACAACCACTATCAACAAACGAATAGTTATTTTCTTGTTTAGCATGTATGGTAGAGATAACAGTACCTTCATTTTTCTCCTTCTCTAGAGGGAATTCCTTCACCTGCTTTTCATAATTAGTAGAAGTAGGTTCATTCTTTATAGCCAAGAGCAAGCATTCATTTTCATCAAGATCTTCATAATACAAACCCTCATCAAATATACTAGAATTATCATTCACATAATATTCTTTGTTGATCATCTTTCCTTTCTTTTATTTCTCATATCTTTGTTTATTCCTCTTAGCTCTTTCTGGAAACTTTGCAACATAATGACCTATTTCTCCACAACTAAAGCATTTAAAGGGTAACTTACATTCATACTTACCAGAGCCTTTCCTCATCCTTCTCACAAAGTTAGCTTCCATCTCATCATTTTTTTCTTCATCTAGATCTTCAACTTTTGTAGCCTTAAAAGTAGTTTTTGATTTGCACCCATTCCTCATATTCAGCTTCCTCGTCTTATAAGATGTCAAAAATCCCAAAAATAGATCTTTAATGCAGGTCTTATAATCTACACTCTACTCAATAGCACACACCTTCTCACTATAAGCATCAAAGAGAGTTCTAAGAATCTTCTTTACAATCTTGGTTTCATCTATAGTAGCACCAAGTCCTCAAATTTTGACCACTATCTCATCCAATCTTTGTATATAAATTTAAAATTCTCATCTTTAGAAATGTGTAGAAGCTCAAATTGTGTCTCCAAATTCTATAATTTTTCCTCTTTAACTCTTTCATCGCCTTCATGTTCCCTTTCCAAAGCATACCAAACTTCCTTAGCAGTCTTCAGATTTTGAACCTTAATCAACTCAGAATGTACTAGACTATTCTTCAAAATGTACTTCACCTTATTGTTCACTTCATGTGCTTTGATCTCATCATATGTACTCAAACCATTAGCAAGAGGAGTGTAAGGATTCTTGTAAGCTTTCTCCACATCATATCCACAAAACTCCAGATATTCTCCCATCAATATTTTTTAGATAACATAATTAGTTCCATTGAACCTTGGATAATCATAAGTCATTTTTCCAACCATCTCGAACCTTCCTCAAGAAGTTAAGCTCTTCACCAAGGAACCAAGCTTTGATACCAATTGTTGAACAAGATAACTAAGAGGGGGGGTGAATTAGTTGTCATAGACTTAAACCTTAATTCATTCACCGAAATTAATCTTTAACACTGCTTAAATGATTAAACATTAAATACTAGTGCAGAAACTAAAAACCATCACACAAGCACAATAACACCAAATTTATGTGGAAAATCAAATAAGGGAATAATCATGGTGAGAATTAGTTCACACTATAGAGAATATCAAAACTAATTACAAGAGGCTCACTACTTGAGAAACAAGGTTCATTGCCAAAAAAAGGACCCACTATCTAGATCAGGACTCACTACCACAAAGATACAAAGAAGATATAAGAGATATGTTATAGGGAGAAGACAATCACAATGCAATTTAGAAATCCACCACATTTTTCTCAACCACTTGCAGACATGCATGAATGATAGAGTACACCTTCTTCTCACTACATCTGAAAACTCAACATTTAGGCTTTCCATTGATCTGCCACACTCACATCATACACACTCATTAATTCACATTAATCTCACATCTATCTACTTTATTTCTTTGTAGTTATCGCTATTTCCTCTTTATATTCTTATTTGTCACCACTAACTCATCTTGTATTTGTACCATCTTCAACTTTGAAACATATCCAAATTCAACCATCCAAATTCAAATTCAAATTAGGTCAGCACCAAAACATCCTAGGGTGGAATTAGAATGAGGGTAACCAAAACACACACTTCATAAGGACCCAATAGATCCAACACGCTTCATCAACTCTGAAGGTAGTGTTCAACACAAGGTCAACCAAATTAGTGTAAAACACATAGAACAATTATGCACAAACCTTCTAGATACCAAAATTATCTTCAATACAATTAAAAAAACTCAACTCTAGAACCACAAGTCATAAGACTTTATCAAAGAGAAATTTGGACCAACAACATTTCTCCAGACCTCAACCAGAAACACAGAAAACCATAGTTCACAACTAGTGAACATAACTCACATTGTATAATGAATCAATAGCCAAAAATATGGATAGACTAGCTTCCAACAACCATGACCAACATATATGAACCAAAAAAACATAGGAGAAAATCTCAGAGCAAAACCTGGAGAAACCATTAAACACCTACAATATTTCTTCAATACAATTTTCTCAATATCCTCAACATATTCAACCAATAACATGTATCCATGACACTAATGACAACAACAATCAGTTGATAACCAATTGACCAGTTGACATCAATCACAACACCTTCATTATTTCTATTCTTGCAACAATTCCAAGCCCTAATATTTTTTTTCCACCTTTCAATTGGGCTCAAATGTTTTAGAAGCCACTTATTGATTTCCCATAGAGTGAAGACAATGTTGAAATAGTTTACATATTTTAACAACTTAGTTTTTAAATAGAATTTTCTATCTTTTTTTTGGTCCCTCCTAAACCTAGTTAGTACATAGTATTTTAGTGCTAATTGAGTGGTGATCAAAGAGAGTTTAAGGGTGGAATTTGACCCTTATACCATTTCCTAGGCTATTAAAAAAGGAAAAATATTTGTTAGCATAAAATACCATAGATTTTTAGTAGATTTTTCCATATCTTCTAGTGGGTCATATACATTAACTTTACATTTCATTTTTTCCCTAAAATGTTTTTTTTTGCCTTTCCATTCCTTTTCTATACCTCCAAATTTGTCTTTTTTGTTTTCAATCATGTTGAAATCTCCCCCATAATCCAAGGGATATTAGGCAGATCACACATCCATTTCCACATCCTAATTATATCTTTATAATCATTAGAGGCATACACATAACATAGACCAAATCTCCTTTTTTTCAATAATTATCTATACAACTTTGTTACATGGGGAGGAGCCAGAATCGGTTATAATATTATTCCATTTAGAGGCAAGAAGAATCGATACACCACCTTTGCCTCTTTCATGATGTATAGAATTGTGTTACATCTCTCTAATAAACCTCTGATTATTTTCTAATGTGAACTTGATAGATTTAACCTCTTGTAGGAGGATAGCATTAATCTTCCTTTCCAAGTTTAAATATCTTCTTATAATGTATTTCTTGTCTGGGGATTCCAATCCCCTGACATACCAACTAGAGCAGTTTAGATTCATCATCTTTCATACTTTGGGTCTCATCCATATTGTTCCTAAAGCTATCAAAGCATTTGGGAATATTCTCCTCTTTAAATTTTATTTTATTCTTTATTTTATGTTAAGGATCCCTCTCAAGTTTCCTAGCTTGCTTGCCTCTTTTTAGTTTCTTTTTAAGGCCATCTAAACCTACAAAAAAAAAAGGTTCTTCTCTTTGTTCATATTTTTTTGTTTTTATAGTGGGTGGGTTATCCTCAAGGTTCATCTCTTGATCCACTTTTTTATCAAAGAGAATGCTTAAGAATCCTTCTTTTGGACTCCCTAATTTGGATACTTTTTTTCTTATTAGCTCGAGGAGAGTTACCGGTAATTACATTGTCTAATACTAATCTACAACCACCATTGTTTTTTGGTTTTGGATTGGCGTTAGACAGGGATAGGTTAAATCATTTTTCTCATATAGCTAATTCTTGGACATCATCACTTTGCCCTAAATTATCTCTAGGGAAAACAATCCACTTAGAAATGGAGTTGTTCACAACATCAAGTTTGATTTGAATTGAGTTTCCAACTAGAATTTTCTCTTTTTCATTACTCCTACCTCCATTTACAAAGGATTTTATAGAATTAAAATCATTGTAAGATTCACTAAGCATTGAATCTTTATCCTTTTTTTTCATTTAGTTTTTCTTTCTAAAAGTCATCTTTCTTATTTTCCTCTTGTATTGCTAAAGAGTCTAGGCTCTTGTTTTTTCGCTATAGCTTATTTAATTTTGTCCATAACCAGTTCTTGAGAATTTTTGTGTGTCCCTGAGGACAACTTATTCCAACTGTCATATTCATTTTTGGGGGTCCCATGAAGGGAGTATTTTTAACCTAGTTGAAGACTCTTTCATAGTTCCCCAAGTTCTATTTTTGCATTACCATTTTGGTAATTTCCTTTATATCTTCTCTAACATACTTATATAAATTTTTATTATATTAATAGGGGCAATCAAGGGTGATGAATTATTTGGGATGAGTTTTCTTCATAAAAGGGAGAATTAATAATTAGGTTATTCTCTATATTTGTTTTAGATATTGGATCTATATCTATAGTTTCTTTTTCATATCCATTAATTTTTTTGACCTATTGTTAATCAAGTTAGGACTCGAAATTTAGGTATCCATTTTATTTTTGATTATGGGGTAGTTTTTCTAACATGTCCCTATTTTTTATAGAGGAATCATGAATTTATTCCCCCATAGTTTCAATCTTGCAAGTTAACCATTTATTAGGGGTTTCAATTATTACTTTATTAGGGATATCAACCCCCAAAGATAAAGCCACTAAAACCCTAACATCCATGTTCAAGATGGTCAACATTGATTCTTCTAATCTCATTACTTTTTCCAAAGAGGAAATCATTTGGGAAAGAAATGACCAAAATTTGGGTGGTATGTATTTTAATTTTAACCATCTAGGGTAAGATAGGGCCATCACTTCTTCATTTACCACCTTTGATGACTAGGGAATTGCCCTAAAATTGCATTCCCTATATTCCAAAATGCTTTTCTTATGACCTTTTCTTGCATGCTATGCTATTTTAAAAAGATTAAAAATAGACCTTTTTGAAGTAATCTGTAGAATGAAATATGCATTCCAAGTTTATTACACCAAACACTCTGAAACCAATCATCTAATTTTTTTTTTGTTGGGATTTTATTAGCATCTAGGGTTGCAAGAAAAATTGTAATTTTGTTTAACCTAACTTCTTCCTTAGCAATTGCAGTAACCATGTCTGCATTTGGAAAGAGAAAAAATTCCTGGGGGTTGGACAGAGAATCCTTACATGTTCTTCCACCATCACCTTCTCCTTCAGAGGACCCGCCATCACAACACCTCAGGAATTTGGCTGACTGTGAGGTAATGGCCGCTTCTAAACCAGCCATGATTTCTTTAAATGTTTGTTTAGAACTTACAAAGTTTGAAAATTTTGAGTTAATTACATCTAAACCCTTAATTTAGGTTTTGGGCGAATCACTATAAACAAGCACGTCTAAATCTATTAACACATTTACTACTCGTTTTTAAAAATTAAAGCTAACAATGGTAGATAATAAGAATTGGTGATATTTGAACAAGCAAAGCAGAGCCACACGATGTGAAACATAAATGAAAACAAGAAAGAAAACTATGAAAAAAAAAAGGTGGATGAGAGTATTAAACGGGTTAGAAAGTCAAAACCTAAAGGCCTAGGGCCATTATGAACATGCCACCAGAGCGCCCTCTCCAATATGGTTGGTATTTCACATCTTTTTTCCCTCTCTATTTTTCAATTTTCCTCTATCTTATATAGAATTTCAAATATTCCAATCATGTTGGAACCTCTTGCCAACATATTTCCCAAACCCACATTTTTACTTTCTTATTTTTTTCTATGGATATGTGGACTCTGTGAGTAATCTTGCACTCCTTATAAATCTCCCTCTAGGATTTTCTTTCTTAAATACCCATGTTTCTACACTTCTATTTTTATGAATATTAGGACCTTTCTTACACATTCATAGCTCATATTTGGGTAAGTGCATGGTAATGGTATACAAAAGGGGTGAAAAGTAGGAACTTTTTTAATTCTAAAATTAGTTAAACCTGAACTTTGATGAGTGAATTGAGATGTATTCACTCAAAATTTGAATATGCAACAAGAACACAAATTGTAGTACTTTGAATCTATTTTCTAAACTACTAATGTTTTGAAAAAAGAGTTAATATTAAGAGGTGAAATATTGTGTGCACACAAAAGTGTTCCTATTTTTCTCAATAAAACATAGCATAGTGTTTGGTGTGCACTGCCCTATTTTTTTGTTGCATTTAGTATTTTAAAAATTTGATTGGGAGAAATATAGTTAAGAATGAGTATTAGAAGTTGTGTATTTTTTATAATTTTGTGATTTTTCAGAGTGGACACATCCTAAAAAATGTGTCATTGAGCGTGCATGCCATATAACTTCCACAAAATAATAAAAAAATATATTTTTAATGTATAAAGAATGAAACTTAGAACAATCCTATTTTTTTTCAAATTTTGATAAATAGACAAAAAGTTATAAAGAAAAATCAATACATATGTATCTAAGAAAAAAATACACATTAGTAAAATAAATTTAAAATAAATAAGTTAATGTATTTCAAATTAACAAAATATATATGGTTAAAAAGATAAGAATTCATGTAATATTTTGGAGGAAATTTTTCAAAATTTTGTTAAATAATGCATGTAAACTTCATCATGTGCAAGTCAAAAAACAACATTGAAAGTAAAAAATACTTAAAATGGGGGAAAGTTAATAGCCCAAGCCTTTAGGTTCATTTTTCAAACCAATTTCTAAGCCAAACTTGGTGGGAAAAAAATTATTTATAAATGTGAACATGTTATGTAACACACTCACGTTAAGCAATGTGAGCACACTACATAGTACGAGTACATTTTGTAAAGTTATTATCTCCCTCTCCCTCTCTATATCTCCCTCTTCCTATCTCTCCCACTCTCTATCTTAATCTCTCCATTTATCTTTACCTAACACTCTCTTCCCTTCTATTTCTATCTCTATCCTCTCTATCTCTCTAGTTATACCTCTCTCTCTCCCTCTCTCCCTCTCTCCCTCTTTATCTCTCTCCCCTATATCTTTCTCTCTATTTATCCTTCTCCCTCTCTCTTTATTTGTAGAACTCGCTTTCCCTCCCTCTCTCTATATCCCTGCCATTATACTTGTCTCTCACTCTTTCTCTATCTCTTAAATATATCTTCATTGTCTCTATATATATCTCCCTCTCCCCCTCTATGTTTATACATCTCTCTCCCTCTTCACCTATATATCTCCCACACTCTCCACCTCCCCTTATATCCTTTTATATCTAATTCTCACCATTTATTTATGTTTTTTCCCTCTCATTATTTATCTCACTCTCTCTCTCTCTCTCTATATTTCTCTATTCCCCTTCTCTCCTTCTCTTCCTCTCCCTCTCCCTCTCCTTCTCTCTCTCTACCTCACATGTTCTCATTTTTTCCTCCCTCTACCTCTCACACACACTTTCTCTCCCTCTCTTAGTTACTCTCCCTAGACCTACTATATATTATTTAATCTAACTTGTTTTATCCATGTCATAACCATTCCTTCATCTATGCCTATTTGTTGGGAAAATGTGTCTCAACCTTGCAATAACATAAGGTACTATTGATATGTCAGTGCAAGGGGATACTCCCTCACAAGGGGTCCATGGGGATCATCCCCCTAGCGGGGGGTCTAGGGGCCATCCACCCCGAGGGGGGTTTGCGGACAACACCCCCAAAAGCTAAATTTTATTTATATTTAATTATTGTAAATCCAAACCATTCGTCATTAGGTCTTAATTATGAGGGTCAATATTTTATTAGTTTATCTTACCCTAGAAGGAAACCCTATTTTATGAGGGAATTGTATTACAACTATGTATTGTGATGTATTTTGAGAGTTTGATAGCAGTCATGTTGCCTATGGATCTCTATCTGGTGATACTCCTATGAGAAGCTTACACTGCAAATATATTATAATCTTTGTGATTTTTGAATAATATATTGGGCGGCTTTTGGAGTGTAGGGTTTTTCTCCCAAAAGGGTTTTCCCCACGTAAAACACTATGTTGTGGTATGCATGATATTTATGTTTATTTTTGTTTAAGTTTTTGTAACTAAAAAGATATGTAAATTTTTGCATTATTCTCCTTTCAAGATTACTGTAGGGAGTTGTTCCGCTACCTTAGCTTCCTTACACTATGGACATACCTCATTATATTTTTTCCTACATTCCCATTTCCCAACCCATTGCATCCTCCACCTCGTGTACCAATCATAATCATACAGGTATAGTCATCCTAGTAGCCTATAGCCTTCTCTTCTCACTATTCTTTCCAATACCATATATTTTTAATGATGCAAAAGATTTATCAAGTTGAGAAATTAGTGAAAAAAATCCTAATGGACAAGATAATGATGAATTCAAGGTTTCTAAGCATACAAAATTAGAATTTGAGATTGTTACACATCTAATATCTATAGGTTTTGAGGTAGCTCATCTGGGGTGTATGGCACAAAAGATGATCCTAATACACACTTAAGATGCTTTAGTGATCCATGTGCTGATTTTATATGAGGATTTAGATTTTTTTTCCAAGCTATTTCCAAGGAATTTAAGAGATTTCCCTATTGAATGGTTTTGGTTAATATTGTAAACAATGGAAAACATAAAGGACTTGAATGTAATAGATGAAAATCAAACTAAAAAATCATCTAGTCTATAACTTGAATATAACAAACCTCAATAAAAGGACGTGATATGTCATTTCATTGTTGGAATATGGATACAATCTAAAATAAGACAATGAGTGATATATTTGATAGAATAGACTTTCTTAGATGTATGATGGATTCCCATGATAAAAAAATGAATAAATTTATATACCTAGGAGACATGGATGAGGATTAGGACTCGAGTTAACTAAAAAATCAATGGAGTCAACTCAACTAAGAAATGAAAAATTACCATTTTGAAGACTTGAGAGGATAATATTAAATTATTCATTTAGTTGTGTGCCAATTAAAAAATTATGTCTTTTCCTTGCTTGATTTGGGAATAATTAATGATAAATTAGACTTGATATCACCTTGATCTAGTGTTGTGATGAGTTTTACACATCCACATTAGGTTTTGGGCCCTTCTAAGTGAAATAAACTTAACTTTTCCCTAATTTAATGTTGTAAAGTGTATTTATTGACACCTTCACATTAAATTTAGGAGGCTTGTAAATTAAGTGGACCTAATCTAGTGATATAATGTTTTTTACAAATGCACATTGGATTTAAGGCCCTTTTTAGCTAAACAAACCTATTTTTGCCTTAATTTAGTGTTGTAAAGTATATTTATTTACACTTTCACATTGGATTTTGGGCTCTATTTCATTTATAACCTTTATATAATCATTAATAGGCCCCTAAGGCCCTATATTGTGCATCCCAATGCATATTTCGATCAAAAACCTCACAAAATCACCTAAAACATAAAAAAATTCCCAAAACCCACCCCAAAAATCTAGGGTGGGACTCATTTTGCCACCTTGGATGAATGAGTCCCATTTGGGGCTTTTTCAAGGTTTTGAGCAGGAAAATTGGGTTTTAAGTTCAAATTTTATGAATGTCGGCCTGTGAGATCCAATTAATGGGATATTAGATGGGTTGCCTATATAAATGAGGTCTCAAGTCATTATTTCATTATGCATTCATGATATCAAGTCAAGGATTCAAGAGTTAGGCATTCCAAGACTTTACAAGATCATCAAGAGAGCATTCAAGATCATTTCTAAGGCATTCAAGGATAGAATTCTTCATCAATTATTACAAAAATTCAAGATCCATCATCATGTCAAGGATATCAAGCATCAAGCATGTTATTGAGCTAGTGTTGTGATGTAGCATTGAAGATCCAAGATCAAGCATTGTTCTACACCTATTGTCAAGATAAAGATCTACATCCTTCATGGCCATTTCATGTTGAGTTGCAGATTTAGAAGACATCATTTAAAAGGCATCATTCAAGGTATCATTTTTCATGTTTCATGTTCTTGTTTCATTGTTTCATCATTTGGTTTAATTACCTAAACAAGGTTTGACCAAGGCAACCCCTATTCACTAACAATCAACAAGTTTTTCTCCTCTTTACCTATGTGATTGTAGATCTAGGTGTCTTGGAGCATGAAGGATCATTGAATATTAGGTTAAAATCTTGGAGAAATTTGTTGGAATTGTCCCCGCATTTGCAAGGTTGTAATCTTCACTAAAAGGTCACTTATAGCCTTGAGATCATAATTTCAAATTGAAAGACATGGTGGAATAAAAAGAATAGACATTGAAGACCTGATTTAGACTTTGAAATTCTTGAAAACCCTAACTAGACTCATTCACCTAGATTGGAAAATGAGTCCCAGTTTAGGTCAATTTTGATATTTCTGTAGTTTCGAATACCCTTTTTTGAGAAACCCGTTCCTGTGCAAAAACCCTGATCTAGGACCAATTCATCTAGTTTGGACAATGAGTCCTAGTAGACCTAAATTTTAGGTTATTCAACATTTCAGGCCTCCATTCAAGCTCTCTCAGATTTCTAGGTGCTCCTATGTACTTTTCTAGTTTGTTGTTCTGATTAATTTGCATTTATAGTTCATTTAGTGAAGTTTCTTGCATCATTTAGTTCAATCATTAAATCTTGCATTTCATACATTTTTCCAAGCCCTAGCTTGGTGGTGAACCCCTCATTAATCTCTAAAAATACCCTAGGATAGCCCTATTGTCAGATCTCTTTCTCCTTGGCATCGAGATCTCTAGGGTTATCATTTAATGAAATAACTAAAAAGTGGGTGTGCTCTATTTCCTAAGCCATACAAAATCATCTAGCCCACCATTTTTCAGTTGTTACATTTTGGTGAACTTATATTTATAACATTTCACTTTCGTATTTGGAGTGCATCATCATCCTAAATCAAGTTTGCATGAGTTAATTATCATCTAGGGTTTCTAAATTTTGCATTAGTAAAAGTGCATATAGGTTGCATTTTTGTATCTCAAATCATTGAAAATTATAAAATTTGCATTTACATTTACTCTTTAGGTCATACAAACTAAAAAGCATAAAAAGTCACTTAAAATTTATTGAAAATTTGTACAAAAAAACCTCACTAGGACTCATTCACCCCTTTGGGTGAGTCATTCCTAGTGCACAACTGAAACTGCCTTTTACAACATTTAAAACCTTGTTTTTGCACTTTTTTTTGCTGCCATTGGTTATCTATTTTAGTGGGTTGACTTTCTATTTCATGCATCTTACTAAATATAGCTTAAATCAGTCCATTTCATGCATTGCTTAATTCCAAATTTGCATTTACAACATTTCATTTTCAGATCATTGCATAGTGTAATTAGTTTGAAATATAAAAATTGCATTACATTCTAGGCCTTTACATTGCATTTTAAGTTTGCATATATTATTGTTCAAAAATGTTAGTTTCAGTCTTTTCCAAGTTTGCAAAGAAAAAGTTAGTCAATAAACATGTTAGTCACCCATTCAATTCATTCCCTAGATATGAGAGTCTCTTAGTGCAAGAGAGTGAAAATATTGACAGTTTCCTTAAACCTACACCCCCTCTTATCTCTCCTATTTGTGGGAATTATGTGATAGAAGAAGATAGAAATATAGACAATAATGATGATCATAGTTGCTCTTTTCATAATACCTCTCCTACATGTGATGAAGGTATTTCAGTATTAGAAGATGCAATTATTGAGAATCATGACATTGTTGAAAGCTCCTCTTCTATATACTCTCCTAAATTGGAAGATATTTTAGCACAAGAGAATGAAATCACAGACACATTTCTAAACATCACCTTACCTAATTTCCATTCTCCCTTTGCTTGTGAGAATGATTTAGTTGAAGAGGATGAGATTGTAAATGATGAGGATGTGTTGCATAATCAAATCTTTAAGGTCTATGACAACCCTCTTTATGATCCTTCCCCTACTTATCCTATTTTGGAAGACATTAAGGAACAAAGGAATTAAATCATAAATGATCATGAAAATTATATATTTTCTTGTCCTAGTATCTCTCCTAGTTGTGAAGAAGATACTTTGATCGATGAAATTCATGAAAATCTTAGTTGTCCCTCTTCACCTAGGGAACCCTTATTGATCAAGACAATTCAACCATTTATCATTCCCATACTTGAAATGAATTCATTTTGGAAGAACCAATCCTTGAATTTCAAGAACATTTAGTTTGTAGTTCTCCTAAAAACTCTCCTCCTAGGGAGGATATCACGGTGCAAGAAAATGGCAATAATAGTAATGTGGATTCCTTGGATTATGGTGAAAATATGATACTATATTTTCCTTTATTAGAAATGCATCAAACCAGGAACGGTGAGGTTATGAATGCACAAGTTTCCATTAGACCCCCCTCGATTAATACCTCCTACATACCCCATGGGACATCCTAAGAATCCTCTAATTCTTTACCCACCATCACACAAACAAAAAACTCAAAACAAACCTAAACTTCTCCTTTACCCACCTAAGAAAAATATTTTGTAGTAGTCAAATTCTAATACTGTTGCTCATACATAACACTAGAAACAATTTTTAACTAATATCCCTCCCATTAACTAAATCTATCTTACCAGATCCCCCACATTTTCCTTCACAAAGTGGAAAGGAGCACAATTTTGTTGAACAACTAAAGAATACTCCTACTAAGATATCATTATGGGACCTTATTCAAAGCTCCCCTCACTATCATAACATGATTCAAAGTGCTTTACAACAAGTTCCTATCCCTTCTAATGCATAATTGAATGACATAGCAACCTCAATTCAAGGAATAAATGCTAACATTATTTTCCACCAAAGTGAGCTCCCTACTTTGGAAGTACAAAAACAATGTGACACTTTCATGATAATAGCTAAATATAATTGAACAAGAATAAAAATAACCCTTGTAGACAATGGCTCCACTCTTAATGTGTGTAGTGTAAAGCTTTTGGATAGGCTTGGCGTGGATAAATAAAAAATTCAACCCACCTCTTTATATATTAGCGGGTTTGATAATGTGGGAAGACAACTTGGAGTGATTACTTTGCCTATTACAATTGACATAGTTATATTACAAACTCCTATTCACGTTATGCATCATGATCTTTCATACAATATCCTTTTAGGGAGACCATGGATTCATGAGATGCATGTGGTGCCTTCTACCCTTCATCATAAAATGAAGTATGTCTACAACAACAATGTGTACACATTGGACGTTGATAATGAGCCTTCTAGTGTTTTACAACACAATAAAAACAAGGAAAATCCTTTGAAAACATTGACACCAACTACACAAGTGGAAACCGCACAACAAAAAGACAAAGAAAAACATATTGAGGAAGTCACAAAGCTATTAGAAGATGATTGGGGTTCCTTAGATTTCAAACCATCATTCATGGGAGAATATAAGATCATAAACAAAAACTCTGAAAAGGGAAAGTAAAAGTAGTAATGTCAACACAAAATTTGGAAGAGCCTTCGAAAGCATCCACCTCAACCACTTTAGAACAAAAGACAACAAATTACACAACAAGCTTTGATGAACTTAATTATGAGCAAACACCTAATCCAAAAGAGATGAATAATCTTTATGGAAAAGGTTATGAAATGATGAAACAACTCAGTTATAGTGGAAAAGGATGTGGTGCTAGAGAATAAGGTATTCATGTCCCTATAGAGCCTCACACACAAGAAAAGACTAGTGGTCTTGGTTATTGCCCCTTGAAAGACACAAAAAAGCCTTCACTTAATAACAAAACTATCACAAAAGATTCTTATAATCCAAATTAAAATTAGTGCATCTTGAATTGATAGACACTAGTGGTCTTGATTGTTATCCTTTGAAAGAAACAACAAAATATTTGCTTAATTTCAATGTCATCACACAAAACACTAATGATTTGAATTCGGTAGATTTTACACCTTCCTATAAAGGAGAGAACAAAATATCGCAATCTAAAGAGTCTTGTATAAGTTTGACATCTTGTACTAAGCAAGATATATCTTTGTCGCAAAATAAAGGAACATTTTCTACTTTTGATCAAGAGGGTATCTTGTTGAGACTCCTCCAAGATTGTTTGATATCCCTTCTTCCAAGAACACGAAATAAATTTTACTACAAGAGTTCATTTTGTGTATATCATAGAGTGCATGGTCATTCTACTAATGAATGTAAGGCTTTGAGAAATAAAATTCAACATATTAAAGAGTGTGGTGCTCTTCCTTGTGTTGAAGCACCTAATTCCTCTAATTGATACTTCCTTTCATACTATTCGGCTCATCCTTGTCCTACACTAAGTGGGGGAAAGGAGTTAAGTAGCCTTGTCCTCATATGTCACTTGTCTCTTTTGGGCTAGTTGATCAAATTTCATGTATATATAAGAGCAAGCTTGGGATGTGGATGGCATGTCTTAAGTTGGCTCATAGGTGACATACTTATCCATGATGTAGTTCAGTTTGGAAACATATGACTTGGCATAGGGCTTTCTAAATAAGCTCTAATATCTTATACTTTAAAGCAATTGCTCACAACAATGGTGTTAGCAACCGCTTTAAAGTGGGTGCATGCATTGACACTCATGTTTCAATATGTGATTTTCTTTCTTCTTTTCATGCGTCCTTTTCTAGTGGTGTCATTGGGTTTGATTTCCTCTCAGAGCATGATATTTCTTTTATGCATCCTCTCTTGGAGACATTAGGCATGATGTTCCCTAAGAAGAGATCTTGCATGAACTAAGAAAAATCCCTTTGAACATTCCTTACACTATTTTGAATTTACAATACCTATTATATGGACACCTTTCCTAACACACTTTGCAAGCCTATGGAGCCATCTTGTTTGTTCATGAGTCCCAAGCATACAAATTTCTGCTTGCCTCATGAAACTCAAATTTCATTGTTTGTTCATGAGCTCCAAGCATACAAAGTTGTGCTTATCTCATGAAGCTCAAAGATCATTATTGTGTAGTGCCTTATCAAAGTTATTAGGAGGTATAGCTTTGGTCTGTTTGAATGGGAGTTGAACAGAGGCATGACTTCCCTTAGCCACTTGTGTATGTGAGCACATACTGGTCATGTGTCTCACGCTTTCGGATACTCACCCCATGAATGACTTGAAGTTTTGTGGCCCCAGAGTGAGCATATTGTGGATACTCAACCCACAGATGACCTGAAGTTCCATGGCCCCAAAGTGAGTGCATTTTTGTCAAAGCTGGATCCACCCATCTTATTATTTTCTTTCTTCTTTATGTCTTTGGCATTGTATGTTTGTGTATATTTTTTTGCTACAAATAATACACCTTGTGTGTGTCCGTTTATGCTTATGTCCGTTTGATGTAGGATCTCGGATCCTAGGGGATTGGCAACCTCCTTTGATCTTTTTCATCCTTTTTCATTTGCATTGGTACAATTGGACCCCTCTTGAATGTCTACTTTAGGTGAGTTTGAAGCAAGTTCATCCTCTCACTATAGTGGGGACTAAATTTGGCAATGAAAAAAGTATTCCTTTTCCTTGCTTGATTTGGGAATAATTAATGATAAATTAGACTTGATATCGCCTTGATCTAGTGTTGTGATGAGTTTTACACATCCAAAATAGGTTTTTGACCCTCCTAAGCTAAATAAACTTAATTTTTCATTAATTTAATATTTTAAAGTGTATTTATTAACACCTTCACATTAAATTTAGGAGGATTGTAAATTAAGTGGATCTAATCTAGTGATGTAATGTGTTCTAAACATTCGCATTGGATTTATGG
The DNA here is from genome assembly GCA_007258455.2 of Sequoia sempervirens. NCBI lineage: Eukaryota > Viridiplantae > Streptophyta > Pinopsida > Cupressales > Cupressaceae > Sequoia > Sequoia sempervirens. Next base: position 161,627,261 of record VDFB02256132.1, on the reverse strand, counting down.
CCCTTTTTAGCTAAATAGATCTTTTTGTGCCTTAATTTATTGGTGTAAAGTGTATTTATTTACACCTTCACATTGGATTTTGGACCATATTGCATTTATAACCTTCATATCATCATTAATAGGCTCATAAGACTCTATATTGTGCATTGTAAGGCATTTTTCAATCAAAAACCTAAGAAAATCACCTAAAACATAAAAACTTCCAAAAACCCACCCCAAAAAATCTAGGGTGGGACTCATTCACCACCTTGGATGAATGAGTCCCCCTAAGTGGACCAATTCACCACCTTGGGTGAATGAGTCCCATTTAGGGATTTTTCAAAGTTTTGAGTGGGAAAATTGGGTTTTAAGTTCAAATTTTATGAATGTTGGCCCGTGGGATCCAATTAACGTGATATTAGGTGGGTTGCCTATATAAATGAGGTCTCAAGTCATTATCTCATTATGCATTCATGAAATCAAGTCAAGAATTCAAGAGTTAGGAATTCTGAGACTTTACAAGATCATCAAGAGATAATTCAAGATCATTTCTAAGGCATTCAAGGGCATAATTCTTCATCAATTGTTGTAGCAATTCAAGATCTATCATCATGTCAAGAATATCAAGCATCAAGCATATTATTGATCTAGTGTTGTGATGTAGCATTGAAGATCCAAGATCAAGTATTTTTCTACACCTATTGTCAAGATCAAGATCTACACCATTCATGGCCATTTCATGTCGAGTTGGAGATTTACAAGACATCATTTACAAGGCATCATTCAAGGTATCATTGTTCACGTTTCATGTCCTTATTTCATTATTTCATCATTTTGTTTAATTACCTAAATGAGGTTTGACCAAGGAAAACCCCTATTCACTAACAATCAACAAGTTTTTCTCCTCTTTACATGTGTGATTGTAGATCTAGGTGTCTTGGAGCATGAAGGATAATTGAATATTAGGTTACAAGCTTGGAGAAATTTGTTGGAATTGTCCCCTCATTTGCAAGATTGTAATCTTCACTAAAAGGTCACCTACAATTTCCTAAAATCAAAATTTCAGATCTGGAGACAAAGTGGAACAGAAAGAGTAGGCATTGAAGACTTGATTCAGAATTTGAAATTCCAGAAAACCCTAACTAGACTCATTCGCCCAGATTGGCAAATGAGTCCCATTTTAGGTCAATTTTGATATTTTTGCATTTTTCAATATGGTTTTTCCTAAAACCTTGATCTAGGACTAATTCACCCAGATTGATGAATCAGTCCTAATAGACCTAAATTTTAGGTTATTTAGCATTTTAGGCCTCCATTCAAGCTCTCTCAGATTTCCAGGTGCTCCTTTGTACTTTTCCATTTTTTTGTTTTGATTTATTTTCATTTATAGTTCATTTAGTGAAGTTTCTTGCATCATTGAGTTCAATCATTAGATCTTGCATTTCATACAATTTTCCAAGCCCTATCATGGTGGTGAACCCCTCATTAATCTCTAAACATACCTTGGGACAACCCTATTTTTAGATCTCTTTCTCCTTTGCATTGAGATCTCTAGGGTTATCTTTTAATGAAATAACTAGAAAGTGGGTATGCTATATGTCCTAATCCATACAAAATCATCTAGCCCACCTTTTTCCATTGTTCTAAGTTGATGGATAAATGTTCACATAAAGACAAGGTTGAATTAACTGAAGAATGAAGACAAGGTTTCTAAAATGAAGAAGAGTTAACTTGTGAGAGAAGATCGAGTTTTTAAATGAAGATTAAGTTAACTGACCATAGAATAAATAACTGATTGAAGAGATGGAAATGGAATTTATTCAAAAAATAGATAATTAATTCATATTGAATTAAATAATGAAATATTATTTAATTAAATGGATAGATGAAGATTAATAATAAATGGTCAATTAATAATGATGTGATAAATAGATAAATAATTAATAATTAATAAATAGTAGATTAATGATGATTAATAAATGATGAATGTGATGATTAAATAATGATTAATTAATAATATAGAAAATGGATGTAATTAATGATTAGGAACTAAATGATGATCATTAGGGTTAGGTGGAATAATTTAGGTGTCTATATTTTCCTTTCTTTGAAGTAATGTTTGAAGTGACATTTTTTCAAAGAAAAGAAAAGTGTCCAAGAAGAAAATTTAGAAGAGAAGTTTAAATTAGAGGAGAAGAAGATGACAATGACAAGCCCCAGTTGGATAGGAAATCAAATGATTGATATGACTAATGCTCCCTTGAGAGATTATTTTTACATAAAGCGCATGTGTAGTCTCTCAAAGGTAGAGAAGATGAAGAAAATGCTAGATGGAAATACAAATTATGGAAGAAAAAGAATAAAATATGGATGCAAGAAACATGATCATGGGTGAAAGGATGATGTATTATGCTAAATTTGAGATTAGAAACCTTTATTTGATGTAGCAATGGATTTTATGCACTAGGGTAAATAAGATCAAGGTAAAAATAGATCCAACGCATATAATTACTTTCAAGAAAACAAAAGACAATAGAATGCCCCATCACTCGCAAGGCATCTGATGCTCTTGGTGGATCTATGATAAGAAAACCATCAAACACAACACATAGAAAGAATAGACCTTTCCATAGTTTACACCATATGAAAGTACACCATGATATGAAATTATCAACGACCTTGCATAGGCATAGTATGGGTCAAAAGATAAATCAAAATAAATATTAAAATATCAAAAAGGATAATAAAAATAAAAAGATAAGTGATGATCAATGGATGCATATCAATACTATCTTCTACCAAAGTGTGAAAAGGACTAAAGAATGGATGTGGATCATGTCTAGTTTTGGGAAGGAAATGTCTCATATAAGAAAATGTTTGGTTTCAAGAAGGAAATATCCCATAGAAGAAAAGTGATGGGTGATACAAAATAGTTCAACAATGTAAAAGGATTGTTTTGACTACATGTTATCTAGGTTGATGTCCATCTCTAATATTTTACATTAAAAGTGCATGTTTCAAGTGTGTTATTTGAAATTTTAAAAAATAACATGTCTATACATTTGGATGTTTTCTTATGTTTATGTTTGAAGTTTATGGAAAATGCATGCAAATTGTTGATTTTGGAAGGTATCCTAGTCACTAAGTGAACCATATACCAAGTTTTATTCATAAAATAGGGCATACTCGCTTTCCCCCAATGTATAACAAGGTGAACAATGGGATGGATGGTAGACTTGAATAGGTGACATGATGTAGGATGAAGAAGTTGATGATGATGAGGAAAACCTACAAGATGAAAAAGTATCATTTATTCCACATGGTGCCTGCGAGCAAGTATTCACCATGGTACTTGTCCAAAGCACCACCAAAGGTGATTTTCACTAGAGGATGATTTTTATCTTTATAATTTTTTTGTGTTTATTTATTTGGAATTTTTTCATTTCATTTTTTTTGAATTTTTTGCAATTGATTATCCATCAGACTAACCATGGAAGCACTATAAGTACATATTTTTGATTATCAATCTAAACCTTTTGAAATTTGATCTTTTGAAGATTTTAACTAAGGTGATTCCGATATGATTGAAAGTGGATAATGATATTGAGAAACGATTGATCTAAATATTTTGACTCATGCAATCATGTTCTATAGATTTTGATGGATAAGATAATACCCATAATTTTTGTATCATTGACACCATTTGACACTTCCTTTACTACAATATAAGCCTCTCTCAAATTAAGGTATCTCAATAAAGTGACTTTGAAAATAATTTAATATGATGGTTCACTAGGTATGGTGAGATGAAATAAATTATTGACAAAGTATTTATGGTATATGTGAGATAGATTGGGTGGTAAGATGTAATGATGGAGGTATTTAAAAATTTCTTGACATATTGGATTGTTGGGACCAACAATTTTATGAGCAAGTTCTAATCTTGGGATATCAGACATGGGGACCAAAATATTTGTGACATAAAATTTGTAATGATTACCATTATATGACATATTAAAAAGGAATCAAGTAAATAAATGGTATCCTCCTTTATGATTGTTGATGAATAATTTTTCTTCTATTGACATACTGATTGCAATTTGAAATATTTTTATATTAGTATTTGTATCCAAAAATTTTCTTTTGAGATTCCTTTTCTACTACTTTTTTTTATTTTGCTACTTTAAAAATTTTAAGGGAAGGTCGAGTTCCTTGTCAAGTGATTCATCAAAGAGATTTTCATTAGTAGAATTATCCTTTTTTAATTATTTATATTTTTCCTTTTATCCAATAACAACCCAAAGAGGTTTTCAATAGGCAATTTATTTTTTCCATTTTTTTGTTTTTTTGAATTTTTTGAATTTTCAAGATTAAGGAATGAGGCTTGTTCTCTAAAATAGGTTTTTGGATCTAAGTCTATGTAAAAACCTTTAATATGGTAATTGATTGGAATAATTTTATGAAATCCCATGAACTCAACTATAAGTTGGTCATTTTCAAGTATGTCTCAATATAGAATCTTGTTGGTCCCAGGAAATGAGGTCTAAGAGATAAAATGGAGGATTAATGGAAGGTAGAATGACTGTTTCAATAGCAAAAATGTCTAGCTCATTAAATAGGGTGGCTTAGCCAAAAAGGATTATTTGAGCTCATATTCCTTGGTACACTTATCAATGAGAGAAGCTCCTACCACAATATTAGAGGTACAATTGACATCATAGGATTATTTCACTAGATGCATATACCCTAAACCAAATATATGATAATTGACCTTGATAGTGATTCATTCAAGATGACCTTGCTCATGTAATCCTAATCCTTGTAAATTATTCATTATTATATAACCATGCATTTACATCACCATCTATGATTTCTTCGTCAAGGAAGCCTCTCTATGTAAAATTGGTTGTTACATAGTGAATGATCTTGGGATACATCTTTTGTTTATTCTTTTGTAGTTTTTCATAAGAGTTTGGAGAAAGAGGAAATTGACCAACATGAGAGGAATTTCATATCTCATACTCCTTCCAACCATTATCTATGATCTTGACCTTGATTAGGGAATTTGGTTTGGTAGATGATGTTGATGATAAAGGATTAGGATCAACATATGTTGAAGATGGAAATGATGGTGGAGGTATTAAAATATTCCACTAGTACAATGATGTGACTTGGTGTATGAAGCTTCCAATAACCTACAATACTGGAAGGGATTAGAATCTCCTAGGATTGTGACTTCATCATTGTGCGAAAATTTGATATTCTACTAAAAAGTGGAAGGGGTTTCTTGCTTGGCATGGATCCATGGGTGACCAAGGAGGATGTTATGTGGAAATAAAGTTCAAGACCATGCATCATGGTGTGTTGTAAAATTGTACCAAATTGTAGGGAAGCTATATTATGCCTTTGGTCTCTCTTGTTGCTTCATCATATGCTCTAATGGAAATATTATTTTAGACTTCTAAATCCTCTAAATATCCCAATTTTAATTTAGACCCTCCATCTACAAGGAATAATTTGAACTTATGTTTATTGATAATAGTCTATATATAAAGTTCTCAATTATGCAATGACTCTAGAGATGATATGTCATTGCGAGTGAAAACTAGATGGTATGAAGAGGAAAAATGTTTTTGAAGTGCTTGTAATTAGCTAGGTTTCATATCACTAGGAAATCAAGACTCTCTCAAAGCTTTGTCCAACATGTACCTTAAAAAGGGGAGGATCTAAGAAGCTCCAAGATAGAAATTTGTGCTGGAGTCTTTCATCTAATTCGAGACTTCAGGTCCCGATCATACTTTTGAACCTTTTGGTACAAAACTCTAAGTTTGATTGGGATATCCAATCCCAACCGTCCCCTTCTTTGTGGCCCCCATTTTTATCCTCATCACATTGATACTTTGGATATTGAAAGGAATTTTAGACCTAGTGTTTGAAAGGTTCAAATTTGGTAAGGATTCTCGATCTTGATTGATTTTTCCATTTTTCTTCCTTCATGTCAAGATTTTGGGACTTGATTAGACTTTTGGACCATCTGGTCCAAAATTCTAGATCTATTTTTTGTTTCCACTCCCACCCTCCAATTATTTCTACCTTAGATTCCTATCGTGATTTCAAACCCTAATTGGATTTTTGCACCTTTTTTTTGTTTTTCATGTTTTTTCTATTAATGGTTGCAGTGACTCTCCCAACTTCTAGATTCAATTATTGGAGCTACAAGATGATCTAAAAGAAAATTTTCACCAACTCCAAGTGGGAAAAAATGGCTTACATGCCTCTTTATGTACTACAAACCATTTTTTCTATTAAAGGGTCATTCCTAGCTAGATTTTGTTGCAAATTCGTGGAGTTTTCTATTCTTTAGTTGTAGATTCATTAATGCAAAGGTATGACATGGGTGCAAGGACCTGTGTGGTGGGATTTACTCTTATATTTGAATTTCCACATTTATGCATGTGATTTTCTTGCATTTTGGCTAGGGTATCAAGTTGTATTTTTGGCCCTTCCTTTTAACAACTTGTAGACATATAAATTGCACTTTTATGCTCATTGTAAAGGTTCTAAATTTTGGTCAAAAAAAGAGAGAAGAGGATAAAATCTCTATAGAGAGAAGTAGTTGAAGAGACAACAAAAGAAATATATTCACAAGAAACCCTAGGTTTCAATTTCTAGTTCTAGGTGTAGCTATTTTTGTATTGTAATGCTTTGGGTTTTCTCTCGAACCCTCAATAATATTTATAAACTTTGAAGATTGATTGATTAAAGGAAAGAACAACCTTAGTTGAGTGTCTCCTTATGTATGGTATGTATTTCTAGATGTATGTTGATTTCTTTTTCAACTAAAAGTCTATAAAATCCTTACAAATATTTTGCATGCTATCTTTTCAACATAATAAAGGAAATATATGGGTATGCTTAAGGATTACTAAGTAGATTATCTTTATATTCTACATCAATTTATTGTCTTTCTAAATGAATGTGTAGAGCCCATCTTTCCTATGCATTTTGAAAGGCATAATATTTTGTGGTGACTTGATTAATGCATGACCTTGTTTTCAATTGTTGCATGTTTGAATAAATATAGAGATTATGTTTCCCAATGGATAAAAGAAACATTTTGTGATTGTATTTCTCTCCCATCATCTTCAAAAAACTCCATATACATCAACCCAAATACAATTTAAATTTTTACTTCTTTTTTTTTTAATTGTCATGTCTAAATGAATGCATCAATACAAGAGTCTATCATAAAATCATTCTTACATGTTTATATGGTATATTATCTTTTAATAAGGTGCTCATTCTTACATGTCCAAACTAGCGAATAGGTATATTGTGACACCAATATTTGGATACACTATGTAGTGGGTATATTTTGTTGTAAGGTGTCATTTAATGTTTCAATAAGGAGAACACCCTTGGTCTTGCAGAGCCAAAAGTGAAGGAGGTCTTACCCATCTCAACCATTGGTCCTTAGCTACCCAACCTAAATATAGGCTTGTGGTAATTTTCACAAATTTGACATGCTTCACACCTTAAAAATTATCATACCTTAGGGATTTGGGGCCTATAGTTCCAGTCACCAAAAAAATGGTGCTATTGATAGGGATGAAAAAGATAAAATAATATTTTCAAAAGATTTGGTGATAGGCTAGGAAAGTGTTGGGTTTTGGTTTGAAATTAGAAGTTTGTTAGTTTCAAGTATTTTCTCCTATAGGGAGTGGAACTTTGTCAAGGAATATCCAAAAGTTTGTGTCAAAAGATAAATAATGGAAAAAGATCAGTATTCCAAACATCCAAAAATTCCTGAAGCTAGTTCTACTAGAGCAAGAAGGTGACAAGAACACTAGAAAACTAAAAAATACAATTAATTCTCTTTTACATAGTTAAAAAAATAATGAAAAAGTGAGTAATTCAAGTAGAAGAAAAGCTTCTAAATATTTTGATCAATACACATAAGATGATTTAGTTGATAATAGGGTTAGAATTACCAAAATAAATCTCAAACGTGACTATAATAGATATGGAAAAGAAACATATCCTAGTAGAAAATATAAATGTGGGTTTACTTGAAGTCACACCTCAAAGAAGCCCTATGCTTCAACCTCTAAGAAATGAAAGGGAAGGTAGACATGATACTCCTCACTCTTTTGAGCAAGATGTTAAAAACCCTTTCCAAGATGTTAACCCAAATATCCAATTAGAAATTGACCACAAAGAAATAGAATTAGATGAACACATTGATCATATCAGAGAAAGGAAACATCACATAGAGGCACAAATTGCATCATAATTGGCCCAGTTAGCTTAACAAGCCCTAATAATGAATCAACCATAAAAAAAAATTCATCCTCGAAATGTGGCACTAGCTATTCCAATTTAGCAAGTTCCTATTACTCAACAAAATCACCCTAATCCCCCACAAAAAAATGTAATGTAAAATATTAGGGTTAATCCTAGAAGGAAATATCAAAGACTTATTCTGATGAGACCACCATTGGGATTAGAAATATATATATATATATATATATATATATATATATATGGAGTTTATGATATTTATAATTATCCTAATCCAATTCCAACTGAGATTAGAGGCAAGGTACCAAAGTTCCAAGATAACAATGCTATCACTAGTGAGGACCACTTAAGGCATTTCATAGATGTCACTGGTGAATAGGAGATTGAAGATGAAGATGTCACGATGAAGCTTTTTGTGCAATCATTGGAGGAAAGTGTGAAATAATGGTACAAGAGTCTTCTAGACAATATCATAAACTCATGGGATGATTTTATGAGGTTCTTTTTATTACAATATGGAGAAAGAGTGGACCCAAAGTTTTCAATCCATGAGATAACTACCATCAAAAAGGGGTAAATGAACTTGTTATTTATTTAAACAATAGATTAATTATGACAATGAGGACATTACTTCACTAGGTAAGGCCAAATGAGCCCATGTGCCTTGTTCAATATTATGGGGCCTTTGATTCAAAGTTAGGCTATCTTTTGGGAGATAAGAAACCTGAAACCTTGAGGGAAGCATATGCAATGGTGATTAATATAAAGAGTAATATGAAAGTATCTAGGAAATACTTCAAAAGAGTTTATATAAAACTCTTGAAACCAAGTGCAACAAATTCCAAAAATCCTCTCATTGTTGAAGAAAAAATAGACAAGTTGATGGGATCTATGAAGGATCTTTCATACAAGGTGGAAATAAATGAAAAATGAAAGTCTTCTAATGTTGCTCCACATTTTAATGAGGGTTAGAGGTTACATAATAATCCCTATAATTATGAATAGTCTAAAATACTAGGAGGTAATAATAAACAAACATCACCAAGTAAATCAAACCAAAGATACCATGAGAGATACACCCCTCATCCCTTGAGGAAGGATCACATGATTCTTAAAAGAAATATTCATTTTGGTGTGATATATTTTACTTGCCTCATGATCAATCTGAGTGTATTGTTGCAGTTGTACTTGATGAAGAGAAATGATTTTGAGAGAATGAGGTTATACCCAAATGTTATGATAATTTCAACGTAGATCAGTTGGATGTCTATGAGGGTGACAAATTATTTTAAAACAATTATAAAAAATATAATGTTCCCTTTGTGATTCCAAAGAAATACTTTGAATAATTCAAGCAAAAAATGGGGTAGAGGTATATCAAAGCAAAGCCCTTTGATGAGGATATTAAAACTCTCACCGATTTTGTTTCCATTCAAGTGCAAAGTGATTACCAACTAAGAAATAGACAAGTAGGTGTCAAGGAAAAAGATGAAGGTGCAACTACTCCAAATATGTCAGCTACACATCTAAATAAAGAAAAGAAAAAAGAATATGATGCAGAACGAACAAAAAATAGTCTACAGGAAAGTCTCCACCAAGAGAGAAGATGCATTTACCAAATGCACCCATGTAGCAAGTGTATTTCCCAAAGATGAAAGATGTTGGTATATCAACCAACAATATTTGAAATCAATAGAATATTGGATATGGTGCCAAACAAAAGGAAACATAGGAGGTTTGGAAAGTGGTAAATGCAAAGAAACTTGTTGTTAATGATCAGGTAATGCCTTTCATAATTGATACTAATGTTGTGACAATCCCATCTTCTATTCCTTTTCCTACATACCAACCAATTGAAATGGCTCAAGCCTTTAGTCAATTAAAATTTAAAGTTCCAATTAGAGAGCCACTAAGGATCCCTAGACATAGGGAAAGGACATTATCATACGTCAATTCCCCTACCATATTTGATTAGTCAGATAAAGTTACAATTGTTTCCAATGATGGGGCATATAAAGTCAATATACAAGAGACCCTTGAAAATTTTTTGGACATTGTTTCCATAGGTAACAATCAAACCATTGATCCATTATATACATATTTGTTAATAAATGGTTGGCTAGGTCATAATTTTATGTTATATTCTAGAGCATTCAGTAATGCAATCTCATTAGAAGTTATGAATCATTTATGACTGAAAGTTTCAAATTTTGATGGTAAATATTGTGCAATGGATTCTTGTGAGATAAATGTAATCAAGATAGTAAATAGTGTTCCAATACAACTTGTTGCATACCATGGTTAAACATTTTCAATGGATATTATCATAGTTTATTGTCTAGCTAAGTGGGATTTTCTACTATAAAGGAAGTGGGAAACTTCAATGGGTGGTAGTATTCAAATGGATTTATCCTACCATTCCAATGTATGAAAAGATGTCTAGTTGTACAGGGGAAAAAATGATGATCATTGTGGAGAATCCTAATGAACTAAAGAATAATATTTTCTACCTTGATGTAGATCTTGATTGTTTGGTAGGCTATTTTAGTGATGAATCTAATAAAAAATTTGTTTCTAATTTTTTTTCCCCACACCCTCATCCAAAAAAAGCTGGACTTTGGAGTATGCATTTGGATGATGCATGTTAAAATAAGGTAATGGTGTAGGAATTATATTGATGTCCCTTGAGGGACAAGATTACAAGTTCACTTTAAGATCAAACTTTAAATACACTAATAATGTGGCAGAGTATGAGGCTTTGTTGCTTGGTTTAAATTTGGCTTCAAAATATGGAATCAAATGCATTAGAGTACATGGTGATTCAAAACTTGTGGTGTCTCAAGTTAGAGTCACATATGATGCAAAGGAAAGAAAGTTAAGACTGTATAGAAATATTGTTTGAGATATTATTGAATCTTTTTATGCATTCAACATCATTTGGATGCAAAGAGAAATTAATGTGGTTGTTGATGTGCTTGCTATGGTAGCTTCAAAATTTGATGCTTCTTTCATTCCATGACACTACAACTATGAGGTTGAGATCCTCACTAGGAATAGTATTCCAAATAATATATACAACTAGTAAGTTTTCAATTATGACCAATATACTTATGATTTCTTGAATTGCATTAATAATTCTGAAAATCAACAAATTGACTGGTGACCCATGGTGGAGAAATATGAAGAAGGTGAAGAGACTCTTTTTGGGAAAAAAATTATCCAACTCAAAACCAATACCATTCCTAGACGTATTGTTGCTTTAGAGAGAATGTTTGAAAATGCTAGTTGTTATAAGAAAATAAGTGAGAATGTCAAAAGAGGGTTAAAACTCTTACCCATGTTGTCATTCAAGTGAAAAATGACTACCAACTAAGAAATAGACAAGTAGGTGCCAAGGACAAAGATAAAGGGGCAACTAGTCCAAATACATTAGCTACACACTTGAATAAAGAAAAGAGAAAAAATGATGTAGAAAGAAAAAAAAATTGGCCTACAAGAAAGTATCCACCAATAAAGAAGATGCATTTACAAAATGTAACCATCAGAAAGTGTATATCCCAAAGATAAAAGGTGTTGGTATATGTTGATCATCAAATCTTGCACCTCTTCAATAATCTTATGGGAAATTCAGTGAGTGGGGGACTGATTTTTGCCTCACTGAATACCTCTAGGGTTTTTATAGAAACCCAACTCTTCTTTGGGCTTTGAAGAAAAGGGTAGAAGGAAAGGTAAACATAAAACATAAAAATGGCGATGCGCCAATGCTTTTACAACATTTCACCCAATCATTCCTATGAGTCATATAATTAGACATAGAATGCCACAACCCTTCATTGTTGGAAAGAGAATGAACAACAAAGTCTAACAACAAGCATAGTGTAGACTTTCAAAACTTTATGCAAGTAGTGTTCATTAAGGACCAATCAAACATAAAGATTTCTAAGGGTGACAAAAAATCCTTCAGAAATTGCATAAACCCTCTCTCCTAATACAACATAATATAACAAAACAACAACCCTTCAAAAAAATAGAGAAGTCCACTGACATAATCCAGTTTTCACAAGATCTTATTCTACTATACAAGCATACAACATGGAAATCATCCACTTAAACTATTCAAATTCAACTTGACACAATTTTTCATTTAGAATGAAAGCATAGAGAAAGAAAGCTTGATAAAGGCCATACATGCATAGTCTCAAAGATTTCTTCTCAATAATTTATGCTTTAAATATCAAATGAACTCTAAAACAGAGGTTGGATGCCAATCCGATAATAGTTTGATCTTTAAAAGATATAACATGCTAGAGGAAATAAGTTCTACAACTTTTACTCCTGAAAATACTTCTATATCCTAAGAAAACTAAAGAAACTTTTCCTTAGCAAAGGAAACTAAAACTTGGAATCCAACCCTGTCCTCTATCATCGCCTCTAATTTATAGTTGTAGAAAGAGGAAACTACCAACACAATGTAAAGTAATTACTACCATATGTTGGAATTTGATATCACACGATCTGATTGTAGATCTTTAGTTAGGTCACAACAATATTTTCTCATCAATTCTCAACTACTGCATTAATACTCTTTAGATATTTAGCAAAGATAGTTTTCTATAAATGATTAAATCCTAGAAAAGAGCCTAGAAAAAGGTCCAGTTGACCAATCACATCATCCAATGACACCGACTCAAAGCATCCATCCCAAAAACCAAGAAAAGAAAAACGCTAGCAAGCTCCGGCAAACTCCGAAAAGAAATCACTTTATAAGAAGCACAATATACCCACAACGAAGATATGACATGTCGAACATGTAGGAAATCTTGAGCTCATGAATATAGCTCCTTGGGAAAATATTTGATGAGTTGACACATGTCTCAACTCTCTCTTGAAAAGGAAGGAAAAAAATGAAAGTTGCACAACCACCATGTGGCATATTGCACACATTTATGATAACTTTACTTGAATGCGAGAATAGCCGAAACTGAAAACATTATATAAGCCAAAAATAAAAATGATCAAGGAAAAAATTATTCAAAGTTCTAGCCACTCACAGGGGTTGTTTGCTTGTAGAGGCATGAACCTAGGCCTCTGGTAATTCTTGGAGTTTGAGGAAAGTGGAATGTTGTGCCTCCCAATCTGCATCAGTCGGTCAGACAAGAGTATGGATCTTCTTATATGCTTGTTCTAGCTCAAAAAATTATTTGAAAGAGAAAAATCCCCATCTAGAAGAAACTACTTCAAGGTAATAGTAGAGTCGAGAAAGAGGAAAAATATCATGCTCAATATCATCAGCCATGAGCATTGCACTTGAACCTGAGAGTTCTGTAGAAGTTTGGACCTTGAATGAAATTGTGTCTGTGACCTGCTCAATTGTTAGCACATCTCCATATGGTGAAAGAAGAGGGGGAAGCCCGAAGTCAACTAGGACACTGAGATTCTTCATTTTTTCATTGACCTGCTTGTTCAGCACCATCTGAAAATCCTTGCACTTTTTTGCAACCTTGTGGAAATTGATGATATTTTTTTTTTGATGCAGGTTACCCACCAGTCAGGAATCCTTGCACTTTTTAGGGCCTTATAAATGGCTACGCACAACTTGGAAATGAATCTTTGTGATTCTACCAGTCTGGGTGAGCATGTTTGCATAAAGTGATCGACCATTGGGCTAACCTTAACACTCAATTCCCAAACATCTCTTAAGAACTATAAAGTGGGCCTAAAAATGGAAAAAACAACTGTGATCCACTCCCAATCCATGGATATCAGCTTCTTCATTATTGGGAGGGTTTCAAATCCTCGTGTAGCAGCTAGCTCCTAGTTAAACTAAGCTTCTCTTGCTCTTGCGCTTTCCTCCATTTGACTTCTTTCTCTGAGGGCATTTGTTAGTTCTGAGTTCAACCTCCTAATTTCTGATTTTGACTCCTCTACTTCCACATGTACCTTTCAAAGATCATTGGAAGTTTGAGATCGAACACCATGTAGGTCTCTTTTCATAATTTCCTGAGTGTGCTAGTGCTTTGCATTCGTTTGGTACTTAGTAGCCAACTTACCTTTCAATTTTTCAATTTCAGCATGAAGTTGAACCTATTCACTTTAAGCTTCTACAAGCAACTTAGATGTTTCCCCTTGTTGACCTTCTATTTTCCTTACACAGACCATCTCAAAATCTCTGGCTTGGATCTCATTCTACATCCTACTCATTGTTTCATTCACATTTATCAAATCTGCCTCACACTTCTTCAATTTTCTACCTAGCCTCTCGTAGTTTGCATATACCACCTTTGAGTGGCCTTAGCTAGGACCAATTTTTTGCATAGGAAAGTTTCATTCAAATCCAAGTCCATGGATTTGATGTCATAGTCCTCCATTTGCATCTTTCCTTCGGGCTTGGACACGAGTGGCCTCATGGTAGTGATTAGTAGAGAGTTTCGTCTTCATTGAAGCAAGCTTCAATCTTCTTAGTGGTGGGAAACTTGGCATTTTTAACAAATATTTTTTGCTTTCTGGCCTATTGGGCCTACTTTTTCACATCGAAATGGTCTTGAAGGCTTTGAGGGACATTGATGCTTTGTGTTGTAATGGAATCACTAGGAAGGAGTCTAAAAAGGTTAACAGAAGGAGAAATTTTTGATGTATGAGCATGTGGGGACGCAAAGGGAGTGTTATCATGGAAAAAGGTGGGATACCAAATCGAGATTGGGTAGGGGAAAGACTAGTCAAGGTGAAAAGAGAAATGGGTTGAAGGAGAGGTCTCTTTCCAGAAACGAATGGGCCAGGAGTGATGGGTAACATGGAGGTTTTGACTATTTCAAAGGGGGGCCTTGACAGGGAGATTAAAGAATCAATAGCGTCCAAAGTGTATGACGCTTGTTCGACATGTGGGGTAGCTTTGAAAGATTCATTAAAAGTGGCAGGTGGTGTATTTAGAATTATCAACTTAGGGTTCGAGGATGGAGGATTCCTTTCCACGGGAGGAGGTAGAGGAGTAACCTATTCAAAAGCTGGAAGAAGAGAGGGAGAAAAACTTACCTAGGCTACAGTGGTCAGAACATTTTGTAAGGAAAACTCCACTTCTTCTTCCCCTCTGGCTAGTGCGTCAGGTGCACCTAGATCTTGGACCCATCTTCTCTTTGCATGAATAGAACTAGTACATTCTAATCCTCTAGTAGTAGTTGTTCTAGCAGTTTCCAGTTATCACCTCAGCAAAACCATAGTACCTCTGGTTCTTTTCCCTTTTGAGCACAAAAGCTAGGCCAAACTGAAAAGGATTGACCTCCTCATTGTTCTCAAGGCCAAAAACCAGGCCAACATCAAGAGCACAAACTGTGTGTTCCTAAATTTCCTACGTGAAAGAGGAAAGAGAAGATGACCTATCTCTGGCTATTCCTTTTCTTCATCCTCATAAAAATTTGTTTTCCTAGCCATTTCTTCCCCGAAGATGTCCATCTTTTCTTCATCAAAATGTTCAGCACCCCAAGTTGTAGGGATACACAACATATCTAGTATGACTCCTATAGAAATAGTAACTTTGATCCTGCTACCCTCAATGGCTTTTGTCCTTTTGTTGAATCTTTTGGCACATGTGTCAGCCAACTCTAGGCATGGATGTACAACAAGTAGTATGAATTGTGGCATACCATAATTCTAGAGTCAAAACACAAAACCCTCTAATGGACCATACTCTACCATCCTTTGAAACACACCCTCCCTAAAAATTTTAGGGTTAGCTGATAACCTGGAGTAAAAAATAATGTCGATGATATCCTACACCACCTCTCTTGGGATGTGTTTATCAGGCAACACCTTCTTATAGAATTCAAAGGGCTGCTCCTCAAGTGTTGGGGCATTGGTGAATGAGTTCCACAAAAAAATATAAGTGTAACCAAGCCTTTTGCTTCTTTAGAAAAACCTACTTCCGAGTGCAATTAATTTCCTTGCTTATACATACAGTTAAGGCTACTCTGTTACTGCTTGTACATTAAATTCTGCCACTGAGGTGATATGTGTGGATTTGAGATCTATATCCCTTGGGAATGCTGAAAATTCCACAAGAATGGAATTAGTACATTCTCCTCGCTGCCTCTTTTACAAATAAACTCATTGGATTGAAGCGTGTGCTTTTTACTATGTGAAACATGCTGAAGTGATGCAAGGTACCCTTGAAAAGATGTGTCCATTAATTTTTAGAGCTTAGTGCACTAATCCATGTCTTTTCTCATTAGTAAGCTGGTCAGTGCTGATGATGGCAAAGGACACACGTCAACAATTGGCATACGAGAGCATTTACTCCCAATGCTCAAATGTATTTCTCAAGAAATTCTATCAAATTCTTTGTATGATTTATCTATCTTCCTCTATTTTTCTTTGATATTTTCCCATTTCCATCTGACCAAAAATAGATCTTCTATTGGTTGGCTTTGTCAGCTTATCTTTTCTATATATAGCTACACTACCTTATGCAATATTCATTCGAAAATATAGCCTCTTAATTTTAGCAATATTTTTGTTGTCTCCCATTCCTCCACAATTCGCTGCTCTCTCAGAATCTCTACTGGCTAAGGAACTACTATTCCACTCCTCCCATAGAGGCCACAATTTTTCTTTATGGGAGAGGTCACTAGTGATCAAATTAAATGCCTAGTGAAGAAATGTGACCACCTTTCCTTGGTTATGTTCAGGTGGGTAGTTTTCCAAGAA
The DNA here is from genome assembly GCA_007258455.2 of Sequoia sempervirens. Lineage (NCBI taxonomy): Eukaryota > Viridiplantae > Streptophyta > Pinopsida > Cupressales > Cupressaceae > Sequoia > Sequoia sempervirens. The sequence goes on along the minus strand of VDFB02256132.1, from coordinate 161,610,284 downwards.
TTCATTAATGACAAGAACTAGCTTTGGAGCAACTGCAATGTCCTTTCCCACTTTGTGGCCTTGCTATTTGACCTAAATGTGGCCAAACCCATGATAATTGAATTGTGCCACAAGATGTTTGGCGCTTCACTGATGGAAGGGATTGGTGAAATAGTTCAAGTGGCTATCCCTAGCATTGGTATCCCAAGCACCATGGATCTTCACAAGCACATGGACTTTGGGATAGACATACCTTGGTTTCCCTTCCTTTCTGACTTTTGTATCAATGACCTTGAGATGTATTGTTTCTCTTCTCAACTAGCGGCCACCTATTTGCTACAAAAGCACGACATGGAGCATGTTTTGGAGCAAGCTTGGAGAAATCACTTCAAGTTTCCAGTGTGGAGCCGCAATGAATAGGCCTTTGGTCTAGATCATGTGGAGCCTGCATTTGTTGTGTGTTTAGCCCATTTTTGCACCCTAACATACAAGAAGAAGAAGAACCCGATAATGAGCCCTTTCAACTTCCTAGACAATGATTGGAGGCCTTTCTTTACATTTTTTTGTAGGTTGCCTCCTTTTTGCATCTTTTTGCTCTGTAACTCTTTTTGGGTTTTCTCGAGAAAGCCTCATGTTTAAATCTGAGCCTCAGGATTTGTATTACATTGTAATTTTTTAATGAATATAATATAATACAAATTTTTGCTTCTTCTGTGTTATTCTCAAATGGCTTATTCTCAAAATTTAAAACATATTTACAATTTTTTTTACATATGGTACATAATTGTTAAATTTTTTAAATAATTGCAAATTTTAATGGAATAAATTTAGATAAATATTGTTCACCAGTATATCTAAAGTGTTTCCTTCCATATCTTCAAGTTTGTACGCATTCTTTTCCTTGCACACACTGATTTGGAAGGGTCCCTTCCATAGCACTTCAAATTTTGTATGTTGTCTTGGTTTTACAGTACGTTCATCATAATTTAGCACTAGGCTCCCCTCTTTGAGTTCTGGATTAGAGGTCTTTTTTTTAACCATCGCTTTGTTGTTTGTTGACGGTTGATCATGGATCCATAAGATTTTTCTCTATCTTCCTCTAGTTTGAGGAGTTCCACAAGCCATACCTCCATTCTATTATTTTCTTCAATTTTTTAGGACTTTCAGTAGTTATAAGGTAGGAATTTCTATGGAAAAAGGTGACACTACCTCCTTTCCATACACCAATTCATAAGGAGAGTTCTTCAGAATTTGCTTGGGAGTTACCCGGTCCACCCAAAAAATAGCTCATAGATGCTTGTGCCAGTCTCCTTGTTGTTTTGACCCAATGCACTTAATTAACCTAATTAGTTTTTTTTTGGTTAAATATGCTAACCCATTTTCCTTGTGGGTAGTAATTCGATGATTTTTTAAGGAAAATCGCATGTTTGATAGAAAAATGTGACATCCTTGATCCTTCAAAATTTTGAGCATTGTCGGATATGGTGATCATGGGCATGCCAAATCTGGCTACTAGCTCTTCAAGGAAATTGACAATTTCCCCCTCTATGGCATTTTTTAGGGCTACGACCTCCATCCACCTTGTGAAGTAGCCAGTCACAATGAGGATCCACTTGTGTCTAGTGTTGGAAATAGGATTTATCATTCTGATAAAATCCAAACCCCATTGAGCAAAGGGTTCCTCGGTTACAATTGGGCTCAGGAACAAAGTGACATTATTTCTTTTTCCAACAAAAAATTGGCACTGGGTACATGTTTACACCAGGTGATGTGCTTCGGAAAACATAGAGGTCCAATAATATCTTACTCACATTATCTTTAAAGTGGTAGTCTTGGCAAAGAAATTTCCACCCTTAGGACTACAATGGAATTCATTGAGAACTCTTTCCGCCTGTAGCTTGTCTAAACATCAGGGCAATACACCATCATAATTTCTCTTGAATAATACACCCTCAATTAATATGTACCTAGTGCCTTGCAATCAATAGTATCACCTTTTATGGGATGGAAGGCTAGTCGCATAGTACCCCTTTTTCATATACTGTGTCTGATCAACCACCCAAGATTCATCAAAACCAAATTGGTTTGAATAGACTTGATTGGTCTCTTTTTCATCTATGAGACTTGATTCTTGTACAATGTATTCACAAAGACCTCTTCCCCGAACCAGCTTGGTTGGTCTAATGTCCACATAATACTCTAAGATCTTGGTGATCCAATTTTCCCTTTTTTTGTTATCTCACCTTTTGTGATATATTCCTACACACTAGGATGTGCCACGAGAATAGTGATCTTATTGGCCGACACCAAGTGTCAGAACTTCTTTAAGATTTTAACAATGGAAAAATCCTACTTTTTTACAAAATTATACATAGATTCATAACCTTTAAGAGTCCTTGAGTGGAATGCAATAGGATGCTATCCTTTATCCTCCTTGCACTTCTAAGTGAGCACCAAAGCTATGCTATGTTGGCCACTATACACATAGAGTAGAAAGTTTTTGGAGAAGTTAGGGTTAACCAATACTAGGGCTGTGGAGATGGCTATCTTTAGCTACTCAAAAGTTGCTTTGCCTTTGGGGGTCCATTTGAAAATTAGGTTTTTCTTAAGAATTAGTGTAATTGGTCTCACGATGCCTATGAAATCTAATATGAATTTGTTGACAAAATTGATCTTCCCCATAAAAAGATCACAATCCCTTCTAATTCATTGGAAAGGGTAACTCCATTATAGATCTAACCCTTTCAGGGTTTATTTCTATTCCCTCCTTAGACACTACAAAACCAAGTAACCTTTCCTTGAGGTACTCCAAAAACACATTTTTTGGGATTCAAAGAAATCCCAAACTATTGGAATTTCTGGAAAACCTTCTCTAGATGATCAAAGTGACCATCTTTTGACTTTGAAAATATCATTAGGTCATCCAAATATATTAAGATAATCAAGTTGATCAATCCCTTGAAAGCAATATCCATTGCTTGTTAAAAAGTCACACCAGCATTTGAAATTCTGAATGACATTTTTTAGTATGCAAACATTCCCCAATTAGTGGAAAACATTGTCTTAGGTTGGTTAGCTTCCTTTACATATATTTGGTTATAGCTTCAGAAACCATCTAGCAATGAAAACATCTTTCATCCAGCCACAATCAACAAGATCTACTCCATCAATGGCAAGGGGTAATGGTATTTTAATGAGGCTTTATTCAAATCTCATAAATTGACACAAAGTCTAATATCTCCATTCTTTTTTTGGACTAGTACTAGATTTGACACCGAAGTGGAATGTTTGATTGGATATATGATTCTTGACTTGACCAATTTGGTCTCAAGCTCCTACACCATCAACGACTTGACCTTCAGATTGAATGGCCTTTTCTTTTTTCGGATGGGTTTAGATTATTATTCCAAGTCAATGGTATGTCGAATTATGCCCGGGTCATACCCTCTAAGATCGTCATAGGTACAAGCAATAACTCCCTCATATTTGAAACATAGATCCTTCAGCCTTTTCTTGTCCTTGTGGGGAACTTCCCTTCTGACTTTTAACTTTTTGTCACTTTTGACATCAAGCTTTTCATAGTCCCTAGCATCTATAGTGAACCTTTGCTTTCCATTTCTCACATCTTCATAATCAAAGCGATTCTCAAGGGAAATTAATCCTTGAGGAAGCTTGTTCCCTTTTAACTGGATGACTTGCTCTTCAAGAAATTTTTCTCCTGGTGGTGAATAGTCAAAAGCCATTCCTCCATTCTGCATGAAGGCAACAATTTGAATGTCATAATCAAAAACTTTCCAGTTTTGATTATTGTCAAGAATTGAGGGTTGGACGATGACTTGCATTGTATTCTACTTGGCTAAATCAAAAATTGGTTCAAATTGTGAACTAATAGAATCCATTTGATCAGCGACGCTATTTTGAGATTGGGGAATAACTTGTATGTTGAAGGCTTTAAAGCTCTCAATCATGGCCCAAATTTGATGTCTGTACAACTTCATCCTCATTTTTTTTCTAGTCACTTGTCCACAGACCTAGCTCACCACTAACTTTGAATCTTTGAAATATTTTACTCTCTTTACACCCATTCATTCTATAAGGATAAGAACATGGACCAAGGCCTCATATTTAGCATGATTGTTTGAGCATGAAAACTAAAAAATGGTAAGCTTTGAGGGTCTTTGATCCTGTCAGAGACACTAGTTGGACACCTTCTCTAGAGCAATATTTACACTTGGAACCATCAAAATACAGGGTCCATAGATGATTATCACACAGATCATTATATTCCTCTCAATCCTTCCTTAATTTCAAAAAGACCTAATCATCATCAAAAATAACATAGGTGCCTAGCCCTATTGCATGAAAGTTGTCGAATGGATCAGAATCAATGAATTGGTTGAGTAGCATCTCTTCTTTAGGAGTCTGATCACTAGTATTGTCTTCATATTCTAGCATTTCTACACAATATATCTCCTACTGAGAGATGGGGGTATGCATTGCTTCAAAGTATAGGACTACATTATCTGCTATGTGTTCAGGATGCAAATATTCAAATAGAATCTTCATATTCGCCCCATGCTTGGTTCTCAATATTAGGTGGGACCAATCAAGTGCTAAGTATCTACCAAGCTTTGTAGTGAAATCTTTTGAAAGACACATTCTAGAGACAAGGGTAATTTCTATCACTACTATTTGTTGTGTGACTATTTGTCTTGGACATGAGAATAGGGCCAAAGATAGATCTCTTATCTAACCAATGGTCAAAACCTTCTTCCCATCTAGTTGCATGATTCCTTTCTGAAGAGGCTCATACTTAAGGTTAAGGGCATCAACCACTTTTTTTGGCATCACAATTGTGCTAGCCCTTGAATCAATCGTGTTATTATGAAAAATATTATCTCCCACAATAAGTGTTAAAAAGAAGGGTGTGGGATTTGGCTTGCTTACCTCTTTCTCTTTTGCATTGCCCACATCATTCACATAAGTTGTTGCTTTTGGAGCTTGAGGGGCTAACATGAATCCTTTGTCTTTGCTTTGGCCTCATGATGGAGTCACTTCCATCTGCGACATTTTTTCTTCTTTCTTAAATGCTTCCCAAATCAATGTCTTTTCTTTGGGAATAACTATGATGTCCCACAGAGATACATTGGTAGGCACCTTCTTCAATTGTTCCACCACATTAAGCATTTTGACTGGTTGGGTCCTAGGCTTGAACAGTGGTATTTCTCTCATTTTTGGAAGAAAACATTCCATCATGATCGAGATTGGTTCCTTGTCCATCTCCTTCTCTAGCAACAACGGATTATGTGGTTGTGGAGTAGGTCAAATTCTTGGCAATGGAGCCTACTTTTTCTAGCAATGATGGTTAACGTGGTTGAGAACATGGTATATCTTGTTGCATGTATTCTCCCATGAGCCTTCTTTTGGATCTTGTGTTGTAATTTGACTATACTTGTGGGGAACTAGTTGTCAGAGCTTCAATTGTGAACAATGCATATTCTTCTTCCATCCATGAAAATAGTGCTTGTTTGGGTGTAATATCTAGCTCTTGCTCCAAGGACATTCCTTGCATTTGCACTATGAAACAAACATTTTCCATCTTGGAGGACTCATGTTTGTTTACATTCGGGAGCACACCCTTGCTTCTTTGTTCCACTATCTTGTATTGCATATTCCCCCTTGGAAAATTTTGGGGCATATGACTATCGTTGCATGGGAAGCACCATACATTCTCATCTTCTGCCAAATTGTTCTGGTTTGGAATTAACTCTTTACTTGGGTTCTCTTTGACTATCTATAGAGTCATGGTGACTAGAACTATCTAGTTTGTAGACATCATCTGTTGACCTCATCCTCTAGAGGATCCCTGGTATGGATTCTAATGATAAGATGGATCTCCTCTTCCATAGGTTTTCATGGTCTACTTTGAAGGTTTTTCTTGTTGTCATTTGATAATGACCAACTCGTTAGCAAAATTTTGTACGATAGTCTTCATGTTGTTGATGTTTGTTGCAATTGAGAAAAATCCCGATGTGCTTGTCTAGGTGGTTGGATACATGTACATAGACTACAGTGTAGCCAACATTAATTGTGTAGAAAAAGTTCTTAGAGTAGCTTCTTCCCGAAGACCACCAGAGATCTCTGTAAATATAGGCATCATAGGTTGAGGTGGAAGCTTATCAACATCAATTAGACTGTTTTCCGCATGCACAACCAACTCATATGCATTAGGATCTCATGGATGTTATCATTATTGTGATGTCTAAATTGAGAGCCTTTAGATAGAAGATGAATGCCATCACGACTTGGGGTCGAGCAATCATGGGGATCCTTTTCTAGGTCTTGTTGATCCGTAATTAGAGTTTACAAAATTAACTTGTAAATTAAATCTAATTACAGTAATTTCCTGATCTAATACAAAATTGTGTGATTATGCTTTTTAACCGTTGAAATTATAAAATAAGTAATTATAAATTCAAATACTGAATTTAAACTAGAGAGAAAATTGAGACAGAAGAGAGAAGAATGAGACAAAGAAATAGAAGGATCACAATGCACAGATTGATAACGAAGTTCGTTCAATGTGGACTACGTCTCTGGGTCCGTTTCTTAATGCTGGGACCGCTTTATTGATATCGCCAAGAAAAATTATGCTTTGTTACAATACCCAAGCTCCAAGAACATGCAATAATCTCTCCACAATCTCTCTCTTTTACAATTTTTGGTGTACAAAAACACCTTGTAAATTCTCCTCCAAAGAATTATTTCTCCCAAAATGAACTTGAATAATTCTCCCTATTACAATTCTCGTACAAAATTCTCCACTCAATAATTTCCAATCCCTTTACAAAAATCACCCCTTTATATACACATTTATTTGCTAATATGGTTTTAACCATATTATTTTGCAAATATTGCATATCTCTTGTATACAAGTAAAAATTCCAACCATTTCCCCCTTTTACAATAAAAATCACTAATATCCTGTTAGTATAACAAATCAATCTTTCAAAAATAAATCCCCCTTTGGATTTTATAATTCTAAGCCATACAATTAAAAAACGAACCCCTTTAACTATGGGTCATTATAATTTTGGACTTACAAATAATAAAATCCCTTTTAAATGAATGGCTTATAATTCAAGCCTTTAATCCTTTCGGGATTTTTTCCTTTAATAATCTTTATGAATTATTTTAATTCTTATTTAAGCCCCTTAAAATATTATAATTTGGGCTTAAAGGGGTTAATTGTAGAAATATGAGTTTACTGGTTTTTTTCCCTCTCCTTGTTTTATGGGCAAGGGAAGAGGATTTTAAGGGATAAAATCCCACCAAATCCTCCTTGAAATCATAAAAATATTTTAATATTTAAAAAATACATGTTTTCTTTTAACAATATGGTTTAATCCATATTCCTTTTTCCACCATGTCTATGCCAACTCACCACTCCTGCCACGTCAGCTTGCTGATGTCATCAAAGTCAACTAGAGTCAAAAATTTTACCAACCTTTCACCAGCCATAACTTTCACATACGAGCTTCATTTTTGAAACTGAATATAGTTCCAGAATCAGCACGACGAGCACTACAACTTGGCATCATTTTTGTTTCATTTTGAGACAATAATTTTTTTCCTTTTTGAACCCTTGATTCGCCTGTTTGACTGAACCTTTGACTGAGGATAACTTTTGCATACAAACTCCTTTTGAGCTTATTAAAGTTGTGTCAGGATCATGTCAATGAGCTCTACGCATTGATGCTTCTTTGGATGAATTCTGAGACTATGAAATTTTTAGGTATTTTGGATCTACCTAGATCACTTGTGAAACCTGGTGTTAAAATTGCTCATGGCCTCTTGTAGAGCTCTCTTGATGGTGATTAGTTGTTGTAGCAATGAAGAACGATCTCCTTTCTCTGAGAATCATTTGAAAAACCTTTCTCAAAGTTGTTCCTAAGAGATGATAGAGCTTGAGGTCAAAGATCGATACTAATCTTGGGCCTTTCCTTTAAAAGAGGTAGCTAATAGCCTCAAGGCGATGTTCTCCTCCGCTATATCTTGAAGGTGTTCAGAGGGGGTTTTGAAGTCTTCTCCAAAGAATTTTGGGATAGCCTTGAGGGAATTAGTAGGCATGGTAGGCCATACATATGGGGGTGTGTGTGGTTGTAGCAAACTACCTCTATCCTAGGTTATGAAATTTCTTGGAGTAGGGGTAGGTACATGAGCCATAAAGAAAAGATTCCTATGAATCGGGTTATAGGTATTCTGATTTGGAAAGTTGAGCCTATGGGTGGAGTAGATAAGGCTCTAGATATTGATCTTTTACTTCTTACTCTATTTGTCCTTACAAGTGATACAGAGCTTGTAAGTCTTCTCCTAGGTACCGAGGAAGGTAACTAAGAGTACTAGAAATGACCTCTCAAATATTCTCTTGTTTGGACTTTGGGCATGAAACTTCTATTTTCTTTCCTTAGCTATATTTAAGAAATATTTCTAACTTCTAATCAAGCATTCAAAAATTTTTGGGTCCCCCTGGGCATGCCAAAAAAAAAATTGTTGATCATCAAAGCTTACACCTCTTTGATAGTCTTATGGGAAATTCAGTGAGTGGGGGACTGATTTTCACCTCACTGAATACCTCCAGGATTTTTATAGAAATCCAACTCTTCTTTGGGATTTGGAGAAAAGGGTACAAGGAAAAGTAAACATAAAACATAAAAATGGTGATACGCCAACACTTTTACAACATTTCAAACCCAATCATTCCTATGAGTGATATAATTAGACACAAAACACCACAACCCTTCATTGTCGGAAAGAGAATGAACAACAAAGACAAACAAAAAACACAATGTAGACTTTCAAATATTTCCACAGGTAGTGTTCATTAAGGTTTGATCAAATGGAAAGATTTCTCAGGGTGACAGAAAAATATTCAGAAATTGCACAAACTCTCTCCTAATACAACATAATATAAAAAAATAACCCTTCATAAAAATAGAGAAGTCCACTGACATAATCTAGTTTTCACAAGTTATTAGTCTACCATACAAGCATACAACATGGAAATTAGCCACTTAAACTATTCAAATTCAGCTTGGCACAATGTTTCATTCAGAACGAAAGAATAAAGAAAGAAAGCTTGATAAAGGCCATACATGCACAATCTCAAAGATTTCTTCTCAATAATTTGTGTTGTAAATATCAAATGAATTTTAAAATAGAGGTCAGATTCCAATCCAATAATAGTTTGAGCTTTAAAAGATATAACATTCCAAAGAAAAGAAGTTCTACAACTTTTACTCCTAAAAATAGTTCTACATCCTAAGAAATATAAAGAAACTTTTCCTCAGCAAAGGAAACTAAAACTTGGAATCCAACCTTTTCCTCTATTGCTGCCTCTCATTTATAGCTACAAAAAGAGGAAACCACCACCACAACACAAAAGTAATTACTACTAGATGTTTGCATTTGATAGCACATGATCTAATCTTAGATATTTAGTTAGGTCACAACAATATTTTCTCATCAATTTTGAACTTCCGCATTAATGCTAATTCTAAACTGCCACATTAATGCTCTTTAGATATTTAGCAAAGATAGTTGACTGTAAATGATCAAATCCTAGAAAATAGCTTGGAAAAAGGTCCATTTTATCAATAAAATCATCCAACAACACCAACTCAAAGCTTCCATTATGAAAACCAAGTAAAGAAAAAGACCAACAAGCTCTGACAAACTCCCAAAAGATATTGCTTCATAAGAAGCACAATCTTCCTGTAGTGAAGAGATGACATGTTGAACAAGAAAAAACTCTTGAGCTCATGAATATAGCTGCTTGGGAAAATCTTCGATGAGTTGACACGTGTCTTGACTCTCTCCCAAAAAGAAAGGAAAAAAATGAAAGTTGTGCAGCCACCATGTGACATATTGTGCACCGTTTCGATAACTTTACTTGAGTGTGGGCACATCCAAAATTGAAAACATTATACAAGTTGAAAATCAAAATGATTGAGACAAAAACGCTTCACAGTATATCAACAATGTTAGAAATCAATAGATTATTAGAGATGGTGCCAAATAGAAGGTGATGGAGGAGGTTGGGAAAGTGGTAAATGCAAAGAAACTTATTGTTAATGAGTAGGTAATAAATTTCATAGCTAATACTAATGTTGTGACATTATTGTCTTTTGTTCCTTTGCTTGTATACCAGCCAATCGGCATGGCTCAATCCTTTAGTCAATCAAAAGTTAAAGGTCCAATTATAGAGTTTCTAAGGATCCTAAACATAGGGAAAGGACATTATCATACCTCAATACCCTACCATATTTGATTAGTCGAATAAAGTTGTAATTGTTCCCAATGATGGGGTAGATAAAGTCAATATAGAAGAGACCCCTAAATTTTTTTTGGGAATTGTTTCCACAAGTAATAGTCAAACCATTGATCTATTCTATACATCTTTATTGATAAATTGTTGGCTAACTCATAACTATATGTTAGATTCTGGAGCATCCAATAATGTGATGTCATTAGAAGCTATGAATCATTTAAGACTACAAGTTTAAAAACCCTATGGTAAATACTATTCCATGGATTCTCATGAGGTAAGTATAATTGGGATAGTAAATAGTGTTCCAGTACATCTTGTTGTATACCTTGTTAAAACCTTTCAATAGATATTATCATAGTTGATTGTATAGGTAAGCAAGGTATGCTACTATCAAGGAAGTGGGAAGCTTCAATGGGTGGTAGTCTTCAAATAGATTCATCCTATCATTCCATTGTACGGAAAAGATGTCCAATTGCATAGGGAAAAGAAAATGATGATCATTGTGGAGAATCCTAATAACTAAAGAATGATAATTGTTACCTTGATGTAGAGCTTAATTGTTTGGTAGGCTATTGTGGTGATGAATCTAATAAATAATTTATTTCTAATTTGGTTTCCCCACATCCTCATTTGAAAAATGATGGAGTTTGGTGTATGCATTCCAATGATGCATGTTCAAAAGAAGGTAATGGTTGTAGGAATTATATTGATGTCCCTTAAGGTCCAAGATTATAAGTTCACTTTTAGATTGAACTTTGAATACACCAACAATGTGGCAGAGTATGAGGCTTTGTTGCTTGGTTTAAATGTGGCTTCAAAATATGGAATCAAATGCACCAAAGTGCATGGTGATTTAGAACTTGTGGTATCTCAAGTTAGATTAGCATATGAGGCAAAGGAAAGAAGGCTGAGAATGTATATGAATGTTATTTGGGATACTATTGAAGCTTTTGATGCATTCAACATCATTTGGGTGGAAAGAGAAAGTAATGTGGTTTTTGATATTCTTTCTATGCTAGCTTCAAAAATTTATGCTTCTTTCATTCCCCATCACTGCAACTATGAGGTTGAGATCCTCACCAAGCCTAGTATTCCAACTAATGTATACAACTAGTAGATTTTCAATGATGACCAATAGATTTATGAGTTCTTGAATTACATTAATAATTATAAAAACCAACAAATTGACTAGCAACCCATGGTGGAGAAAGAAAAAGAAGGTAAAGAGACTCTTTTTGGGAACAAGATTATCTAGCTCAAAATCAATACCATTCCTAGAGGTATTATTGCTTTAGAGAGAATGTTTGACAATGTTGATTGTTATAAGAAAAAAAGTAAGCCTGTCAAAGAAGAGGACATATAAGGCATAAACTTAGGAACTAAATCAGATCCTAATATGGTTTTATCAATAAGAAATTAATAGTGGAAGAGAAGCAAATGTTGATTGTATTATTAAGTGTAGTGTAGAAAAATGAAACCCTTTACATTTTCTCACTTGTTTTGTCCCTCCTTATTTAAATTAGACTTCATAATGTCATAATTTAGTGTTGTTAAATGTACCACTTTACATTTACATAATTATTTGGACCCTCTTAATTAATTGAGCTTAATTATTTCCTTTAATTCATTTACAAGCCTAATTAATTACATTTTCTGAAGGGGAAACCCGACAATAATTGATGCCAATACATAACACTTTACCTTGAGCAATGTGTGTTCCAGGAATAGGGACCTAGGACCCATTCACCCATGGGAAAATGGGTCCTCCCTAGACCTTTGGACCTAAATTAAAATTAATTTTTTAGCATTATTTTAGTTTTTTCAAATCTATAATTCAATGTTGAATTGCGATATTTGAATTCCAAGAAATTAAGGATACATACCTATAAATACAAGGTTATTTCACTAATTTTCACCTATAATTTTTCAAGATCTACAACTAACATTGCAATGTAGGTTTCCTAATCAAGTCAAGCATTCAAAGTATCATTTCAAGAAAGATTCAAGTGTCAAGATCCACATCCAATTCAACCATCTCATAAAAGTTGCAGACATTCTAAGATCTGCATTATCAAAGTTTCGTACAAGGGTTTGTTGAGTGGTAACATAGCCTTGTTCATTCTTCATTCCCTCTTTTATTTCATTATTTCAATTGAAGGTTTCATTACCAAAATATGGTTTGACCAAGGTAAACCCCTATTTACCCAAAACAAACTTCTTTCTCTCTTATGTTTGTGATTTCAAATTTAGGTTGAAGAATACTTAAAGACCTTTTAAAGAGAAAGATTTACAAAATTTTCAAAGTTGCAAAAGTTGTTAAAGTTGTCATCAAATCACAAAATCTCACCTATAGATCAGATTTTTGACTTTTTGGCCCTAAAATTTGGACAAATCATAAGCTTCAAATCTAAACAAGAGGCTCTTGAAAGATTGTTGCAACCCCTGTACTTGGACCCATTTTCCCATGGGTGAATGAGTCTCATATCAACTTCTGAAAAATACTTTTGGTGATTGGTACAAAAGTCTCTGCCCTTCTCAAATCTGCATTCTATTTTATGGTTTTGCAAATATTGAGTTTAATATTGTTGTTTCAAGTGTTAGATTGCATTTTGGTGTTGATTTTCTATTTTTATTTTTTCTCCCCAAAGTGTTGTTTGACCTTGATCCCCATCCTTTAGTCATAAGGAAATATGAATATTCTCACTTTGACCTGAATTTCCTAAGGGTTGATAATCAATTCATTTTGAGGATCTCATTTCCTAATGAAATAGAGGAAAATAGGTCCATCAAATCCACATATTTTTACATAAACCCCACCTATTTTTCTTTGCTTCATTAAGAAAGTATGAAAAATACTTTTCTTGGTCTTATGATGAATTAAAGGCTTATAGAGAAGACTTGTTCCAACATACATCTATGGGAGCCTAGGGTGAAGCCATTTAAACAAAAGAAACCTCATGTCAACCCTACTCTTGCCCCTCAAATGTAGAAGTAATTGATGAAAATGAAATAAGGTGGTATTATTAAACCAATCAAACATTTAGAATGGGTGCCTAACCTTATTTTGGTTAGAAAAAATAATGGGGACATTGGGCTATGTGTGGACTTCATAAATCTAAATATCAAGCCTCTCAAGGAAAATTATCCATTGCCTAGCAAGGATCATTGCTACAATAGGTGATAATTTTAGAGCTAATTTCCATGATCGATGGTTTCTTGGATTACAATCAGGTCATGGTCGATGAATCTGAGAAACACAAGATAGATTTCACTACACCATGAGGAACTTTTGCATATGTTCAAATGTCGTTCGAGTTGAAGAATGTAGGAGCCACATTTCATAGGGCTATGGATGTAGCTTTTGTAGGAATTATATGGTTGTCTAACAAGATGATATGACTACCTACTCCAAGGATCAAAATGATCATTGAAAATACTTGGATTTAGCCTTCCAAATATTATTAGAGTATGGGATATCTTTCAATCCAAATAAGTGCAAATTCAGTGTGGAAGAGGGTAAAATCCTTGGGAAGATTGTGTCTAAGGGGTGAGAATTGATCTAGGTCATGTCAAAGTGTATAGGAGAGAATTTTCACCCCTCTTCCAAATTACCTTTTACACCCTCCACTTTAGAGAAATCAAATCTGACTACGTAATTCCACGTCCTCATTTTGTACTCCATCCACTTGGTACTTTTTCTTAGTGTGGGTGGGGGAATTTCTATCGAGGACATGTGCACGGTGTGCAAATGTCTACATGGTGCACTACTGTCCTAACAAGATTCCTACCCTCAGAATTTGTAGATGCATTACGTTCTCCATTGGAAATGAAACGTAACACCCCTACACCTTCCTGCCAACCTTTGAATGGCTATCTTTCAATTCCATTCCATCATCTACACATTGGATCAATCTTCTTGGAAATTTTCTCACTTTAGCTTCAATTTTTTCTCCATACTCAAGCTACTCACTACACTACTAGTTTCATGATTCCAACAATCACAACACCCTACACATCTACCATAGAATTTACAGCTTGGTGTCTTGCGAGATTGTTTTCAACATTGTTGTAGCTACGTCAACTCTATCATAACTATGGACTTATATTCCTCTCTCATTGGCCTTGAGTACCTTTGGTTGAGGGTGGTAATTCTTTCATATTACTATTTTGTTGTTGGATTTGAGTAGCATAGTTTCTCTCATAGTGCTTGGTTTCATTTTCATTCCAACATTATTTCATTTATCATAATTTTATCTATCTCTCTATCTGGTTGTCCGTGGAGGTGGAAACACCAAAGCAAGGGTTTGACTACAACAAACCCCTATACAACCCCAACATTTTTCCTCTCTTGGTTGTGTGTAGGTACATGTTCATGTGGATCTTGCTAGAAAATTGAACTCTTCATGAGTTCTATTCTCTCATTTCTCATTCTTATTGTTTCATAGTAATTTCTCTTGTTATTTCTATCATTTTTTCACTTTCCACTTTATTCCTCACTTTAAACTTCATTTGCTAAGTTTTCAGTATATTCATGGTACTTTTACTATACTTTTACACTTTTTGTCTGCATGGACACCAACACACCTTGAGTTTCCAGCACACCATGCTATCATCCCTGGCCTGCACTACTATTCTTTGGTAGAGAGTTGTCTGAGGTATAGTTTGGGTTCCAGAAGCTTGCTCGTTTAGCCCCATCAAAGGTCTCGAGTTAGTAGAGTGACAACAACACTAAGAGTGCTCTTAATTTTCTATCCTTGACATTCAACACTTGTCCAACTTGAGGTAGACTAGGGTAGCCTTCCACTCTTAGCTCTCCATGACCTTGAGCCTTGGTGTAGCTAGTCCCCCACTCTACATTTTGGTGAACCCAATGTGAACCATTTTGGTTATGTTTAGCTGCATTGAAAGACCCTTTCCTCATATCCTAGGAGTGTTGTGGGTGTGAGTGTTGTGAGGTTCCTATCCTTGCAAACCAATGTACAACCCCTAATGGTGTAGCTAGAAGATTCCATAAGCACTATAGAATGAAACCTTGAGTGGGTCACCATCTAAACTGTGAAACCCTTAGAGGCTATGTGAATTTTTTGTTTAGTGTATGAAGAAATGGCCTCCTTTTTACATCCACCCATCCCATCTACACAACCTACGAGTGGATCTCCTGCCATAACTTTCACCTCATATGACTTGTCAATGAATAATAATAGAGAACCATCTCCCTTATACATCCCCACACAAATAAATGGAAAAACCGTAATGGTTGTCCTCATTGACCATATGTATCAAGTGAATTTTATCACTAAAGAGATTATGTTGATTAATTTCTTACACAAAGATAGGTATGATGAATCTAGGAACACTATTCGTATACACAATGGGATTTCCATACCCCCATCAGTTTCATCGCCTTGTCAGTCTTAGTTGGACCTAGATCCATAAATGCACTTTTTGACATCATCCTAGGCTCTGAGCTCTTCAAAGTGAAACTAGGTATCTCCTGGTTGGTCACTATGAATCGATAGTTCATAAGTGTCTGAAATTTTCCCATGAGGGTATGGTACATGTAGTCCATGACATCGGCTATAAAATATTGATAACACATGGGGGCTACTCACTAGATCACTTTAGTCCTATGCCCATTGGTCCACTTTCTCCTAGGATGGACCTCTTGTACTGAACCTATATGAAGTACAAGAGTGGTGGAATAATGCCTAAGGTGAGATACCCTACTTCTTCTTATGCAATTTCACATAGAGATTTCTTGAATACAAAATGTGAGGCCACCTTGGCTTGAAAGAGGGAAGAGGAGAAGTGTGCCCAAGGCTCTTCCACTACTTCTCTCGCTATCCCACCTGTCACTCCCTCTCACCCTATTGTAGCACCATCATCTTCTGCTCCTAAGAATTTGCTGGAGAGCTCGATGGTGTCCACTTAGTGAAATCCCAAGTGTCTGGCATTCAAAATTCTTATCTTACCCACAGTTTCTATGCTTGTTCAGTATGGTAAGGGGAAGGGTCCCCATGGAGCATCTTCTATGTCTCAGCCTTTGTGGCCTCCTACTGCTCCTCCCTCTAAGGTAGTGAATGGGAAGAGGCCCACCATCGAGGAATTAGGGCCAACTCCCCCTATTGTCATTCCATCATCCTCTCAACCTCTCCCTCTTGTTCACATCTAGGAGTCTCTCCCTCCATTGAAAATGGATGTGATGGATACTTTGATGGTCGAAAAGGAGTCTTCCATCACTTCTCATCCCCTGGCCTCTAGCTCCTAGAGTCATAGAAATTTCGTGTGTGAGCACAAGCATCATAGAAAGGCTTTGGCCGCTAAGCAAGCCACCCTAAAGAAGATGGAAGAGGAGCCGACAACTTCTATTTAATAAAATTATATTGTGTCCTTGTCTTCCTTCCTCTCTACTTTAGTTCCTTCGGCTTTGCTTCTACTTCTGGCTCCTGCCACAAGTATAAGCAATCCTCACCCAAAGAGGGTGTAGGTGTTTATTGCTCCTTCAGTTGAGCCATCCCTTCTGATGTCCCTCTCAAACATCTTTCCATTCTCAAAACCTATGGAAATGTTGAATACCTTGGTGGTGTCTGCCATGGTTTTCTCCTCTTCCTCCACACCTTTTGCTTCATCCATGGGGATCTCGTATCCCCTAATGAAGCGAAAGATGGAGGATTAAATTGATAGTAATGGGGTTGGGAGAAGGGTTTACCTTCTTCAGAGGGTGGTTTTGCATTGGCTTGTGTCATCCTAGTGATGGAAGAATCCCTAATGTCCCTAGAGTTTATCACTTCTCTTGAGTCATTCGATGAGCCTAGCAGTGAATCTCGAGCACTGCCTCCCTCATCCATTGAGTTAACACATGGAACTCTTGTGAAGTGCATGTTTAATTATGTGGATGAGATCACAACCCTGTTAGCAATCTTCATGAAATCATTAACTTTCACCCCATAGGAAATGAGCGGAGAAGACCTCGAGGGACCTTCTTCCTTGGCTCTTGTTGCAGGAGGGTTGAAGGGTTCCCCACTTGATATTCTACCCTTGTAGGCTCATCCACCCTCCCCTTATGATGATCTAGATTGGGAGAACAACAATCTCTTGATTGATGAGGACTAGGGGGTGCCTCTTCTTTATCTATAGAGTATATTGTGTGTATATTTTTGTTCCCCCATTCTTGCGTTATGTGCTCCTAGATAACCCTTGTCACCCTTGTAGGTGCTTGGATACAAGAGTGTTTTTGTGTCATGAAACTTTCTCTATGTGTAACATCATTCTTCCTCTGTTGTGCATTGATTTTTGACAATTGGGGATGATGCAAAGTGTTGGGAGAATTTAGGCTTCCTTTTCATGTTGACCCAATTTTTTATTTTTATTTTGTCTTTGTGTGCCTTTCTTAATATGGTCTGATAGTATGGGGTTTATGGAAGTTCATTTAAATACGATATATCTATTTATCTATATTTATGAGTAGCTCTAACCCCAAAATATTAGATCACCCCTATCCCTTGTTCGTGATGATCTCTTCTTTCTTTTCTCTTATCTTTCTTTCATGTTTTGTGATGTTGTGGTGCTCATTTGTTGTCCCTTGTATGTGCAACAACATTACCATGATTACATCTTGTTATGTTCCATGGGACACAACATCACTTTTTCATTCTTTCTTTCCTCTCCTTAGGATGCCATGCACCTTTATGTTTGGTACACACCATCCTAAGGGGGGATCTCACACTATACTTCAATTTTTAGAAAATGTATTTTGTGGCCAATGAATCTTTTCTTGAAAACACCTTCAAAATATTTTTCAAAAATCTCATTCCTCAACAAGGACCCTTAGTGAAATACTTTTCCATTATCATGATTTTTTAAAGAAATAATTTGAAAAAAAATTCTCTGAGGAGGGAGCACCTTCTCATGCAGGGAAATTTTTGACCTTCACCTTGCAAGGGGACATTCTTACTTTCGAATTCCTTGATGAAGTGAACATATTTCAAAAGGATTCCTTGATGTTGAATTGATTTTCGAAAAACACCCTTGTAGTTAAACTAGGCATCCCTTGAGTGGACCCCTTTTCTTTTGAAGGGTTCCTAAGGGACCCCTTTGAAAGCTTCTCCTTCAAATTTTTTGATTGTCTACATGACTATATACTTTTCTTCCTTCATGGTTTTTTTGTGTGTTCTAACATGTTTTTATCTACGGATTAACATGTTGCTTTGCAGGTGTGCCTATGAAGTTGTTTCCCAATTTGACTCTGCGAAGTCCCCATACATTGGGCTTCCTTCAAGAGAGAGTACCTAAGGGTGCCTTCTTTGTAGGTCCAAGGACCTGTGAAGTGCTTGCATCTTGCAGGATTTTTCCATCATTGGTCTGCAAGCCTTGAGTGCACTTTGTTCGAACCTCCTCAAGAGAGAGTACATGTCGAGTTATTTTCCTTCCTTGTGCTTTTGAGCTTGCCAGATTGTGGTCTACTTTCTCAAAAATTTAGTTATATGTTTCTAAACACTTTCAATCTACTTTACCAAACACTCATTAACACTCATGTTCACTAAACTGGGGGAAAAATATATAGGAGTGAATTTTCACTGCTCTTGCAAATTCCCTCGTACACCCTCCACTTTAGAAAAATCAAATCCGACTAAGTAATTCCACGTCCTCATTTTGTACTCCATCCAATTGGCACTTTTTTTTAGTGTAGATGGGGGAATTTCTATTGGGGATGCATGCACAACTCACAAACATCTATTTGGAATGTTGTCGTCCTAAAAAAAAATCCTACCCTTGGAATCTATAGAGGTGTTACGTTCTCCATTAGTGATGAAATGTAACCCTTGTTCCTTCCTTATAACCTTTGAATGGATCTTTCCCTCATAATTGGCCTTCAAATGGCTATCTTTCAATCCCATTCCATCTTCTACACACCAATTCAAACTTCTTGGAAATTTTCACACTTTAGCTTCATGTTTTGCCCCATACTCAAGCTACTTGTTGCACTACTAGCTTCACGGACCCAAAACTCACAACATCCTACACATGTACCATAGAAGGTGTAGCTTGGTGTCTTGTGGGACTATTTTTGGCATTGTTGTAGCTACCTCAACTCTACAATAGCTATGAACTTGCATTCCTCTCTCATTTTCCTTGAGTTCCTTTGGTTGAGGTTGGTAATGCTTTCATATTACTATTTTGTTGTTGGATTTGAGTAGAATAGTGTCTCTCATAGTTCTTGGTTTCATTTTTGTTGCATCATTATTTCCTTTTGAAACAACATCCCAATGGTGTTCCACCTTTTAGGAGGTGGAACACAAACTAGGTGTTTAGGGACCTAGACCTATTTCCCTCAAGTTTCATTCAAGGAAACCCTAGAGATCTCACTCCCAAGATGGAATGAAAGAAGAAGATCTTGCAATAGGGTTGTCCTAGGGCATGTTTAGAGATTAATGAGGGGTTCACCACCAAACTAGGGCTTGGATAAATGTATGAAATGAAAGATCTAATGATTGAACTCAGTGATGCATAAAAATTCACTAAATGAACTATAGATGCAAGTAAATCATAACAGAAAAATGGGAAAGTATAGAGGAACACCTGGAAATATGAGAGAGCTTGAATGAAGGCCTAAAATGTTGAATAACCTAAAATTTTGGTACATTGGGACTCATACACCAGTCTGGGCATATCAGTCCAGATCAAGGTTTCTAGTTTGAAACAAGTTTCTGAAAAAAGGGTATCCAAAACTACAAAAATTTAAAAACTAACCTAAACTAGGATTCATATGCCAAGACTGGTGTATGAGTCTAGCTAGGGTTTTTTGGAACTTCAAAGTATGAATCTTGTCTTCAATGTCTACTCTTTTTGGTCCACTTTTTTCTTGGATCTAAAACCTTGATTTTTGGGGTTGTAGGTGACTTTTTGTGAAAATATAAACATTACCAATGAGGGGACAACTCCAAAAACTTTATCCAAACTTGTTATCTAATCTTCAAGGGTTCTTCAAGCTCCAAAACACCTAGATCTGCAATCACACATGTAAAAAGGAGAAAAACTTGTTGATTCTTAGTGAATAGGGGTTTTCCTTGGTCAAACCCCTTTTAGGTAATTAAACCAAATGATGAAACAATGAAACAAGGACATGAAACATGAAACATAATACATGAAACATGAATAGTAATACCTTGAATTATTTCTTGTAACATGAATCAACAATCTAACATGAAGTGGCCATGTAGAATATAGATCTTGATCTTGAGATGAAGTATAGAACAAGGCTTGACCTTGGATCTTCAATGCTACATCACAACACTAGCTCAACAACATTCTTGATGCTTGATGATCTTGAGATGATGTTATATCTTGAATTGCTACAACAAATGATGAAGAATATTCCCTTGAATGCCTTATAAATGATCTCGAATGCTCTCTTGATGAACTTGTAAAGTATTGGAATGCTTAACTCTTGAGTGCTTGACTTGATATCATGAATGATTGGTGAAATAATGATTTGAAATATCATTTGTATAGGAAATCCATTTAATATCCCATGTATTAGATCCTAGAGGCCGACATACATGAAATTTGAACTTAAAACCCAATTTTTCTCACTCAAAACCTTAAAAATAGGTCAAATGGGACTCATACACCACCAGTGGTGTATGGGTCCCACTTGGATGGTACTTATACACCCAAGGTGGCATATGGGTCCAATAGGGCCTATTTGAAGAGAGAGAATGTCAGGGAGTCAAGAAATTAAGTTTATATGAGGTCTATGTAAAGATTTTGGTTAAAATATACCTTGGGATGCATAATATAGGGTCTTAGGGGCTTATTAGCAATGATATAAAAGTTATAAATTCAAGGGGGCCCAAAATTCAATGGGAAAGTGTAAATAAATACATTTTACAACAATAAATTAAGGAAAAATTAGGTCTATTTAGCTTAAAAGGGTCCTAAACCCAATGTGAAAGTGTACAATACATTACAACACTAGATTAGGTCCATTTAGTTTACAACCATCCTAAATTTAATGTGAAGGTATAAATAAATACACTTTACAACACTAAATTAAGGAAAATTTGGGTTTATTTAGCTTTAAGATGGCCTGAAACCTAATGCGGATGTGTAAAACACATCACAACACTAGATCAAGGTGATATCAAGTCTAATTTATCATTAATTACTCCCAAATTAAGTGAAATTGTACCATTTCCAAGGGCATACAATTTGCATTGTTTCATTTATCCCCCACTTTAGTGAGAGAATGAACTTGCTTCAAACTCACACTAAAGTATACATTCAAGAGGGGTCCAAGTGTACCAATGCAGATAAGATAACAAGGATCAAAGGAGTAGCCAAGCCCCCAAGATCCAAGATTCTACATCAAACCAACATAAGAACAAAAAGGACACGAACAAGATGTATGATATGCAACATCAAGATACGCAAAAATGCAATGTCACAGATATAAAGAAAAAAGAAAAAAAGAAGAGGTGGATCAAGCCTCGACCATTTGTCCAACACAATGTGGATCATATCTAAGTTGTTTGTCCAAAGATTCACACTCACTCTGAGTCAATGGAACTTCAGGCTATCCACTAGGTGAGTAATCCAAGAGAGTGAGTCACATACACACATAGTTGGTATGCACTCATAACACACGAGTGTCCCTCAAATCATCTTCCCATCAAACCATGCAAAGTTATTCCTCCTGATAACTTTGATTAGGTGCCATGCAAAAATGAACTTCGAGCTTCATAATGCAAGCAAAGCTTTGTATGCTTGAAACTAATGAACAAACAAGATGGCTCCATAAGCATGGAAGATGTGTTATCCAAGGTGGCCATATAGTGGTTATTGTAAATGTGAAATAGTGTAAGGTACATTCAAAGGGATTTTTCTTAGTTCATGTAAGGTCTCTTCTTAGGGGAAATTGTGCCTAATGTCTCCAAGAGAGGAAAATTCAAAGAAATATCACACTCTTAGGGGAAATCAAATGCAGTGACACAACTAAGAAAAGGACTCATCACAAGAAGAAAGAAAATCACACAATGAAACTTGAGTGTCAATGTATGCCCCCACCTTAAAGTGGTTTCTAACACCATTGTTGTGAGCAATTGCTTTAAAGTAGAAGAAGATTTTAAAACTTATTCATAAATCCTTATGCCAATTCATATTCTTCCAAATCAAACTACATCAGGAATAAGTATGTCACATGTGAGCCAAAATAAGGCATTTCATCCACATCCAAAGCTTTTTTTTATATTTACATGAAAGACAGTCAACTATCCAAAAGAGACAACAACAAGTGACATACAAATACAAGGCTACCTAACCCATTGCTCCCGCTTAGTTCAGGACAAGGGTGAGCCAAATAGGATAAAAATAAGTTTCAATTAGAGGAACTAGGTGCTTGAATACAAGGAAGAGCACCACAGTCCCTAAGATGTTGAATTTTGTTACTCAAAGCCTTACACTCATTAGTATAATGACCATGAACTCTATGATATGTGCAAAATGAACTCTTGTAGTAAAATTTCTTTTGTGTTTTTGGAGGGAGAGATATCAAACAATCTTGGAGGAGTCTCATCAAGATACTCTCTTGACAAAAAGTAGAGGTTGTTCCTTTATTTTGTGACAAAGATACCTCTTGCTTAGCATTAGGTGTCATACTTACACAAGACTCATTAGATTGCGATATTTTTTCCTCTCCTTTGGAGGAGGGTGTAAAATCTATCAAATTCAAATCATTAGTGTTTTGTGTGATGAAATTTATGTTAAGCGAAGATCTCTCTATTTTTGTTATTTATTTAAAAGGACAACAATCAAGACCACAAGTGTCTATTAGTTTAGGATACACTAATGTTAAAGTTGGCTTGAAAGGATGCTTTGTAATAGTGTTGATATTAAGTGAAGGTTTTTTTGGTTCTCTCAAGGGGAAATAACCAAGACCACTAGTATTTTCTTGTTTGTGAGGCTTTATAGGGACATGGATACCTTTTCCTTTAGCACCACATCCTTTTCCACTATATCTAAGTTGCTTCATAAGTTCATACCCTTTTCCATAAAATATTTTCATTCATTTCAGATTAGGTGGTTTTTGATAGTATCTCATCAAAGTTTGATGTATAATTTACTTCTTCTTCTAAAGTCGTTGAAGTGGATGCTTCCAATTTTTTTGTTGACATTACCACTTTTTCTTTTCCCTTTTTAGAGCCTTTGTTTTTGTTTATGCTATTGTATTCACCTTTCAATGATGTGAAATATAAGGAAGCCCAATTGTCTTCTAATAGTTTTGTCACTTTTTCCATCTCTTGTTTCTCTTCATTTATAGGTTCTATGTTAGAAGTTGGAATTAGTGTGTTTAGAGGATTTATCCTTCCTTTTTCAACTTGTAAGCAACTTTCAGGCTCGAGGTCTATTTCAACTTGGTATAATTTATTGTTATAGACATATATCATGATATGATGAAGAGTTGAACACACCGCATGCATTTCATGGATCCAAGGTCTTTATAAAAGAATATTGTATGAAATATCACGAGGCATAACATGAATAGGAGTTTGTGATGTAGCTTTTCCAACTATAATAGGAAAAATAATCACATCAAGTCATTTCTTTCCTACTTTGTCAAATCCTCAAATCAATAAAGAATCAGATTCAATTCTTGATCTATCCACACCAAGTCTATCCAAAATTTTTATACTACACACATTCAAAGTGGATCCATTATCAACAAGGGTTCACTTTATTCTCATCCTATTGAATCTAGCTATTATCATGAAGGCGTCATTTTTCTTTCTTATTTCTAAATGGGGTAGCTCATGTTGGTGAAAAGTAATGTCTATGTTGTGTGAAGTTATGGCTTGAACTTGGGATGCCACATTGTTTGAGTTTGCATTAGGATGGGTAGGAAATTGTTGTAAATCACTTTGAATCATGTTTTGATAATGAGGGGAGGCTTGAATAAGGTCCCATAATGATATATTAGCATGAGTATTCTTTAGTTGTTCAACAAGATGATACTCCTTTCCACTTTGTGGAGGAAAATGAGGGGGGCTTGATAAGATAGGGTTAGGAAATGTGAGGGATTTTGAAGGTGTTTTTCTTGGTTGTAGATTGTTTCTAGTGTTATATGTATGAGAAATGGTATTATGATTCAATTGGTGCAAAACATTGTTCTTAGGTGGGTAAAGGATAAGTTTGGGTTTGTGTGAAGGTTGGTAAAGGATGAGTTGAGGTTGAATAATATTAGTGCCCCTTAGTGAAAGAGAGTCTAATGTTACTTCATCATCTTCATCTAAGGAAACTATATCACTATTGCCAATGTTATCATTTTCTTGCACTATGATATCATCCCTAGGAGGAGAATTTTTAGGAGAACTACAAGCTAGATGTTCATGGCATTCAAAGGTTGGTTCTTCTAAAATGAGTTCATCACAAGTGAGAGAGTTATCAATGGCTAGATTGTCTTGTTTATCAATAGTGGTAATATTAGGAGAAGGCTCTATTTGATTGTTATGATTGTTCATAACTTTATCCTTTTTATCTAAGGTCTCATTCTCTTGTGCCCTACTATCTACCCTAGTAGGGGAGATTTTAATATTTTCATCACATTCCATGGTTATATTTTGTAAAGTAGCTTCATCACACATAGGGGAGACATCAAGAGAAGGAAAACTATGATTTTCAAGCTTACCAAATAGATCTTTCCAAATGGTAGGAGCATTAAGGAAGGGAGGAAAAATATTCTCATGACCCTCAACAAGTGTCTCTTCTAACACCAAATTATCTTCTTCACATTGATGAAGGATATTAGGAGAAGGACAAATTTGGTTGTCACGGCTATCTATGATTTCATCCTCTTTCACTAAAACATTCTCATATGAAAGGTATGAATGGAGACTAGGTAAGGTGAAGTTTATAAATGTGTCTATGATCTCATCTTCTTATGTCATAATATCTTTCCAAGAGGGAGGGTGAGAGAGAAAATCAAGACTTTAATTTTTCTCCATAATTGTATCTTCTTTCACCAAGATACCTTTGTCACTAGTAGGAGAGGTATCAGGAGAAGAACAATTATAGTTTTCATGATTGTGTATGCGTGTGTCTTCTTGTATCATGCCATCCTCATCAATAGGAAATATAATATTAAGGATTGTGTCAATGGTTTGATCTTCTTGCTCTAAGATGTTCTCATAACTATGAAAGATAGTAGAAGGATGTCTAACATGCTTCTTAATGAACTCATTGTTGTACTCTAAATTGAACTCATAAGAGGGGATGTTGTACTTATGCAATCCATTTTTAACCATATCAAATTCTCATCTCTTAAAAAAAAATGTTATTATGGAAAAGTAAATAAAGTGCACTTTTATGAACTAAAGTGAAATGTTTAAATGCAATTTTTAGATTTGAAACAAGGTAATTTGTTTATTACACTATGCAATAATATGAAAGTGAACTATTGTAAATGCAAATTTGGAATTGAGTAATGCATGAAATGAACCTAATTAAGCTAGATCTAATGGAATGTGTGTAAAATTTAAACTCAACCAACTAAAATGGATAACTAATGGTAGCAAATAGAAGTGCAAAAACAAGGTTTTAAATGTTGTTAAATGCAGTTTCAGATGTGCACTAGGAATAATTTTCCTAGAGGGGCATATGAGTCCCAATGAGGGTTATTTTAAAAAAGAATCAGATAATTGTAAGTGATTTTTATGCTTTTTAGTTTTTTTGATATGTAGAATAAATGTAAATGCAATTTTCAGATG
This sequence comes from Sequoia sempervirens, assembly GCA_007258455.2. NCBI lineage: Eukaryota > Viridiplantae > Streptophyta > Pinopsida > Cupressales > Cupressaceae > Sequoia > Sequoia sempervirens. The sequence continues at coordinate 161,584,214 of VDFB02256132.1, read as the reverse complement.
ATTTGAGATGCAAAAATGCAACCTATATGCACTTTCACTAATGTAAGATTTAGAAACCCTAGAATACTAATTAACTAATGCAAACCCAAATGCAAAGTTAACGCAAGCAAGATCTAGGATGATGATGCACTCCAAATTAGAAAATGAAATGTTCTAAATGCAGGTTCACCAAAATGAAACAAGGGAAATAGTGTTCCACCTTTTGCGAGGTGGAACACAAACTAGGTTTTTAGGGACCTAGACCTATTTCCCTCAAGTTTCATTCAAGGAAACCCTAGAGATCTCACTCCCAAGATGGAATGAAAGAAGGAGATCTTACAATAGGGTTGTCCTAGGATATGTTTAGAGATTAATGAGGGATTCACCACCAAGCTAGGGCTTGGATAAATTTATTAAATGCAAGATCTAATGATTGAACTCAATGATGCATAAAACTTCACTAAATGAACTATAAATGCAAGTAAATCAAAATAGAAAATTGGGAAAGTAAAGAGGAGCACTTGGAAACTAGAGAGAGCTTGAATGGAGGCATGAATTGCTGAATAATCTAAAATTTTGGCACACTAGGACTCATTTTCCAGTCTTGGTGTATCAGTCCCAGATTAGGGTTTCTGGTTTGAAATAGGTTTATGGGAAAAGGGTATCTGAAACTACAAAAATCTAGAAAAATGATCTAAACTGGGACTCATATGCCATTAATGGAATATAAGTCCAATTAAGGTTTTTGGTGCTTCAATGTCTGAATATGGTCTTCAGTTTCTACTCTTTCTATTCCACTTTGTTCCTAGATTTGAAACCCTAATTTTTGAAGTTGTAGATGACTTTTTGTGAAGATAGCAACCTTACTAATGAGGGGACAACTCCAACAACTTTCTCCAAGCTTTTGACCTAATCTTCAAGAGTTATTCAAGCTCCAAGACACCTAGATCTACAATCACACATGTAAAGAGGAGAAACACTTGTTGATTATTAGTGAATAGGGGTTTTCCTTGGTCAAACCCCTTTTAGGTAATTAAACCAAATGATGAAACAATGAAACAAGGACATGAAACATGAAACATAAACAATAATACCTTGAATGATGTCTTGTAACATGAATCATCAATCTAACATGAAGTGGCCATGTATAATGTAGATCTTGATCTTGAGATAAAGTATAGAACAAGGCTTGACCTTGTATCTTCAATGATACATCACAACACTAGCTCAACAACATGCTTGATGCTTGATTATCTTGATATGATGTTGGATATTGAATTGCTACAACAAATGATGAAGAATCTACCCTTGAATTCCTTAGAAATGATCTTGAATGCTCTATTGATGATCTTGTAAAGTCTTAGAATGCTTAACTCTTGAGTGTTTGACTTGATATCATGAATTCTTGATGAAATAATGATTTTAAAGATCATTTATATAGGAAATCCATCTAATATCCTATGTATTAGATCCCAGAGGCTAACATACATGAAATTTGAACTTAAAACCTAGTTTTTCTCGCTCAAAACCTTAAAAATAGGCCAAATGGGACTCATATGCTACCAATGGTGTATGGGTCCCACTTGAATATGACTCATACACCCAACGTGGCATATGGATTCCATAAGACCTATTTGAATAGAGAGAATTTTAGGGAGTCAAGAAATTGAGTTTATATGAGGTCTATATCAGGATTTTGGTTAAAATATTCCTTAAGAAGCATAATATAGGGGATTATGGGCCTATTAATGATTATGAAAAGGTTATAAATGCAAGGGGGCCCAAAATTCAATGTGAAATTATAAATAAATACATAAATTACAACACTAAATTAAGGAAAAATTGTGTCTATTTAGCTTAAAAGGGTCCTAAACCCAATGTGAAAATATACAAAACATTATAACACTAGATTAGGTACATTTAGTTTACAAGCCTCCTAAATTTAATTTGAAGGTGTGAATAAATATACTTTACAACACTAAACAAAGGAAAAGTTAGGTTTATTTAACTTTAAGATGGCCTAAAACTTAATGCACATGTGTAAAACACATCACAACACTAGATCAAGGTGATATCAAGTCCAATTTATCATTAATTATTCCCAAATTAAGTGAAATTGTACCATTTCCAAGGGCATACAATTTCCATTGTTACACCTTTATCATATTTCTATATATCTCTCTATCTAGTTGTCTGTGGAGGTGGAAACACCAAAGCAGGGGTTTGACTATGGTAAACCCCTATATAGCCCCAAATTTTTTCCTCTATTGGCTATGTGTAGGTACACATTTTTGTGGAGCTTGTTGGAAAACTAGATTATTCATGAGTTGTATTCTCTCCTTTCTTGTTCTTGTTGTTTTATAATAATTTCTCTTGTTATTTCTATCATTTTGTCACTTTCCTCTTTATTCATCACTTTAAACTTCAATTCCTAAGTTGTTAGTAGGTTCTTGGTACTTTCATTATACTTTTGTACTTTCTATCTATATAGATTCCAATGCACCTATGAGATGCCAGCACATCATGTTGTCATCCTTGACCTGCATTGTTGTCCTCTACTAGAGAGTTGTTTGAGATACAGTTTAGTTTCTAGAAGCTTTCTCATTTAGCCCCATAAAATCTATTGGGCTGGTAGAGTGACAGAAGCACTAAGAGTGCTCTTTATTCTCTATCCTTGACATTCAACGCTTGTTCAACTTGAGGTAGACTAGGGTAGCCTTCCGCTCTTAGCTCTCCATGACCTAGAGCCTTGGTCTAGTTGGTCCCCCTCCTCTACACAAAGCCATTAAACTTATCCCACAACCAAGAACAGTTAAGTTAGTTCAATCTTTCTTTGGTCATATTAACTTTGTTTGAAGGTTTGCACCCAACTTTTCTAAGAAGAAAAATCCCATCTCTAAAGTATTGAAGAAGGGGAAATATTCTAATTGTGATAAGGAATCAATAGATTCCTTCTTAGAAATAAAATATGCACTTAATAAGGAACTAGTGCTAGCAAGTCCAAACTATTTTGTAAGTGAATGACATATGTTATGTAATTCATAAACATGAAATAGTATTTTCATGTAATTTTATTTTAGTTTAAAACAAGTTTAATGAGAATTGAAATCTAGCACTGAGAATTACATTTCAAAGGGTAAGAAGCACACATATAGAAACATGAATTTAATTTTATGTGTTTCTCAAAAAACAACAATAAAGCTGATGAAAAGAGGTGTACCAATGGCAGTAAGATTTAAAACTAATTAGAAGTGAGGGATGTGTTTTATGTTTGGTCACTATTATATAGTATATCATTGTTGAAGCATCCATAAAGTTGAGCCTAAAACTATAAAAAAATTGAACTAAAAAACTATATAGCTTCAAAGAAGTTACCAATAGCCATTCAATGGGATAGATACTTGTCATATACAGGAATACATTTCTTTCTATTTCTATAGTTTGAATTTAAGAACATATTCTTTATATTTAGAAATTATTGTTTATCTATTTTTCTATTAGTGAAAGTAGTTGTATAGATCGTTTTCCTTTTTCTAAAGAAATTTGAAAAATTAAGATGATAGATAAATGTGGGGGAATATTTTGGCATTAAATGAAAATTGTGAGAGCTTTGTTGATGGGTTGTTGATTCAGTATGATAGCTACAAAGTCACTTAATGCATAGTTAATGCATTAAATGCCATCACATTCAAGGAGAATCCATTGGAAGTGTTTGATCGCTACATCACATTGTAGATGTGTCTGGGAAAACTTTATACTACACACAACAAATTCAAATACAAATGTGATCACCACACTTTTAATTATCTCATTGAAGATGGATTCAATAGTACAATGCTTTAATTTTATCTAGTCTAGCTTTTTAAACCTCTATAAGATGAAATTCAATGGTAATACTTTTCATTTTTAGCATGTTTCCTATTTAAAATTGAAGGGTTTAGTTTAGTTTTTTAGCATGCTAAAGAGGAGAATTTATGGCAATATATTTTATTTAATGGATTAGTTGTTTTAAAACTTTGGGTAAGAAAAGGGTTACCCTTATTTTTCAATATAGTAAATGCTCATTGTAGAAATTAGTTAACTCTATTTTTCTATGTGTTGTTAAATATACTATAAATAATCATTATTCAATAGGAAAATAAATAAATCATAATTTTTAAATATAAAAAATATGTTCTTAAATTCAAACTATACAAATACAAAGAAATATATTAAATTATAAAATGTGATTGGCTAGCCTAGGAAAAGATTGCATATCAATTGCTTATCAAATGGTTGCAATAGAAAAAATAAATAAATTATTTAGAAGTCTAAATTTTTCTAGTAGCTGTGACCAAGTGATAATGAAAAATGTACACTCTTCAGAACCACCTCCTGTTCTCATGTCTTATAGTCAAAGCCACAAACTATATTTAAAAATTATTATTTATTTATTTTCCTATTGGTAACAATAATTGTATAATTCAAAGCTACTGATTTAGTATGGTGGCTATAAAATGGTATTTTTATTAAATTCCATGTTTGATCTCAAAATATGCATAGTTAATACATATTTCTTTTTGCATCAATTATCTAATCAAATGATCATTGCAATAGTAACTTGATTATCAATAGGAGTTGTTTCATGTTTATGAATTACATAGCATATGTCATTCGCTATAGGCATTTATCTAATTAGTCCTTGTAATAAGAAGGAATACTTCTAATTGCAGGAGGAGGGAAAGGTCCATATCAATGTACAAGTGTAGTCAATTGATCAACAACAAAGTACAAGGTGAGATTCTTTAATTAACCTTCTCCTTTATGTTTTATAACTTTCTAAAAGACAATTTCTACATACATTGCAAGAATGAAAGTTCTATCTTATTGATAAATTTTTTGACATTTGATATATGTGATTACAAACAAAGGAGAAGGTTGATTCAAGAATTTCACCTTGTACTTTTTTGTTGAACAATTGACTACACTTGTACTAATATGGACATTTGTCTCCTCCTATAATTAAAAGTATCCCTTCCTATTACAAGGACCAATTAGACAAATGAGTACAGTGAATGACATATGCTATGTAATTCATAAACATGGAACAGTATTTTCTTGTGGTTTTGTTTACCTTCAAAACAAGTTCAATGAGAATTGAAATGTAGCACTAAGAATAACATGCCCAAAGTAAAAAATCACACATATAGAAACTTGGATTGAATTTTATGTGTTTCTAAGAAAATAGATATAAATCTGATGAAAAAAGCTACACTATTTACTTTTGTTGTTATCATTTGAACACTTTACATGCACCTTTGATCATGTTTGTTAAGTAAATTAAGAGTATAATACAATGATAGTAAGACTAAAGTAAATTAAAAGTACAATACAATGGTAATAAATTACTAAAATGACAGTTTTTTAATAGTACACAAGTTCAAAAAATCCTCATTTATACAAAGACTCAAAATTATATATTAAAAAAAGAAGTGTGTTTCATCTAAAACAAGTTGGAGTGTCATCCTAATTCATCATTTGTCTTACTGATAATTCATGCATATTTTACATAGTTTTTATAAGTTCTTATATTTTCATTGATGGTGGAAGTCAAATTTATAATAAAATAAAGAACATCTAATAGAGGGTTGTTTTAGTTTAGAATGTATAATCAACTCAGAATTGGCCTGAGGGATGCAAGATAGCAGAGTTTACTATAGCTGAGACACCCTAAGAGGATAATCCATCCTAAACATCCTTGACAAAAAATGTTTAAATTATTTAGAAGCTTGGATTTGAAATTCTACAAGATTGGGCTTGAGAAATTAAGAATCAAACAATATTGTACTTATAGCAACATTACTACATTAGTGCAATGATTGTATCTACATTTTCTTTGAATCTAAACTTATCTTTAAAATTTGTTCTACATTATCTTCTCGAGAACATATCATCTAGATTTCAACATACATAATATAAGTCAATGGAGAATGACTTGAAACTACATAGAAATTCCAATACATAATTATATAATTTGATACACTACAAAAAACACCACCTAATTTACATAATATTGAAATGTTAGCATTTAGTGATTGTATCATATTTTACAATAATATATGCAAAATAACACACATTCCCCAACAATGGAAGCGGAAAATTTCAAACCCCTTTTTTAATTCAAGTCATATAAGACAATCACTGAATGCTAGCATTTCATTATTATGTAAATTAGGCGGTGTTTTGATCGGTAGTGTTATTTTTCTAAGATTCAAAGCAAGGATAAGGCTCAAAAAGAGATATCCATTCAACCTTGTTCCTCTCCAGATCCTAGAAACAATTTCCAAATAATTTAAGCTTAATAACAAACACAAAATTAAATAATATGCAATCTCGTAATGCACCCATCCATACATAGGCGCCAATACCCAAATTTTATATATCATTTTAAGTGCATACCTAGCAATATCAATATACACATCTAGTTAATAAAAAATAAATAGAACACCAAAGAGGAGAGAACTAGAAAATAGCATGGTAAAAAACATAAACACAATAGACCATAACTTAGCACAATAGAGATCATGTGTGTTTATCATAATTTTTGATCCAAAGTTCTATTCATCACTGCAGAAGATAAAAATTAGTGGCATACATGATCTCTATTGTATGTAGATACTTTGTAGTGTTCTCTATAAAAGGTCAAACTCAAAGGAATGTTAAAAGCTCAAATTTGAAAAAAAAATTGAAAAAAATTCTTCCATAAAATGTAGGTGTTGTAGTTATAAAACTTATAAGGAAATTGCACCATAATTACATTGAGTATCAATTGTAACAACTATCTCATCGAATTCTTAACAAAATTAATTTATAAATTTCACTCTGTTATTAATCAAAGATTGACGGGTCTGGGCTAAAAAATCAAATCATAGAATTTCAAACAATAGGATTTAAAACCCTAAAAAATAGGGGAGTACATGTCGATTTGCTCAAGTTTTGTATGCAAACTTAATTAAGCATCTAAAAACATCAAGGTTTTAGCGCTACTCAATTCTTGAGTTCAAGACAAAAAAATTGCAAGCTTTTAAATGAAAAGTATTGATTACAAGTTAAAGTTTTTTTTGACATGGGGTGAGGAATGTTTTGTAATTATAATATAATTTACTCTCATTTCCTCTCACATCTTACAGGTCACAAGCCAGGGTGCTTGAAGCTTGTCAATGCCTAGGTACACCTCTCTCTTTTCTGAATTTTGTCTCGTAGATGAACTACCCCCAATTATTCACATTTTAGTTGTAGAATTACAGGTTTAGGGTTCCTTTATTTTAATTACAAGTAAATCTAAGCATAGATTTTTATGTCACTACCAATAGAGACATCAATTTGATGTATGATACCTCCTTTAGAAAGACACTTGTGTCTATAATATTGTTTAAATTTTACACTCTTAGGTTTGACCTTATGACCAAGCTTAAGAGTGGCTTGAATTTACCAATCCATTACACTCGAAGTGCAAAGTTACATAAGATATAATTCCACACCAAACGATCTTTACACAATTCGAGTGATTTCCCTAAGTGCCTGCTCACTTGAATATTTCTATGGAAACCCACATAGGTCCCCTACACACAATGCTAGATCAATAATAATTGTGCTTCAAACCTCAGACAATGGTTTTTCCTAGCATCAGACATTCAAATGAAATAAAACACAACAAAAATGATCTGACAATATAAAGATTCCAAAAAATAAAATTCATTGAAACCATGGCAAGCAACTTACCTAAAAAATTTGCACAAATTATGTCATGATGTCGAAGATGTCATTGATAAAAATAGGTAGAGCTACTCCAACGAGAATATTTTTGACAATGCAAGATTATCAAATGCGATGAAAAGACATCCACAAAGTGATGTAGCAACCCAATGCTTCCAACAACTTCTCCTTGAATGTCATGGCATTTAATGAATTAACTATGCATTGAGTGATTTTGTAGCCATCGTACTAAGTCAGTAGCCTGCTAGCAAAGCTCTCACAATTTACATTTAATTGAAAAATATTCCCCCGGATTTATCTATGTCATCTTAATTTTTCAAATTGTTTTTAAAAAACAAAAATGAATTATACAACTACTCTTACCAATAGGAAAATAGATAAATAGTAATTTCTAAATATAAAAAGTATACATTCTTAAATTCAATATATAAATAAAAATAAATATATTTAAATTATATAATGTGATTGGAAAGTCCAGCAAATATTGCATATCAAATGATTGCAATAGTAACCTGCCTATTGACATGAACTAATAATGAGTTGTCTTTATTTTGATGAGACTGAATCATACAGAAAGATGAAGGAAGAGGATATATTTATATTCAAATATTTTGGAATTCAACAATCAATGGTATAATTATTTCATACTAGAAGTTTTAGACTTTAGTACGAGTTTCTGATTTTTAGTAAATATTTATATTGCAAGTTGTGAGTGGACTGTGGGACTAGTGACCAATTAATCAAGTTAAATTAGATGAGACTGAGTCATAGAGAAATACGAAGGTAGAGGATAAAAAAAACACAACAATTGAGGTAATTTCACATGTAAATTCCCTACAAATAATAATAATTACATTTGGTTACCATTGCTCCATTCTCAGTGAAATTACATACTAAGAGGGGGTTTATAATTTTCAAGATGTGTAGGTATAAATGACATTAGTAGGATTAATTAAGATTCTATTATAATAGATTATATAAGATAAATTAGTAGGATTATTTAAGATTTCGTGATAGTAGATGATATAGGATAAGTTTATTAAGTGAATCTCTCAAGGACATGGTGTAATCATAATACATACTTGATGAACTCAAACTTATTTGAAGCAAATTAGATACAATTTATTCTTCTATCTTCACTAAGCTAACTCACCTTGGCTAACAAGAATCACTCTTAAGGTATCTTTCTAATACCTCTTAGATGGTGATTATATAACCCTAGATTTGATTCCTTCTCTAGAATTTTGTTTGGGGATTTGTGGCTTGCTTTGAAATAACCCTAATACTTAGATGGTATGGAGATTCCATAAAATGTATTATTACATATGTGTAATACTTATATTCAAGTATTTTTGTTTTGGTCTGTATTTCATGTTATCATTTTTGTGTAGCTATTTAAGTTTATATCATATTTGTACTTCTTATATATTTACTAGTGGTATTCTTGGTATGCAAACATGTAGATAAGTACAATACATATTAGATGCATTCAAATTGCATCAATGAATCAACTAGGTGGGAGTCAAACATGTTGAGTATATTCTCTCTCAACTCATTAATAGAGATTGGGATATCTCAAATTCTCTTTTTGACCAATATTGTAAATGTATTTGGTGTCTGATGTCTAATGATCATGTTTATAAATTAATATCTACATTATGGATATTGTGTAATGCCCCCACCAAGGAACCCTAGAGGACAACACTAACTATGCCACATTAATGGAACAATTTTTTTTAAAGGAAAAAAAATAAAAATGCATAACATAACATAACATATAAACCAAACCTAGGTCCTCTAAGGTTCCTTGACTACACTGCTCATATAACTATTAATCGAGATAACTAGGATCATTTCATTAACTACTAAGATAACATGATTTTTCTAACAAGCAAAGTTCATTTTCAAACACCACATTAAATTATTTTACATTCTTACTTCCATAACATGCCAACTAATAACAACATTAAAGATCATTTCTAACAACTATATATGCAAGATACATTGCATTACAATATTCTTTACAAGGAGAATTCATCAATAATTCTTACATCATTACAATAGTTACAACAATGCTTCCCCTAACACATGTGGGAAGATTACAATAGATTATAGTAAATGATACAACTAATATATAACCCAAAATACAAATACATGAAAGGTTGTCTTCTCAAATTGGAACAAGATTTGAAGTTTGCAACATAATGAACAATCTCCATGCACACAAACATGTAGCAAGAATACCCAGTGGAGGAAAAAACACCAACCTCCTGACCATGTGGAACCTTGAGGCTTACCTCCCGTGCTAGGAGATAACATAGGGTCCCACATCATACAGACAGTCAAGAAAGAAACAAGCTAACACAATCAAGGGATAAGCATGGACTCTAACACAACACTGTTCACAACACAAACATCACTTACAACATTTACTTCACTTCCAAAGGCACTCACACAACAGAAGGAGAAAATACGACTAGGGAATGCTAGACTACAATAGGGAGGAGTGTCATCACATAGATTGATATAGGTTATCTTGGTGGATCTTAGGCTCTTCACCCCCATCCTGGGTTATCCTGGCAACCTCTACCAATGCCCGGGCCCCATACAAACTCATGGGAAATCAACATACCTTTCATGAGGATAAAATAGTTGATCTTTCCATTTCAGGCCTTCCCTTCTCATCTCAAACCTAAATGAGCACTTGAGCCATGAGTCAAACATACATTATATTGATTAATGTGAAATCTACCCATCCCCCTAATAAATTATTAAGGTTATCATTGGATTAGGAAACCCTCCAATGGGTTATTCTCGAACCACTATGGATTCTAGTCCCCATTGAGAGCTACTCCCCCTACTTGCAACTAGTAAACCCTACACATCACACAAGGCATTTACCATCTTGCACACTTATCAAAATTATATAAATCCAAACATAGAGCAAGACATTGACCATGTTGCACATAAATCAAAACATTGCCAAACCATTTCCAAGGTTAACAATCATAAGGACCAAACATAAAAATATATACCCCCTCCTAAGCCTTTGGAAACCAACATACTAATCACTTTCCCCAACTAAACACTTAATCCAACAATCAAGACACTTGCTAAATACAAATAATTAATCAAAGTATTATAACCATAAAAACATTTCTAAAATAAAGCATTATTCTCTACAAGCAATTATATTTAAGAATAACTATATCATTAATAAAATGATCATCTTTATTGAACTAGTTACTATGAAATCCTAATATTAAATTTGCAATTTTATTATAATATTAAAATAACAAGATCCTGATTAATTAATTCACATAACAATTCTATTAACCAACCATTGAATTGTTACAAAGAAAAGTAACATTTATTTACTAACCAATAACATGAGTAAACCAAATCATTTAATATTTACCCTACATCATTTAAATTAAATAACCTATCTATTTACGGAATAAATCAATTCTCTTAATTAAATAAACAATTCTTTTATCTATAATCAATTAAATACTTATTCTAACAATAAATATCTAATTTATTTATTTGTAACAATTAATTACCCTTTTTAGCCATAACTAACCAATTTAAAATCATTTTTTAAATGACATTTTATTTCTTCATTTATCATATAATCATTCACATACCAGCAAACCAATCTTTTACTTTTAACCATAATATTACTAGCATCCATGTGTTTCAAACATAACTCAAAAATTATGATCTGGGTATTTGAGACCTTTGGAAAATTGTTATAATATGTCAAGGCACAAAAACCCTTTAAATTTCTTTCCAACTCAGTTTGTAAAAATAGAGTTATGGATGATGCAATTAGACTATTTTACTAGTTGGACAGTTGAGAAGATTGAGCACAAAATGAAGTACAACTACAAAAAAACCTGAATGAAAATGATTCACGAATGGGTGTACCACCTAACCGCTTTCTTAGATTACACAATAGATACCAAGTTACATTCCATAAAAAAATCAAACAATCAAACATTTGTTCATAGATATAATAAATCAATCAAACATTCATTTTCAGAGAGAAATCAATCTAAATAACCGCGCACCCATAAATGTAAATATAACAAAAGATTGAAATCTAACCTAGATCCAATGCTTGGTAGGAACCAAATTGATGTTGAGCTCTAAAAATTTCAACTTCTCCAATTCCACAATTCAAATTTTTAAAACCCCCAATTCCCAGTAAAATCAACAATTTTAAGAAAATTTCTACATACCAATTTCTCCCTCTAGAAGAACCGAATGAAATCTCCCCCAAAAGCCAAATTACCAAAAAAATCAATAATATGAGAAATTATTATTATTATTATTATTATTTATTTACAAACATATTTCTCCCTCTAAAAGAATCTAACCAAAAATCTCCCCAAAAGGAAAATATTTACCAGGAAGGAGGCTGTTCATTTTTTCGAAATGAAAAATCCACACAAATCTCTAAAATCCTCAAAAAAATATTAAGTTTTTTTTAAAAAAATTGTTCAATGGTTGCATGTGCTACATGAAAAACCTTTCTATTTATCATATTATTATTTTTATTATTCACTATAATTATTTAAGTATTTATTTATATATCTATTTATCAAAACATACCCTAATTTATTTAACTATAATAATTGACTTTATAACCCAGCTTTATAATATTTTATTTATTTACCTCATCATTATTTATTTATTAACTTCAACATTATGTTATAATTTATTTTATCATAATTATGATTATATATACATAAATACACATTTATATTTACTTATCAAAATTACCTTTAACTTAATAATTTTATTTTAATGCAACAATTAACCAAAATCCTTTATCAAACAATATAAATTAAATAAATCAAATGTCAATCAGTACCTGACCACTATCAAGGGTCAAAAAGCAAGACCTAAGACAAAACTAACTGACCAAAGCAACCATACTGACAACACTAACAAAACTAACAGGGTGCCAAACCCAATACTCATCCTCTTCAAGGATGATGGCTAGGGTAGAGGACCAAGTGATATCTCCAATGAACTATTCCATTGGGTTTAAGGCATGCTCAAACCTACCAATTCAGGTGGAGTCGATGCCTATTTCCTACAACCTGTAGCACATAGAACAATCATGCATATACATATACATATAATCAGGCACATCATGAAAGGGAATTGTAGTGTTGCAGGGTACTCACAAGTGATTGATGCGACACTGTCCCTTTCACCAAAACACATCAGTAAAAACATCACCGAGTAATCACATCAACTCATAAAAATTAGTTACATAACAATCAAGATAAGAATAGTCACAAGATAATCACATAATAGTCTTGATCAGATAATCACACAATGCTTATGATAGGATTAGTCCACATAATCAAATAAAACCATATACTAATCATAACATGTGCATAAAACTAAAGTAATAGAAGTGTCATCAATGTATCATCATAGAAATAAGTCCAATCATCAAATAATGTATCATAATGTCTCATCCTAAATAGATCAAATGTTAGTCTATTAGAGAATAGTATGAGGGGCACTACATCCTCCCCCTAAAATTAGGCTTACTCTTGAAAGTCTGCAAACAAGAAAGGGTACAACTCTTGCATCTGAGGTGCATCCTCCCAAATGGTTGAAGCCTCATCATTAGGATCCCACTGGAGCCTCACTTGCTCAACATTTTGACCCCTAAGGGCGAGTCTCATGTGCTACAAAATTCCCATGGCCTCCAAAGCTAGCTACTCATCCTCTACCTGTAAAGAATTCTAGTCAAGAACATGTGAAATATCTAGATAATATGGCCTGAAAATAGAAACATGAAATACATCATAGATATGCAGACTAGGCGGAAAAGCAAGACGGTACGCAATAGAGCCAATCCTCTCCAAAACCTTGAATGGTCCAACAAAATGCAATGCAATCTTAGATCCTTTCTCATAATAGATTAGACTCTTTGATGGACACATCTGCAAGAATACCCAATCACCAACAGAAAATTGACAATCAACCCTATGAGCATCCACATAGATCTTTTGCATATCTTATGCTGCCACCAAATGCTCTCTAATATGAGCAACCTATTGGTCCATCTCCTAAAGCATCTCAAGGCCTAGGAGGACTCTATCCTCAAGATGATCCCAACTTAGAACAAGGCTAACCATACAAGGCATGAAAAAGGGGACATACCAATCGAACTGTGGTACCCATTTTTATACACAAACTTTTCCAAGTATAGATAATCCTCCTAGCAGGTTTGCTAATCCATGACGTACATCCTGAACATATCCTTAAAGACCTGATTAACCCTCTTGATCTTCCCATCTGTCTTTGGGTGGTAAGTTGAACTAAATTTCAACTAAGCCCCCAACGCATGCTGCAAGGACATCCAAAGTGTTGAAGTGAATACCAAATCTCTATCATAGATGATCCTACAAGGAATCCCATGTAATCTGACTATATCCTCCATGAAAATATTGGCCACTGAGGAAGAATTATATGAAGACCAAATAGGGGAGAAGTGTCACCTCATTCAACCTATCCATGGTTACCATAATGGCATCATGACGACGAGAAGATACTAGCAAGCTGACTATTAAATATATAGAAATGGTGTCCTATTTCTATTCTGGGACAAGATATGGCTAAAGAAGCCCTGCAGGGTGCTAGTGTTCTACCCTAACCCTTTAGCACTCCAAACACCTTGAGAAAAAATCTGCAATATCCCTCCTCATTCTAGCCTAAAAATACAACTAATAAAGGTCTGTGTGCATCTTCTTGACACTTGAGTGAGTTGAGTAGCGTTTCTGATGAGCCTATGACATAATTAGGGTATGAAGACCCTCTGAAGGAGGAACATAGATGCGACCTAAGTGTTGCAACAGACCATACGATTCAAGGGAATAACCATCAAATCTACCCTCCAAGGATCTGGTTGACTCAACCTCAAACCTCATCTCCTGATACCAAATTTCTGCAAGAAGCACTACAAGGATCTTACTCCTAAAATCTACTCTAAGAGTCACTACTGAAAGCTCGTGGCTTTGTTGTCTAAGAGCATCTACCATGACATTCTCCTTATCCTAGATATACTTCACCTCAAATTCATACTCACACAGTAACTCCATCCATTGCCTCTACCTAGTATTTAGGTTTGGCTATGTGAATATGTACTATAAATTGTGGTGATCACTATGCAACTCAAACCGATGCCCCAACATAAAATGTATCCATCTCACCAAGGCATGAATAATGACAACTAACTCCAAGTCATGTGTAGGACATTTCAACTCATGATCCTTGATTTTGTGATACTCATAAGCTATAACGCGACATTCCTACATCAAAATTGCTCCTAGACCCTCCAAAGATGCATCAATACACACCACAAAATTTCATAAAGGATCAGGAACTACCAAAATGGGTACACTATTCAACCTCTCCTTGAGAGTCTGAAAGGATGCTTGAAACTATTCTGACCAGATGAACATCCCTTTCCTCTGAAGGGAAGTGATAGGGTGATCTATCCTCGAAAATCACTACACAAACCATCAGTAATAACCTACTAAACCCATAAAGTTGCTGGTGCAGGAGCACCTGGGAAAATATTAGTTTTCCTAGAAGTTTTGTTTAAAGTTATAGTTTTGTTGTGTGTTTTTGGTCATGTTGACCAATGTTTTCTGCAATTGGTGGAGTAGGAATAAAACTTGATCTTTTATGATCAGTGGATTAGGAGGTGAAAATCTTGAATGGGTTTTGGAGCTCTAATTTGTCTTGGTTACCAACCTAGTCAAATGTTTGAAAAAACAAAGGGTTTTATAAATTGCATTATTAGGTCATCTTTGAGCTTGACCCAAGAATCTAAATTGTTTGGAAGGCCTATTTAAGGCATGCTTCGACCTTGTGTTAGGGTTGGAGGATATAGTTTTTTGGAAAAGGTTTGCAATATTGAAGAAAACAATGTTCAAGAGACAATTTTTTTTGTTCTTTGTGTTCTTCTTGAGTTTTAATGAAATAAACTCACTGTCATTGTGTTTGTAGTATGTAGTGTTCATATTATACAAGCTTGGTGTGCCTTTCTTTTGCTTTGTAAATCATTTTTCATCTTTTACCTGTTCATAGTTTGTTTTCAGCATTTTCAGGCCTATAACAGGTAGTTTTTAAAGAATGGAGTCCTAGGGCACCTTCCCACCGTACAAATTGTACGGCCTTTTGGGATTTTTTTCTAGGCTCCCTCCTTGTAAATATGGTAGCTTGTAGGGTTTGTGGTAGTGTAGGAGGTGCTAGAAAATCTTTGCCCTAGGCGAGCCAGTGCAAGTCCAGTTGGGGCAAACTTGGAGTAAAAGTAGCATAACTTGCAGGGGAATAAAGACTTTTGAGAAATTATTTTTGGAGAATTTAAGGTCTTGGCTATGCTTGGAGGTCAGGAGGAGGTTCCAGCAGGCCATTTGGAGGGAGAACTTTTCACCAGTCCAAAATCAGCCAGAAAAGTTAGGAAACCCTAGGTTTTTAACCATTTTTGTGTTTGAGCTGTGTACGGCCTATACAGGCTCAAAACCTCAAGAATATTTAAGGTGTGGGTATGGGAATCACAAACCCCAAATGAAAAATCTAGGTCCTTTGGTGGGTTTTGAAGAAAATTGCATTTTTCTCTGTGAAGAGGCCTGATTGGGGGTTTTAGGATTGTAGCCTTTTTAACCCTAGGAGGGGACTTTAAGAAAGCGATGGTTAGTTGGAGTCTTGTGTGGGAATAGGAATCCTAGTTTGACCTTTTTGAAGCTATTACAACATCTACACACCCCTGCAAGAATCAAGTTAAGTGTGGAGAGGAGTTGGTCTTTAAGGAAGACTAAAGGCCAATAGAGAGTATATGGCACAGCACCAAGGTTGGCTTGGTAGAAGGACAACTTGTTGATGGAAGAGGGATTGGGAAAACAAACCAGGGGCAACTAGTCATGAGCAGGGGCCTATAGGTTAGAGAGGTGAAGCCAAGCACCAAGGGGGTCTTATAAGGAAAGACCTAGAGTAGGAACCAGTGATTGGTTCCTCCAACCCCGCTCCCTATCAGATTTGTATCAGAGAAAGCAAAAGATTTGGGAAGCAACTTATATGTCAAAAGTTGAGTCAAGTGAAACACCCACCATGGTGAAAAATGCACAATTAACCAAGATGGTTGAAGGACAAGAGGAGGACAACAAGTTGTTAAAAGAAAGAATAGAGCAACTTGAGAGAGCATTGAACAATGCAAGGTTGGAAGGAAAGGTACCAAAGGAAGAAGAGGTTGTAGAGGAAGATAAGGTCCCTGCACTTGACCCTATTTTGGAGGAGGATCCTTTCTTGAAGACATTGAAAGCCCTAAGTGGAAAAGGACTTGAGGGCATACCACTGTTTAGTGGAAAAATGGATCCTGATTTGGTCATGGATTGGATAGAAGGCATGGAGAATTACTTTGAGTGTGATGGAGTCACTGAAGCATAAAAGGTGAAGGTTGCTAAATCAAGGTTGAGAGGATCAGCCTTGACATGGTGGAAGTTTGTTCAGATAGAAAGGGAAAAAGAAGGCAAACAACCCATATCAACTTCGAAAGGAATGGTTGCTAAGGTAAAGGAAGCCTATATGCCAGATGATTATGAGATCCAACTTCACAAGAAGAGGAAAAGTCTAAGGCAGAAAGATCGGGATGTAAACACCTATACTAAAGAGTTTCAAAAGCTTTGCTTGAGATCTAATGTGACAAAGGATGAGAGCCTCAAAGTGGCTAGATACCTAAATGGTTTGAAGTGGAACATCCAAGAAGAGATGGCTCTTTTGAGTCCTAAAACGGTACACCAATGTTACTAGTTGGCTATTAAGATTGAGGAAAGGAATAAGAGGAAGCAAGATCAGTCTTCTAAGGGCAGAGGCAAAGGCAGAGACCAAAGAGGACAACGTGGCGGTTACCAGGGTAGAGGCAATGATCAAAGAAATCAAGGAGAATCAAAACTTGCTGAGCATGGAGGTGAGACATCTTCAAGAGGAGGAATTAACAGAGGAAGAGGACCTCAAGGAGGTTCAAACAGAGGAAGAGGAGCAGGTAGGAGTAATTCTTACTTTGCAAACATGAAGTGTTATCATTGTAACCAACTAGGTCACCCTGCTTATAGGTGCCTAGAGAAAGCATCCTCTTCTAGCAATGAAAAGAGAGTGGCTTATGCACAAGAGGACACTATGAGTCCTAAGGCATCTGAAATTAGTCATATAGAGTCTAAGGTAGGAGAGAATCTGATGTTTAACAGAGTTTTGATTAGGCAGCCAGTCAAAGAGGAACCTAAGCAAAGAAGAGCTCTTTTCAGAGTAAGGTGCAAGATACTTGGTAAAGTGTGCAAGGTTATAGTGGACTCAGGCTCAACAGACAATAATCTCAGAGGAGGCAGTAGCAAAGCTAAAATTGGAGAAGGTACCACACAATAACCCCTACAAGGTCACATGGCTAAATAAAGGGCAGAGTGTTTTAGTTAATGAGCAGGTAACAGTGGAATTTTCAATTGGAGGGTACAAAGATAAGCTAATTTGTGATGTGTTACCAATGGATGCATGCCATCTACTACTGGGCAGACCATGGAAATATGACAAAAATGTTGTTTATGATGGGAAAGAGAACACCATCTCATTCAAGAAGGATGGAAGAACCTTCAAACTGTAGTCATTGACAGAAGAAGATGAAGGACAGTCAAAGGCACCAAATATTATGTTGAGCAGTGGCAAGGAGTTCCTTAAGGACCTACACCAAGGGAATGAAGGATATGTGATTATGATGCAGTCCAAAGAGGAAGAAAAGGTTGAAAAGATAGTCTTACCAGAAGCAGTCCAAAGGTTGGTTGATAAGTACAAGAGCATAGTCAGTGATGGAACACCTGCAACTTTACCTCCAAAGAGAGCAATAAGTCATTAAATTGACTTCATACCTGGAGCCTCATTACCTAATAAAGTAGCATACAAGCTTACACTTGAGTAGAACCTAGAGGTAGCTAGGCAAGTGGAAGAATTGTTGAATCAAGGATTCATTCAAAAGAGCATCAGCCCATGTGCATTCCCGGTGGTCTTAGCAACAAAGAAAGGAGGTAATTGGAGACTTTGTACTGATTCTAGAGCAATTAATAGGATCACCATTAGGTATAGGTTCCCAATACCTAGAATTGAAGATTTAATGGATTGCCTTGGAGGAGCACACTATTTCACTAAGTTGGACCTCAAGAGTGGCTACCATTAGATCAGAATCAAGGATGGAGATGAGTGGAAGACAACTTTTAAGACAAATGATGGGTTATATGAGTGGAAAGTGATGCCATTTGGCCTCTCAAATGCCCCTAGCACATTCATGAGACTAATGAATGAAGTACTTAAGGATTTCACAGGGATCTTTGTGGTAGTATATCTTGATGACATACTGATTTTCAGTAAGACAGTAGAAGAACACTTGAAGCATGTGGAGATGGTTCTCAAAAGGTTGCAAGAGGAGAAGTTGGCAATCAATCTTGAGAAGTGTGAGTTCTTCAAACAAGAGCTTGTGTATCTATGTTTTGTAGTATCCAAAGGAACCTTGAAGATGGATCCAAGCAAGGTGGAAGCCATCCTAAACTGGCCCACACCAACCATAGCAATAGAGGTAAGGAGTTTTCATGGTTTGGCTCAATTCTATAGAAAATTCATAAGGAATTTTAGTGGCATATGTGCACCAGTCCTAGATACTATTAAAGGTGGTTTGAAAACAAAGTTTAAATGGACTCAAGAGGCTGATAAAGGGTTTGAAAAATTGAAACAAGAAGTGGCAACTCAACCAATTCTGTTATTGCCTAGTTTTGACAAGTTGTTCACAGTTGAGTGTGATGCAAGTGGAGTAGCAGTAGGAGGAGTACTTAGTCAAGAAGGTATGCCTGTAGCCTTCTTTAGTGAAAATCTCAATGAAGCCAAGCAAAAATACTCCACCTATGATCTAGAATTATATGCTTTAGTGCAGTCCCTTAGGAAGTGGAGGCATTATCTGTTACCCAAAGAGTTTGTGGTCTTTACTAATAACTAGGCCCTTAGTTATATCAACACCCAAGAGAAGTTAAGTAATAGGCATTTGAAATGGATGGAATACATCCAAGCTTTCACATTCACTATCAAGCACAAAAAGGGACAAATGAATAAGGTTGCAGATGCATTAAGTAGAAGGTTGCTGACAATGCAGGAAATACAGCTGAAGAGCATTGGATTAGAGAGTTTCAAAGACCTCTATGGTGAAGATGAAGACTTCTCAGAAGCTTACAAGGTATGTTCTGATTTTGAAAATCATTTTCATAGCCAATATTTTGAGTATACATTGCAAAGTGGACTGTTATTTAAGGGTAATCAATTATGTGTGCCAAGAGGGTCAATGAGGGGAATTTTGATTCAAGAAAAGCATAATGGCAGTCTTAGCGGGCATTTTGGTATTAATAAAACTTTAGAGCTAGTTCAAAGGTTCTATTACTGGCCTAAATTAGCAAGAGATGTTAGAAAATATGTGGAACAGTGTGTTGTATGCATGAAAGCTAAGGGAGGAGATAGCAATGTTGGTTTGTATCAACCCCTACCCATTCCAAATAGACCATGGGAGTGTGTGAGCATGGATTTTTTGGTAGGTCTTCCTAAGACCAAGACTGGTTTTGACAGTGTTTATGTAGTAGTGGACAGATTTAGCAAGATGAGTCACTTCATTCTTTGCCAAACTACTCATGATGCAAGCTACATAGCTCATCTTTTCTTCAAGGAGGTTGTTAGGATCCATGGCTTGCCTCTAAGCATTGTTTCTGACAGAGATGTGAAGTTCATGAGTCACTTTTGGAAGACTCTATGGAGCAGATTGGGTACAAATCTGTCATTTGGATCAGCTTACCATCCTCAGACTGATGGTCAAACAGAGGTGGTTAACAGAGTGTTGGGTAATCTTTTAAGGTGCTTAACTAAAGAATATGGACAGACATGGGATATGGTGATTTCTCAAGCTAAATATGCCTATAATGACAGTGTCAATAGAACTACAGGGAAAAGTACTTTTGAGGTTGTGTATGGGATGCACCCAAGAGGCATTTGTGAACTTAGAGACCTTGGATCTATGGAGAATAGAAGTGGACATGCAGAAGACTTCACTCAGACCATGAAGGAAATTCATGAGCAGGTCAAGCAAACAGTCACAACAACAACCCAAAAGTTGAAGGAGAATGTTGATTTGTCAAGGAAAGATGTACAATTTGCAGTTGGGGACTATGTTATGGTCCACTTCAACAAATCCAGATTGTAGAAGGGAATGGCAAACAAGTTACAGATGAAAAGAGTGGGTCCATGCAAGGTGTTGTCCAAATATGGCAAGAATGCATATAAGGTGGAATTACCATCAGACTTGGGCATCTCTCCAGTTTTCAATGTTGCTGATTTGATCAAGTACAAGGGATCACTCAATGATGAGGATCAGAACAGCAAGGAAATATTCAAGGACATCAGTAATGTGACCCTTCCTCAACAATACAAGCTTCAGGCAGAGAAGATCTTGCAGTCAAGAGTGCAGAAAGCTACAAGACATAAGGTGTACATGGAGCACCTTATCAAGTGGAAGAACAAGCCAAAATCAGAAGCCACTTGGATACAGGAAGATCAGTTCAAGAAGTTTGGTATTGACCTATAATTGTTCACTCCTTCCTCTCCTTAGTTGTTTGTGCTAAGAGGGGGAGAATGGTGCAGGAGCACTTGGGAAAATATTAGTTTTCCTGGAAGTTTTGTTTAAATTTATAGTTTTGTTGTGTTGTTTTTGGTCATGTTGACCAATGTTGTTTGCAATTGGTGGAGTATGAATAAAACTTGATCTTTTATGATCAATGGATTAGGAGGTGAAAATCTCGAATGGGTTTTGGAGCTCTAATTTGTCTTGGTTACCAACCTAGTCAAATGTTTGAAAACACAATAGGTTTTATAAATTGCATTATTAGGTCATCTTTGAGCTCAGCCCAAGCATCTAAATTGTTTGGAAGGCCTATTTAAGGCATGCTTCGACCTTGTGTTAGGTTTGGAGGATATAGTGTTTTGGAAAAAGTTTGCAATATTGAAGAAAACAGCGTTCAAGAGACAATTTTTCTGTTCTTTGTGTTCTTGAGTTTTAATGGAATAAACTCACTGTCATTGTGTTTGTAGTATGTAGTGATCATATTATACAAGCTTGGTGTGCCTTTCTTTTTCTTTGTAAATCATTTTTCATCTTTTACCTGTTCATAGTTTGTTTTCAGCATTTTCAGGCCTGTAATAGGCAGTTTTTAAAGAATGGAGTCCTAGGGCACCTTCCCACCGTACAAATTGTACATCCTTTTGGGATTTTTGTCTAGGCTCCCTCCTTGTAAATATGGTAGCTTGTAGGGTTTGTGGCAGTTCAGGAGGCGCTAGAAAATCTTTGCCTTAGGCGAGCCAATGCAGGTCCAGTTGGGGCAGACTTGGAGTAAAAGTAGCATAACTTGCAGGGGAATAAAGATTTTTGAGAAATTATTTTTGGAGAATTTAGGGGAAGGTCTTGGCTATGCTTGGAGGTCAGGAGGAGGTTCTATCAGGCCGTTTGGAGGGAGAAATTTTCACCAGTCCAAAATCAGCCAGAAAAGTTAGGAAACCCTAGGTTTTTAACCATTTTTGTGTTTGAGCTGTGTACAGCCTGTACAGGCTCAAAACCTCAAGAATCTTTAAGGAATGGGTATGGGAATCACAAACCCCAAATGAAAAATCTAGGTCCTTTGGTGGGTTTTGAAGAAAATTGCATTTTTCTCTGTGAAGAGGCCTGATTGGGGGTTTTAGGATTGTAGCCTTTTTAACCCTAGGAGGGGACTTTAAGAAAGCTATGGTTAGTTGGAGTCTTGTGTGGGAACACGAATCCTAGTTTGACCTTTTTGAAGCTATTACAAAATCTACACACCCCTGCAAGAATCAAGTTAAGTGTGGAGAGGAGTTGGTCTTTAAGGAAGACTAAAGGCCAATGGAGAGTATATGGTGCAGCACCAAGGTTGGCTTGGTAGAAGGACAGCTTGTTGATGGTAGAGGGGTTGGGAAAAAAAATAGGGGCAACTAGTCATGAGCAGGGGCCTATAGGTTAGAGAGGTGAAGCCAAGCACCAAGGGGGTCTTATAAGGAAAGACCTAGAGCAGGAACCAGTGATTGGTTCCTCCAACCCCACTCCCTATCAATTGCAAACCTCTAAAACATTAGCAGGCTCAGGCCCATCTATGATGGCTTGGATCTTCAAAGGATCCATGACAATACCTTCTCCTAAAATGACATACCCCAAATATCTCACCTTTGTTTGAAATAATTCACACTTTTCCAAATTTGCATATAGTTGATTCTCCCTCAAACATTGCAATACCTACCATAATTGTTCCTCGTGCTCCTCCATATTCCTAGAATAAATAAAAATTTCATCCATGAACACAAGGAAAAAACTCTCAAGATAGGTGTGGAACACTCCATTCATCAAGCTCATAAATACAAATGATACATTTTTCAACTCGAATGGTACAATGGTAAACTCAAAGTTCCCATAATGAGCGTGAAATACAGTCTTATGAATGTCTACCTCAAAGATACACAACTAATGATACCCTGAATTTATTTCAATCTTCAAAAACACCTTGGCTCCCTTAATATGATCAAAGAGCTCATCAATCCTCAGCAAGGGATATCTATTCTTCAGTGTCACCTTATTCAGCTGTCGATATTCAATACACAATTGAATAGATCTATCCTTTTTCTTCACAAAAGTGATCAGTTCTCCCCAAGGAGAGACACTAGGATGAATGAACCACTTATCCAACAACTCCTCTAACTAAAATCGAAGCTCCTTAATCTCCTGAGTGGTCATCTAATATGGAGCTCGAGAAATAGGTTCTTCTCTAGGAACAAGATCTATCTTGAAATCAATGTCATGCTAATGTGGCATCCCTGGAATCTCATTTGGGAAGGTATTTGCAAACTCCCTAAGGATAGGATGATCATCGAGGGACACCTCTTAACTCTCCCTAGCTCCAAATCATTAACCATCACCAAAAACAACCAGAAACCCTAACACATACATTTATTTAACTATATAGTAGAAATCATATGCAAAGAGATGGGTCTTTGAATGCCAACTACCTCTACCTCCCTATCTGAATCACCCAAACACTACATTGATTTACACCAACAATCTATCACTAGTCAATGAGCATCCAACCAATCCATACCTAACCCTATGTCATAAGATCCTAGGGGTATGATGCAAAGATCCATCATGGTAAAGAGAGTACCAATCTTCAATCCACATCCATACACAAGGGATTCTACCACTGCACTAGCTCCAAAGGCCAATTCGACCTACCACCTAACATCCTACATTATTGCCACCAATCCACATCGCTCCACTAAAGAAGGGGAAATGAATGAATCAGAAGCACCAAAGTCAAAAAGGATAGAAATACTAATACCCTGCAACACACCTGTGCTCTCCACAACTGTGCCCTGATGCTATGCCTAATGGTTATTAACCATTGCAAACACTCTGTGAGACCTTACTGCATCACCCACCATCTGATCTAAGGCTATTGACTTCTAACTGAATCCTAATGTACTCTTTTGAGGACACTACCTGGCTATATGGCCCTACTGGCCGCAAGAAAAACATCATGTACCTCTACCCTACCCTTTGTCACCTGAGGGTATATCAAACTATTGGAAGTTACCTCTACTGAATACAAATTGTGTGCTCTAAGCTAGCTAGTTGGGATGATAATGCTTGGCTCATTGCCAACTCTGATTTTTCCTAGACCAAGAACCACTACCTTGCTAAAATTGAAAGTTCTTAAATTTTGACTGGGAATGCTATTGTTGCTGCTAATGTCCACCCTTAGCGGGTGCATGATGGCTCCTAGAGGAACCCACTGCCTAAGACTGGACACCTCTGGAACTGAAGCCTGCTGAAGGTGCACTACCCATCTACACACCTATCGAACAAGTCTCTAACTCCAAGTCACCGCTCAAACCATCGAAGGTAGGAGGGCATGCCCTCAAGAGATCCCTCATATGACCTGCTAAAATATACTCTTGCTCTACTGCTACATCTCTCCTCCTAGGAAACCTTTCTCTCTCCCTATCCATATGCCCTGAGTGTTGTGATTCTCCCTACTGATTACCCTCCTATCTAGGACCTAGGTGGGCAAGGATCTCCTCAAGCAAAGGATGTAATTGAACTCCCTCTAAGTCTGGTTGGCCATGATTCTAACCCCCACTTCCCTAAACGTTCTGAGAGCCTTGTTTTTTCTCACGATCACCCTTGTGGGAACCCTAAGGAGGGGTCTTCTAGTGGTTAGCCCCATGGCCACCATCTTGACGAACCCAACCTTGACCTCTAGGCATCTTTCTATAGAAACACCACCAAAGAACAAATTTAAGGTTGTTAAGCAAGGATGAAAAAAGGAAGAGAAACATAATCTCCAAACTATAAGCAACTAGGACAACCTAATGGGCTCATATTAAACTAGAGTACCCAGTGTTAGAAAATTTGGCTCTAATATTAGGTGTAATGCCCCTGCCAACGAACCCTAGAGGACAACACTAATTATGCCACATTAATAGAACAAAAAAAATTTAAAAGGAAAAATAGCATAATGAATAACGTTACATAACATATAAACTAAACCTAGGTCCTCTAAGGCTCCTCGACTACACTACTCACATAACTATTAATCAAGATAACTAGGATCATTTTATTAACTACTAAGATAATATGATTTATCTAACAAGCAATGTTCATATTAAAATACCACATTAAAGGATTCTACATTCTTACTTCCATAACATGTCAACCGATAACAACATTAAATATCATTTCTAACAACTATAGATGCAAGATACATATTACATTACACTATTCTTTACAAGGAGAATTCATCAATAACTATTACATTGTTACAATAGTTACAACAATGCTTCCCCTAGTACATGTGGGAAGATTACATCAGATTACAAGAAATGATACAACTGATATATAATCCAATGAAAGGTTTCTTTCTTGAATTGGAATAGGACCTGAAGTCCACAACACAACAAACAATCCCCATACACACAAACATGCAACAAGAATACCCAATGGAGGAAAAAGAACCAACCTCCCGACCATGTGGAACCCTAAGGCCCACCCCCTGTGCTAGGAGATAACACAAGGTCCCACATCATATAGACAATTAGGAAAGCAATAGGCTAACACAATCAAGGGATAAGCATGGAATCCAACACAACACTATTCACAACACAAACATCACCTACAACACTTCACTTCTAGAGGAACTCACACAACAGAAGGAGAAAATACGACTAGGGAATGCTAGACTACAATAGGGAGGAGTGTCACCACATAGCTTGATATGGGTTATCCTAGTGGATCTTCCTAGGCTCCCCTCCCCCATCTTGGGTTATCTTGGTAGCTTCTACCGATCCCCAACCCCCATACAAACTCATGTGGAATCAATGTACCTTTCATGAGGATAAGGTAGTTGATCTTGCCATTCCAAGCCTTCCCATCTCATCTCAAACATAAACAAGCACTTGATCCATGAGTGAGGCATACATTATCTTGATTAATGTGAAATCTACCCATCCCCCTAATTCATTATTAAGGTTATCATTGGATTAAGAAACCCTCCAATGGGTTATCTTGGAACCAATTTTGGTTTTGGCCCCCCCATTGAGAGCCACTCCCCCTACTTGCAACTAGTAAACCCTACACAACACACAAGACATTTACCATCTTGCACATAATTCAAAACATTGTCAAACCATTTCCAAGGCTAACAATCATAAGGATCAAGCATACAAATATATACCCCCTCCTAGGCCTTTGGAAACCAACATACTAATCACTTTCCCCAACGACACAAAACTTTGAACATACATTACACAATTGACAACTATTACATAATCACTTAATCCAACAATCAAGACAGTTGTTAAATATACAATTAATCAAAGTATTATAACCATAAAGACATTTCTAAAATAAGGCATTATTCTATACAAGCAATTATATTTAAGAATAACTATATCATTAATAAAATCATCATCTTTATTGAACTAGTTACTATGAAATCCTAATATTAAATTTTCAATTTTAATATAATATTAAAATAACAAGATCATGATTAATTAATTCACATGACAATTCTATTAACCAACCATTAAATTGTTATAAAGAAAAGTAACATTTATTTACTAACCAGTAACATGATGAACCAAATCATTTAAATTAAATAAAATATCTATTTACAGAATAAATCAATTCACTTAATTAAATAAATAATTCTTTTT
Source organism: Sequoia sempervirens (assembly GCA_007258455.2). Lineage (NCBI taxonomy): Eukaryota > Viridiplantae > Streptophyta > Pinopsida > Cupressales > Cupressaceae > Sequoia > Sequoia sempervirens. Next base: position 161,557,109 of record VDFB02256132.1, on the reverse strand, counting down.
TCTAAAGTCAATTAAATACTTATTTTAACAATAAATATCTAATTTATTTATCTGTAACAATTAATTACCTATTTTAGCCATAACTAACCAATTTAAAATATTTTGTTAAATGACATTTTATTTTTTCATTTATCATATAATCATTCACATACCTGCATGCCAATCTTTTACTTTTCACCATTATATATATATATATACTAGCATACATATATTAAATATTAATATATAAAATATGCTGAGAGTTATCATTCTCTAATTTTCTTTTTTGATTGATTTATCTTTGTGATAAAAAAATTTATTTCTCTTTGCAATCAAATCTCTTTATTAATTGATTTCTTTTTTAATTATTTATTTGTTCTTTTTGTTTCATCAAATCTGCTGTAGTTACAATAGGCACCTCGATAATGATAACTCTTGGCATATTTTATATATATATATATATATATATATATATATATATATATATTTTGTTTCATCAAATCTACTATAGTTTCAATAATGATAACTCTGGCATATTTTATATATATTAATATTTAATATATGTATGCTAGTGATAAGGAACATTATGTGGCTTGATATGTAAGGATTGAAGTTTAATATTTTCTTGCATCCTGATCATGTCTCATATACTAAGTTAACAATGATAGTAAAAGGGAAAGGGATGGCAATGCATGTGAATGGTTTTTGACAATGGAAGCTACTAAGATAACTAAATTTCTCTTTCCTAAAGTGTAATTCAGACCAATTAGTTAATGTGTTGGAGAATGCACCTAGAATATAATTTGACAATAGATTTTGTTTGTTGAGTGTTAAGAGATTTAATCTTTATATATACAAATTTAGATCCCTGATTTAAAATATCAACATTTACACTGATGCATAATAATCAATTTTTTAAAATGATTCAAATAATTTTTTAAAGAAAAAATTGACATATTAGAACTCATTACTATAACTTATAATAACTAATACGTTAAAAATACAATTATAATTACAATCGTAATTAAAAATATATAAATATGTAAGAGATTTAAAATATTAGAATGTATAATTGGTCTTTCACTTTTCTCCTCTATAATCGAAAGATTTTGGATGTTAATTTTTTCCTTTCTTAAATAGGGAGAAATGTCACATTCCTAGAAATTGATAGGAGTGCACTATCGAAACTTTCTTATTACGATGGCAAACAAATATAATTTAGTGTCTTAAAAACGGTAATGTCAATCTTACCTAAAGACTAAATCTGAGCAAGAAAAATGCACCTAAACAAATAAACATACATAATTTTGAGTCGGCATCTAATTCATTCTATTCTACTTTGGATTTGTTAAATTATCTTCACTCTGGATTGTAGGTAAACCCACAAAAGTGGTTTACAATTCCAGTGAAGAAGGAAAATTTGCAAAAAATGACCTTGTGCAAAAAAAAATTGGTTTTTGAGGATTTGAATGAACTTTTGGTTCGAGCAAACCTAAACGGGGTTTTCTAGAACCCCCCTTCAAGTGAACCCATTAAATGTTGGGTCCCACATTTCTTAGAAAAATAAGCAAAGAAAATGGTTGTGGAAAGGGGGTTCGCTCGAACCTCCCCTTTCCCCCCTTCACCCCCTCTGGTACCAAAAAACTTTAGAATTTTTCCCTTCAAAGCTCAAGTTGAGGATGAAAATGGAGGAGATTTCACAAACCCAACTGGATGATGGTAGTCCTTGAAATGAGCTATCCAACAAATATAATTTTAATATTTTTTGGTTTTATTATGTTTTTTTTTTAGTTTGATTAAACATAGGTTTTTCACTGAAAATCAAGCTCTTTGTTCTATAGATGTGGAAAAATAGAAGATTATAAAAAAAAATTGAAAAATATGAGTGCACTAAATATTGAAGTCCTTGATCCAAAAAAAATTGAATTTCAATACATACGAAAAAATGTATGTTGTATATGGTCCGCCTATGTCTGAATTGTAATTGGTTTGACTTCGAAACTTAATTAAGGAAAAAGTATTCAATAAAACACTATAAAACCAATTGGAAGCACTAGATATCATAGTTACAAATCTAAATTAAAAATATATAGAATTTTATCCTTCATGAAAAAAAAGTTATGTTGTATATGGTGAGCATCACTCCTTAAAATGGTGTTTACTATAAGAAAATAGTTTTCAAATGAGATGGAAAAAGAACTGCAATCTGATTCCAAAATTTTTGAAAAAATTCTATTTAGAATCTACAAACAAAATATCACAAATCACTAGTTTGCATCATCTTCAAATTCCTTATGGTTTAGCCGCTATAGGTGTTGAAAATGAAGATTTAGTTAGAAAAAATCAGTTTAGTGTCCAATTTGGCCAAAAATTGTAAACTAGTATTGTGGGATCACCCTTGTAAATGTTGTCCCACTGCTAAATTCTAAGAATACGATGTCCATTGGAAGCCTTCATCTTCCACGAATCCCATGATAGAGATGTAGATACTAGATAAGTTTTCCAAAGTATTCTATGCTGCCTTATTTACTTAACAGATTTCGGGTATATGATGGAGAGAACACAAGATGAGTTCCTCCAGCACTTATCGGGCAATGTTAGCATCTCTTTAGCTTTAGTCCTTGTTTAGTTGTGCACTCATTTAAGACTCCACCTTACATGTGATTAGTAAAACCCTAATTTGTTTTATGTTTTCCTAAATAGATGGTAATATATATTGCAAAGGATAAATAATGTGATTATTTGATAATTTTCATTCTGACATTTTATTGATGCTACTATGAAGGAGTTAGGACTCATAAATTATGAATATGGGTTGAAATTGTAAATAAAATTGTTGTACAATTATATCTTAATTCAACTACCAAATTAATGTGATATATGATTGTTGCTTAAGGTTTCATTGGTAATGTGCAGGAAAAGAATAGTGTCAATATGAGAAGGGAAGACCATTGAGAACTCATTGAAAAGACATCTCCTTGTGATCATGAATTTGACCTTCTCTTTTGGGGCCTAGAAACAAGAAAAGTTAATATGTTGGTAAGTTAAGGTGGTGTTTGTTATTAAAGGGATAATTGATTATGTGAATGTAAGTGGGTCTAAGGGTTGGGAACCCTTATCCAAGTGCGAAATTTGAATGGAATCATAAATGGGCTTTTAAAATGGGTTGTTGGTCAATTTCCTTGGTTGGGATACAAAATTAATATCCCTAGGGTACATACCATAGTGGTAGGGGCCAAGTGGGCACACAATAGCATCCCAAGGACATTATTTGAGCACTGAAAAGTCCTCATATAAGAGAGACGAATTTTGATGGAGGATGGGGGTGAAAAAATTGAAGGGTTGTCCAAATGCATGTTATCCTCTTGAATAAGAAAAGACCCTCATTAATGGGAGGAGGTAAACTCTACACCTCCCCATCCAAAAGGTTGCAAGTTGAAACTCTTATATATCTTGGAGAAGGAAGAGTGGGGTGTTACCCACTTCTCCTCTTGGAGAACTTTAGTGGAGATGGTAGAGAGAATGAGAAGAGGAGAGGAGTCCACCTCTTTGGGAAGATCGTGAGCAAGATGGCTTGGATTGGAGAGGAAAGATGGATGAAAGGGGTTCAATTCCTTCACTTAGAAGAAAAGAGATAAGATTATTTTCCCCTCCATTTTCACTTTTTGTGTATTTCTGTAAAAAAAGAAAGGTGATATGTTGTATCGATTACGGTTGAAACCAAGAGTAAAGGACCTAGATGCATGAAATTTATGCTATGTTAGTTTATCCTACAGTAAAAAATGAGATAAGACTCCATTTATCATCATGGAGTTAAAATATTTCCTTGCTTGGGGATATGGTTAGAGCCCACGAGGCTCCATAACGCCATTATGGTAGGGTGGAGAGCAAGCCTTAATCACACATATGCCCGTTGTTATATTCCTTGAAATTTTCTTGTAATATGGAAATGTGGTGTGTTGATGTAACATGAAAGAGAAAGTTAGGAATAGAGCAAGATGTGGTTGTGTTATATTTCCAAATGGGTGTTATAAAAGATCCCTAGTTCTCTCAAGTTTCAAATGTAATTTTTTTTTCTTGGAGATCAAATTATATGTAAAGGAAATATGAATGGAGGTTTCACTAGTTTTATCTCGCAATGAGTGATAAGAATAAAAATAAAAATAAATATGTTTTATGGCATGAATATTGGTTTCAAATATATATATATGGTTCTGAAGATACACTTATTGTACTTGCAAGTGAATTTCTTTTCTCTAGAACACATATACCCACACATAATAAAACATTTAGGTTTTAGATGTACAAATATACATTCTTCCTACAAAATAATCTTTACATAGATACCTATGTGGAAGAAAATATCATTGGCCATAGAAAGGTGTAATGTCCTACTCCTCACTATCAAAGCAAGCACATGCTTACATAGACCTTATAAAAAATATATATATACAAATATATAGTGTTCGAATTATAAAGAATGCAAAATATAATATGGGTGGATTGATAAATTAAGCAGACCACATATGCAATGCTTACTAAATCACAAGTCAGTGAAAAGGCCATTGGTAGAAGGGTAAATTCCCACATACACCAATCTAGAGAGTCTCTGACCATATTGTGGGAAGTAGCTTGCCTCGGGATTTTTCACAAGTGATGCACATTCTACTTAGGTGTATAACTATGCAACATGTGTAACCATAGTTATGAGACTCAGACTCAGCTCGGACTTGGCGAGGGTGACTCGACTCGGCGACTCGATGACTCAGGACTTGGGCTCAGCGTAGACTCGGAAAAATGAAAAAAAGTTGAAAAAACCCTAGAAATTTAGAGATTTCTAAGCATTTAAAACTTTTTTCAAGCACCCTTTATTGAATAAAACACAAATAAAAGAAAATTTGATCACATGCACAAGTATACAATGATCACATAAGTATAAAGTACACAAATTGTAGTTGCACTACTGAAGGAAATAGCATACTTAGATATATAAAATTAGTCAAATGTATACAAAACTCATGGAATATGAAATCCATGACATCAAATGTTCCATACAAATATGAAATATCAAAACTAAAATAATAGCTATAAGTCTATGACTCTATGGCATAGTGGAGCCAACATCCTTCCTACGAGGGCGTCTAAGGGTCCTAGATGATGTTGCAGCTGTATCCATAGTCTCTTCCTACGTCTGACTCTCCATACCACTCTCACCAACAACAGCTATGTCTCCTCGTGCTCTAGCCTCCTCCTCAGCCATGGCTACAACCTCCTCTAGATTGATCGGGGTGTTGTCATGGTCAAAAAGCTTCCTATATCTGAGCTAAAGGTTGTAATGAACATATACCAAGTCATTCATCCTCTCCACTATCAATCTATTGTGCTTCTTGGAGTTTATGTGCTCAAACATACTCCAATTGCACTCACAACCAGATGAGCTACATGGTTGGCTCAATATACGAATGGCAATTAGGTTCGGTGTATCAAAACCAAACATCTCCCACCATCTATCTGAGATGAGAAAAAGAAACAAAATCAATTTCATTTCAAGTTTCAAGTTCAAGTTCAACATTTAATAATAAATTATAATATAAAAAGATGAAAATTATGACCTTAAATATATTTTTACCTAGTAGTAATGTTGTCCTATTATCTTTGCACATTTGACATGCAAAGAAGTCTCCTCATGCCTTAGTGAAGGCATCTATCTCGTGCACTATCTGTGTAGTAACAACGGGCAACATCCACTCTACCGTCAAGTAGAGCCCACTAAGAACCTCTCTATCTGCATGGAAATCGCGATGGAATTGGAAGACTGGATTTAGGAAACATGCGGCTGGATGGATGGGCCTATGAAGTTGGTTTTGCCATCTCCTATCAATGATATCCCAAATGGGATGATACTTCTCCTCAACTCCACCATAGACTGATCTAATGGCCTCTTTTACTCTATCCATTCCCTCATATATGTAGCCCATTGCGGGCTTCTCCCCATCTGCAACTTGTAGGAGAACTAACAAGGCTCAATAAACTGTAAAGTGCAAACATGTTTCACAAATAAGTGTGAACGAAAATAAACAAATAAAAGTAAGATATGATTAAAAATTAAAACATAATAAAGAATTAAATTTTACCTTCACAATCTCATCTACTGGTGTCCAAAACCCTTGCTCATCAAAAATGCAATCAGTTACAGCAATCCCTGCAGTGCTTGTAGAAAAGGATGAGGAAGACCACTCCTCACTAGTAAACATGTGCCTTAAAGCTACCTTTGACCGAATCAAGGATTGCATCATGATAAAATTTGTTGCAAACCTAGTGATGGCAGGACAAGACAACTCCCTCAACCCCATGTATTGCCTCATAAGGTTAAGCACCCATGTGTGATTGTATACAAATTTGCAAACATTTTTTGCTGCATCCACACATGTTTTGATCCATGGGAGCTTGCCAAGATCCTCCAACATGAGGTCAATGCAATGGGTAGCACATGGAGTCCAAAATATAGTAGGGTGCCTCTCCATCAATAATCTACCAGCAGCAACATAATTTGATGCATTATCTATCACTACTTGCACTACATTCTCTTCCCCCACATTAGTTATCACCTCCTCTATAGCCTCACACAGGTATGTGGTATTTTTGAATTGGGCAGAAGCATCAATGGACTTCATGAAGATGGTGTCACCTAAAAAAATAAGCAAAACCAATTATTCAATAAATTAAAAAACATAAATCAGCCATATTAAATTATTAATCACTAAATCAAATTCAAATTTCAATGCATTGAGGGAAGTAAAATTACCTCCAGAGGAAACTAGGAAATTAAGCAGCGTCATATTTCTCCTATTGGTCCAACCATCAGTCATGATGGTGCAACCAATCCTCCTCCACTGCACGCACTGCTCCTCTAATTGTGCTTTCACATATGCTACCTTTTAAGTCAAAAGTGGACCCTTTAATTCATCTTCACTAGGGGCTTTGAACCCTGCCCCACATATGGTTATGGCATCAATCATTTTTTTCCAAAAAGGTGACCTAAAACATGTCATAAATAAATTAATAAGTTGCATAAGTATTGTAAAATGAAAAGTTTTAAGTTTTTAACTTTAAATTTGAATTCGACAATGAGATACATCTAGATTCTAAAATTTAAATATAAATTTTAAAACAATTAAACAAAAAAGAATTACCTGGCTACATGGAAGGGAATGGTGCAGTAGTACCAAAACTCTGCAATTATTTTTTTAGCTACATCATGTGCGTCCTTGTTCCAACCCATGCTCTCAAGTGATGGTTGGGAACCAGGAGTATTGCGTGGTACAAAATATCAGTCCACCCTAGATTTACGAACTCTAAGGCCAATGCTAATATTGCCACTACCACTAGTAGTAGCAACGCCACCAACACTAGGAGTACGCATAGGCATAGCTGGTGCAGAAGCAGAAGCACTAGCACAAGTACTAGGACTAGGACGGTATGGAGGCATGGAAGAAGCATCTCCAACAACACCAAGTCCCTGTCCAAGTCCAACACTCGCCAACTCCTGCCTCTGTTTCATTTTCATTTCTTTTTGTATTTCAAAAGTTTCTAATTGCACCTGCACTTCATAAACAACCTCAGGAGGTGCTATAGTGCAGCCCACTGCATCATGGATAGGTATGTCTGTAATATGGTATTTTAATCTATTTATGCCTCCATGATATATCGTTTTGCAGTAGTTACATTTTGCTTCTCCTCTTTTCATTCTGGGAAAGATTTCATCATGTTTCCAAGCGGGGCCTTTTATGACTGGGGTTTGAGACATTGTGAAAATAATAATATGGTTTGATTTGCAAATGAATGTGGCTACAATAAAAAGTAGGGTTTCTAAAATTATTTAAGTTGCAAGTAGGGTTTGTAAAAAAAAATGAAAACTAAAAAAAAACAATGATTTTACAAATTACAATGAATTATTTGTTAAAAAAACACAAAAAAAACCAATTAAAATCAAACATACCTCTTAGATTTGGCTTGGAATGCAATGCAAACTCCTCCCAATCACTAGTAATGAGCTATCAATGCACCTCCTTGCTAGTATGAAGCTTCCAAAATGATATATGACCCTGGATTTGTCTTCAATAGCTTGTTGGTTGCCCTCTCTTCTCCTCCTATTTTTCCAAATAAATGAAATGAGGTTCCTTTTAGGGTTGGGGAGATAATATAAGACAAAAAAAAAAAAAACTTAAAGTTTCATTTTTTATTTTTTTATTGGCTTTTTGGCTTGTTGCTGCCGACCGCCTCTAGGGATCAGGACTCGCCTGGACACGGCACGTCTGGCGCGTCTGGCGAGTCCGGCACATCTGGCCTGGATGCGACTAGATGCGGCCACGTTCATACCCGCGCTCCCAAGACTCAGCCAGGGGTGCGCGGCTAGGGACTCGCTAAGTCCTAGCAAGTTCGGGCGAGTCTCGAACACTATGCGTAACATTTGCAAGAAAAAAAAAAGTATTAAATGTTACACCCATTATTAGCAGGGAAGACTAGAAGTAGATATGACCATATCGGTTTCCAAGGTTGTCAAATTCTTTTTGAGCTCAATTCCATACAATCGCAATCCTCCATGCAAGTATAGGTAGGTTTTATGAAATTCAGGCCAAGGGAAGATCTAATATTATTATTAGAAAATTCACTTCATATATTAGCAATAAAATATAAGAGTAGTTATGAAATTAATGGGTAGTTGGCTGATCATTTGATCTCTTCGTGCCTTTCTTGTTTTCTACTTTTCCCACGTGACTTATTTCTGACCATTCAATCCACCGCCAGTTTGTGGGAAAGTTGGTTGCCATTGCAGTCACGAATTGTCTTCCCTTGAAAACTACAATTTTCTTGGAAGTCTTCAATGCCAAAATAAATTAATAAAGAGTAAATTTTATTAGCAACAAAGTTGGAGTCACATTGGACGCCTACCCCTACCGTATGGTCGTAGGGTGCATTGTATCGATTTTAATCTGCAGCAACAATAATAATACTAATATTTCTAGTATGAGAAATTCGATACTTCAATTGGTGGACATAAATTTGATTACACATATATTAAGACATATTGCATTGATCTGTGAAAACCAATAAGAAAAACGCTCCCTTCATTATAGCAGCATTTTAGGTAGACACTCAATTACAACATTTAGGCCATAGTAGAAGTGAAATTTCAAATAAGAGTGTTCTGAACCCTAACTTTTCCCACGTATCCCTTATGTTATAGGATTATTTAACTAAAGGAATGAAGCATATATTCCCTCCATCTTTTAAAAAAGAGCCTATTAATTAGGATAAGAGTCTAGGTAAATAAAAGATTAATACATGAGAATTACCCTATTTTCTTTGAGAGAGAGAATCTCCCTTGTTATTTTAGTTTTCTTTTGGAGTAAAATAAAATATATAGAAAATAATGTTATAGGTTGAAAGTAATAATTATAATAGATTTTAATTATGTAAATAGAAAATATGTATTATATTTATGTATATACAAATGAATAATTAAACAAATAAATAAATAAGTATTTGATTATTATTGCGCAAAATTAACCTTAAAATATTAAAACAATTATACATGTTTATTCTATTATTTGTGTGGAAGTTTAAGTAATATGTCTTTTCATTGTAAATAAGCAAACTCTCTTAATATTAGTAATCACTTGTATTTCATGTAAGTGAAGTGATACAATACTCATGCTAGTTAAACTGTAATTGTGGAAGTTCTCGATGGCACACTAGTAAAGTCTTCTTGGCCCAATTTTCTATGAGTTAATCAACAAATTTATACTAATTTGTGAGCACCAATGGTTGTGCTAGATGATTAATGTGGGTTTGTTGTTATTCTAAGAGGGATCTATTAAGGAGCGTATTATTGCTGATGATAAAATAATTGGTAATGTTTGTGTTTAGTGTTGAACTATGATTGCTCTAAACATTAATTAGCTTAATGCCAAAAAAAGAAAAATGTTTGGTTCTTTTAGTGAAAATTATTGGCATGTCATAAAAACATATCCTAATGGAATTTGGAACCCAAACTTATGTTAACTCAATCAAATAGTTGTGTGGGCCAATGATCAGGGTTGCGAGTGAGACCTACTCAATACTACATAGTAGACCATAACTTTTACACTTGTGTTAAGCGTTGGTTGCATGAGGTGTGTAATTCATAGCATCTTAGTATTACACCTCAAGCTCACTTGAAGTTGTTTTAGCTTAATTATTGGTTTAAAAAAAAAATGTTGCATTTTCTAGTGAACTTTTTTTGGGCATGACAACTCACCATGCATTAGCATGCACAACTTGGCAACTACACTAATCTGCACCATTTCATTCATTATTCGCTTAGACGGAGAAAATTTACAAAGAGACCATAGGATCTGAACAACACTCCTTTTGGTATGCCTCGCTTCCGCCTCTTCAACGCCCTTGTTGTGACACTCCTTCTAGTCTGTCTCAAATCGATTAAAAAACATGAAATAGTTTGCATGTTGAAAGTAGCTATTAAAAACTATCCATGCATGAAACGGTTCGCACACTCGAAGCAACCGTTATTTTATGTTTTGGATTGCCTTTCTACATTCAAAATTTCTACTGCCAGGTGGACGACAATTTTTACTTGCCAGCCTCTTCACTCCATCACTACTAGTTGCCCGTCAAGTTTTACCTAAATCATTTTTCTTTACATAGGTTTTTTCCATCCCTTTTGTGACTATAGAATGCCTCTTAGTGTAATTATACTTATTATTAACAAATGCAACCATGGGGGAGCAACCTAAGAGCAACCTTGTGTTTCAAGCATAACTTAGAAACTATGATCTGGGTATTTGATATTTTTTGATAAAAGTTAGAAGACATCAAGGCACAAAAACCATTTAAATTTCTTTCCAACCTAGTTTGTAGAAGCAGATTTATGGATGATGAAATAAGACTATTTTACTAGTTGGACACCCGAGAAGATTGAGCAAAAAATGAAGTACAACTATAGAAAAAATAAAATTGAATGACAATGATTCAACAATGGCTCTACTACCTAACCACTTCCTTAGATTACACAATAGATACCAAGTTACATTCCATTAAACAGTCAAACAATCAAACATTCGTTCACAGACATAAAAAATCAATCAAATATTCATTTTCAGAGAGAGAAATCAATCCAAATAATTGTACAGCTAGAAAGAAAAATACAACAAAATATTGAAATCCAACCAGGATCTAATGCTTGGTAGGAACAGAATTGATGTCGAGCTCCAAAAATTCTAACTCCAATTCCACAATCCAAATTTCCAAAACCCCCAATTCCTAGCAAAATGAACAATTTTAAGAAAATTTCTACATATCAGTTTCTCCCTCCAAAAGAACTGAATGAAATCCCCCCCAAAAGCTAAATTCCCAGCAAAATCAATAATATGAGAAAGTTTATTTTTTAATTTTTTACAGACCTATTTCTCCCTCTAAAAGAACCAAACCAAAAATCTCCCCAAAAGGAAAATATTTACCAGGAAGGAGGCTATTCATTTTTTCAAAACCAAAAATCCAATGAAATCTCTAAAATCCCCCCAAAAATATTAAGTTTCTTTTTTAGACAATCTATGCAATGTTTGCATGTGCTACATGAAAAACCTTTCTATTTATCATTTTTTTTAATTATTTATGTATTTATTTATATATCTATTTATCAAAACATACCCCAATTTATTTACATTTAATAATTAACTTTATAAGTAAGTTTTATAATGTTTTATTTATTTGCCTCATCATTATTATTTATTAACTTTAGCATTACGTTATAATTTATTTTATCATAACTATGATTATATATACATATATACATGTATTTATATTTACTTATCGAAAGTACCCTTAATAATTTTATTTTAATGCAACAATTAACCAAAAACCTTTATCAAACAATATAAATTAAATAAACCAACTGCCAATCAATACGTGACCACTATCCAGAGTTGAAAAGCAAGACCTTAGACAAAATTGACTAACCAAACCAACCATATTGAAAACACTGAAAAAACTAACGAGGTGCCAAACTTGATACTTATCCTCTTTGAGGATGATGGCTAAGGCAGGGGACCAAGTGCTATCTCCAATCAACTATTCCATTGGGTTTAAGGCATGCTCAAACCTACCAATTCAGGTGGAGTTGATGCCTAGTACCTGCAACCTACATCACACAAAATGGTCATGCATATACATATACATATAATTAGTCACACCGTGAAAGGAAATTGCAACGTCATAGGGTACTCAAAAGTGAGTGATGCAACACTGTCCCTTTCACCTAAACACATCAATAAGAACATCACCAAGTAATCACATCAACTCATAACAATCAGTTACACAGCAATCAAAATAATAACAGTCATAAGATAATTGCATAATAGTCATGATTAGATAATCACATAGTGTCCATGATAGGATTGGTCCACATAAGATCAAATAAAACCATATACTAATCACAACATGTGCATATAACTCAAGTAACAGAAGTGTCATCAAAGTATCATCATAGCAATAAGTCCAATCATCAAGTAATGTATCATAATGTCTCATCCTAAATAGATCAACTATCAGTCTATTAGAGAATAGTATGAGGGGCACTACATATTGTTTAAAATAATGATCCTTGTAAGGAAACATATGTACCACAAATTAATGTAGATAAACTCATCTCAATCATAATTCAAACAATCATATTTTCCATCAAAGAATAATTTTTAGAAATCTATATCAAGTAATCTTTATATGACATACTCATTCATAGGATATGCTCCAATTCTTGACTAGTCAATTAATCTTCTAATTTATGCATAAAATAATTTCATCTCTCTCAATTCATTTGATGGTGTGGAGGCCATTAATTTTATGTGATTGATAATTTTTCCTCATCCATCTTCATCATTGGACCCAAAAATATATATTCATTTGAAAATCAAACTCTTTATGGAAAAAGTTGAATTATTTAAAGATATTTTTTATTGTTCAATGGAAGTTCACTAAGAGCATTTTTATCACTCTATACATCTCTATTAAAAAAACATATTTTATTTGTGTTTAAGTGTACTTTATACTTACTCTCTATGAGCTTTATACTTTATTCCAAATTTTTCTCTCCTTCAAACAACAATCATCAATAAATATTTTATTTGTCATGGCAAAAAATTTATGATTTTTTTTCTTTATCTTAAAAGAGTATGATATGCCATTTATATTTACATTGACCTTGAATTGTGTGTCCTTGGAAGGATTCGGTTAACACAAGATAATAATATTTCCTCAACTTGTGCTAAGGAACAGTTGAGGCAATTTCACATGTAAGTGTCCTAAAAATAACAATAACAATTGCATTTGGCTACCATTGCCACATTCTCAATGAAATTCCATACTAAAAAGGGTTCTATTAATTTTAAAATGTATAGATATAAATGAAATTAGTAGGATTATTTAAGATGATATTGGATCTAAGTTTACTAAGTGAATCTATGAAGGACATGGTATAGTCATAATACACACTTGGTGAACTCAAACTTATTCCAAGAAAATCAGATACAATTTATTCTCCTATCCTCACTAAACTAACTCACATTGTCTCACAAGGATCACTCTTAAGGTCTCTTTCTAATATGGGTGATTATAGAACCCTAGATTCGATTCCTTCTCTAGATTTTTTGTTTGAGATTTCTGACTGTCTTTGAAATAGATGATTTGACTGTAGTGATTTATTTAGATGCTTCATCATTTCAACAATGGACCCTACCTCTAAACAATCATGAAAATTTTAAATGCATTCCAATCTAACTAATTTTGTTGAAGCAAAGTAAAGTAGACAAACACTAATAAATGTGCATAAATTAAGAAAATTGCCTATACAAGGACAGGTTCACCCTAGGGAAAATGTGTCCTTGGAGAGGGGTTTGAGAAATTAATTTTTGATTATTTAGCTTGATAGTTAAGCTCATTGTTCCCAACTGGAAACAAAATCTTCAGTAACAGAATTTTCAAAAATTGATATGAAATGAATAAGCAATTTTGTGACAATGTATGAACAAAATGACAACATTTTTTAATGCAATTTTTTATGTAATTTTGATCTAAATGATAGAAACAAAATTTTATGCAATCTAATATGCAGAAAGTATACAATTTTTTTCAATTTTTTTATGAATTTGAATGATGCAAGTATGTAAATTGTAACCCTAAATGCAATGCAAAACTAGATAATGCAATTTAACCTAGATCTAGGGTTTTAATGATCTCGAAATTAGAAAATGTGTTTTATAATGTCAAGTTCACCAAAATGAAATGATAGGAACAGGGGGAGGATCCCAAAATAGGGTGTCCTAGGTCCTTCATTCAAAGAACTAAGACACTAAGGATGTACCTCTTCCCACAATTTCATTAAACCTACGAGATTGCAAGATGCAGAGATTGACTATCAATGCTAAGGTGAGTCAATCAGACCTAAATCTCTAGGTTCTTTAGGATAATAGGATTTGGAATTAAATAAAAATTGTTTGATGCAACTAAACCTAATGAACAATATGACCAAGATGATAAAATGTAAGATCTTGAAGCTACAAAAATTAAATTGATATTTTGCAAGCAAATCTGAGGAGGGTCTAGACACATGAACCTGACATTAAAATTTGGTTTTCAGCATTACTAGAGGATAGGTTCACCTTAGGGTGAATGGGTCCTAGGAAGGGTGTCTAGAAAAAGATTTGATAATCCTCTGATACTAGATCTTGGCTTCACTTTGACATAGGTCCCATTGTTAGAAAGTCAGAAGTAAAATTTATAATTGAGTTTTCGTGACTTGAAAACAATGGTGACAACTTATGCAAAGTTATAAAATTGCTCTTTGAGATCTTTTACGTCCTTCTTTCACCTATAAATCTACACATACAAAGAGAAGATTTTTTTTTTTTAATGGGGGTTTTGCTTAGTCAAAACCCAGATTTGGTAATTAAACCTCAATAGAAAGGTAATGACAATTGATAAATGGAAGGAATGATGAATGAACACTTGCTTGGTACAACTCACAAAACCTTTAATGGAATTATTTAGAGGACTAAATTCAAACACATCACTCCAAGGAATTAGATCTTACTTTGCTTGATTTTTGGGATACTTGAATGCTTAGATGCTTTGAGGATCAACAATACATATTAGCCTTCACAAGATGACATGAACACACATAATCTTGAACATGATGTTAGGACCTTGAATTCTATAACAAATGACTGATAAATTTGCACTTGAATGCTCTTGACAATAATATTTTCTCTTGAATTCTTGATAATGTTGCTTAGATTTGAATTGATAAAAATATTGCAAAAAACATATAAAAATTTGGGATCTAAGACTCAAGGAGGACCTATTTTCCCTTGGGAAAATGGATCGTGGCTCAAAAGTCCAAGACACATTTATTTATGAGTGATCAAAATAATGATTGTATTAATTAAATATAGGCCCCCCTTTCGGAAAATGAGAAAAATAGGGCTTTGAAATGTATAATTTGGAAAATTATGAGCTTAATTAAGTCCAATTAATTAAGGGATCCAAACATAGTGTGAAATTGTAAACGCATAAAATTTCCTATACTATATTTAGCCCCCACTTTAGTGAGAGTGTGAACTCGTGCTCAGAATCAAACTAAAGTAGACAAATATATGTCTAGAGAGGTATAGGTGTACAAATGATGGAAAGATATTATGGAACCAAGATCCTAGTACCTACAAAACACAACAAGCAAACACATTATTAGAGGATTCAAATACAAGTTAAGATCAAAGTTCTCCATAAAATCCATTAGAAATGCTCAAAATAGGAATAAAAGCAAGAAAACAATAAGAAAGAAAAGAGATAAATCAAATCCTATTAAAAACATGCAAACTCTTGATCTTATGGGGAAGTTGGTACCAATTTGATGTGGAAATTGGCCCTTTCCCAACTCTTATGCAAGCTTTGATGATTTGATGAAGATGTGATCCACTTGGTGATTGCTTCAAATGAACTCCATGGAGAAAACCTGCAATAACCTAGCTATGCCTAGATGAAATTGATGAAAAATGCCAATGCTTGAGGATGCAAATGAGTAGAGTAAGTTTTCTCAAATTGTGGATGATGAAATGAGGAGAGAATCCTCTTATTTATAGAATGATAAGATGGAGAAATGCCTAAAATGAAGCAATGTGGGACTAACATTCAACCAATGGCAAGATGCCACTTGTCAAGAGATGAATGGATGAAGGATGTGCACATTTTGATGAATGTACCCATAAATGCATATATTTGAAATTTGAAAATTGTGAAATGACAAGGTGGATAAAGAGTCAAATGGAGTAATGACCACTTGGCTCAATGCAAAAGGACTTATGAGATGAAATTAATGTCTTGTTGGAAGGACACATTCCACTTGGAAGAAATTCAAATTTGAAGGAATATTCCTCTATTATGCCATGTTGAAAGAAAATAGAGATCTAATAAATGAATTAAATCTATTTTCATGTGCAAGTGGCAAAAGCTAGAGGATGGGACATGAATTAGAATTAAATTAATCAAGAGTTAATTAATTTAATGAGGGATTAGATGATGTGACTAATTGATTTAGATTTATGGATTGATTTAAATCAAAAGATGAGAAGAATATGATTTATTGATTAATTAAATAAATATTTTTGATTTATATAATTAAAGGGGATGAATGTTAGATCAAATCAAATAAGGTTTTAATTTATTTAATTTATTAAGATGAATTTAGAGTTTTAATCAAATAAGATGAATTTTATTTAATTAAATAGAGATAATTACATCAAATTGATTGATTTAATTAACAAGAGAGAATGACTTAATTAGATAAATGATTTATTTAATTAGGGGAAGGAAAATTGATGAATTTAATCAAATAAGGGTATCCAATTAAATGGTGTTAGTAGTCGGGATTAGATGTGTAATGCCAATCAATACATTTTACGTGTCTACATTTTGCCCCTCTTTGAAGCAAAGCACTTGTTGCATTGTTTCAAAGAATAAGCTATCTCGATCAAAAGCCAAAAAAATTTTGATTTCAAAATTTTCCCCACTACTACCCCAACGAGAGGAAACATGCCAATATATTTCCCCCTCGAGAGATCAAACAAAAATTTTGATTTTTTGGTGTTCTTGAGAAAAAGGACAAAGTGCCCAATAGGTCCAAAAAGGCTCTAGTAGGTCAAAAAATGAGATAAAACACAAAAAAGGTGCAAAACGGCCCTCAAATGGACAAAAAATAGGATCGAGGGTCCAAAACCCTGACAGAACGACCAAACAAGGTCAAAAACCCTAATTTTTAGGCTTAAATAGGCCTCGAGGGGCCACTTCCAATTCATTTTCACATCCAACCTTAAGAGATTTTGCAAATTTGAGCTTTGAACCTTTGCATAAATGGTGCAACGACAACTTCCCATGCACATTTATGATAGAATACAAACACACCAAAGGATTCTTGGCACTAGACCACTGGTGAGTCAACTTGACCCAAGCTTGCTTTTTGTTTTTCTTGCTCATTTAATGCATTAAGAATTTAGGTCTCTAGGAGCGGTGCTCTATTGTGCCACTGCAAATTTCAAATAGCGCCACTCATCATCAAATTGCATTGTCATCACAAGTAGCGACGCTCTGGTGCAGTTTGGAGTTTAGGGTTAAAGTTCAAACTCAACTGCTTTTGCCAAGTGCACCGCCGCGGTGCTCTTTAAAATTAGTGTTTTCATTTAAACTCCAATTCCCTTGCAAACTGCAATGCCACAGTGTAGTTTGGGAATTTGAAGGTCCTAGCAGCATAGTTTGGAGTTTGCAAATTGCACCTCCTTCACAAGCAGCGACACTAAGGTACTTTCAGGATGCCAAGACAAGCTAGCATCAATATTTTTTCGATGAATTTTAGCATGGTGACTTTCCTGATGTAGGAGGAGGCGAGAGAGATATACTCACATGAGCATAGGTCCCAAGATATTTTTGGCCTTTTGAATGATTTTTCTGACCGAAAGCAGGAGCATCTAGGAGAGATGGGAATTTGGTACATCGCCTATGCATCCCCCGTGTGGACACTCTTGGGCATGATGATGACACTTGTTGAGAGGTGGCACAATGAGACCTCCTCATTCCACCTTTCGACGGGCGAGGCCACAGTCACCCTGGAGGACGTGTGGCGGATCTTGAGATTGCCTATCCACGGTGAGTGGGTTATTTATGATATGGATGTCAGGAGGGAGGCCTACTATGACATTATAGGCACCGATTAGATTGTATTCTACGAGGGATAGATTGAGTTGGAGCGCCACAGGCCTATCATATCACCCTATCGCTTAGTCATTGTGACCATTATATCGAGTCTCATCACACAAGATCGATAGGGATGATACTTCAATCCTGGATGGGGGATCGCTTGGGAGCACATGGTCCAGTAGTGACCAACACTATTTGCATGGGGACCATTTCTGCTAGCCTCACTTTACAGAGGTCTTCATGAGTTTTCCTATTTGGACAACAGAGCACTTGGGGCAAGGGTCACACTCCTGCATATCTGGGCATGGGAGCACATCCTTGTGCTCTGTCTGAGAGTTGTTCAAGTTCTGATGGAGCCAGATGATTCAATCGTCTAGCGATATAGAGGTCTTTCATTTACACAAATAGGACAGCACGGGATTCCTCATTGGAGGAGGGTCCTTGATGACATGCGAGTGTTCAGATAGCAGTCATACCTTGGACAACTTGCATGGTTTGATGATGCGAAACAACTTTTCTTCACCTACCAGGACAAACTGATGCAGGGTAGGGAGCATACGATGATTGAGATGTACCTGCCAGGTAGGGTTTAGAGATAGTTCGACGAGGCACAAGATAGGTCGAACGATCAGTACATGGCCATTTTTGTGAGGACTACAAGCCAAAGCTCCTGGGGCTAGTATATACCTGCCCATGAGGTAGTTCAAAGTTTCATGCAGCTGGTGGCAAGCCATGGCCATATGACCAGGGATAGGAAAATCTAGGGACCACACAAGCCTACAAAGATTGGTTCAGGCTACCACTTCGACTAACAATTTCAGGGACACCATCTGCCTAATGCAAAGCTAGAGGTAGGGGAGCAGGATGTGGTCAAGGGGGCAAAGATGAGGATCAAGGAGGTGGAGGACCACCACTAGATCAGCCAGTCAAGGATCAGTAGGATCAGTCCCACCAGGATGATCAGGATCAGGCATGACAGGACCAGGATCAGGCACATCAAGATAGGGTCCTGACACTACCTAGAGATGGGGATCAGGACCATCCAACCATGTAGCCACCTCTCCAGCCAAACCATAGAGATGGCCAGATTTTGTAGTTATAGGACCAGGTGTAGACACTTATGACTAGGAGGGATAAGGCAAGGGCAAAGCGGGATCAAGCCATTTTGCATAAATAGGGTGTAGAGCTGCAGGAAGTCCCTGAGATGGGCCGACAACAGTAGTTAGAGAGCATGCAGGCATCCTCCTCCCAGAGCATGGTATCACTTTGAGCATATAGGGAGGCCATCCATGATGCTGACTACTACAGGTTACACTATTATCAAGTTGTGCCGAGACCAAGTCGAGTCCTGGAATTTTCTCAGAGGATAGGCCACAAACCTGCAAGGGACCACAAAGAGAGAGTAGGCAGTGAGGGTAGCATCCAATAGGGCTAGCCATCATTTTGATCTTGAGACAAGATTCCTTTTGCGCCTGATGGGATCATTTTTGATAGCCTGATGGGCCATTTTGTACATATTGACATTACATGTACATTGATCTGATTCTTGTACCATGACAGTGTACATTTTTTTATGATATATATGAGATGATATGTTTTGATGCGATGTTCTACTCTATTTATGTATTATGAATTATTTTTACTTTCTATACGCTATGCAATGATTCTATCTTATGATGTGATGAATATGCTATGTGATGATGCTAATGTGATGATATGCTATATTATTTTTTTGATGTATTTTCTACTATGGTATGATGATGAAAAATGCAATGATTATGTGACTAACAAATCTATATTATGCCCCTAATGGATGAGATGCAATATTTTTCCTTATCTTTTCTCACGCATGATATGGTGATGTATTTATATGATGCTTATGGTGATGTTATGCATGTGGTCATGGATGTTTATCACGATATTTATGATATGATATGATGGATGTAAATGATGTTTTCTGATGATGCAAATGAATGTAAATGCTTAAATGCTTAGAATAACCAATCTATAATATGCAGATGATGGTAATGCAAATGCATGTGATATGATCCTATATGATATGATATGCAGTATGTTGATAGTTTGTGGATGCGGGATGGATGCACTGATGATGATGAACTTTGATTAACTGCCATGGTACTATGTTAGCTTGAAAAGAAAGAGATAGAAGAAAACATGAGATTCCAAAAAGATAGAGGAGATGATAATGATGATGATTACTTGCCAAGGAATTAGGATTTCAAAGGGCCAATTACCTTATGTTTGTTAACACACGTAGGCACGATGCATCAAGGTACAAAGAACCAGGATGACATTGTACCTAGTGTGATAGACTTTGACTCAACAATCAGATAGGAATACTCCTATTCACACCTAGGGTATAGATCCTTATTCAGAATGCAGTTTAGATATTCCAGACATCTCCAGCCAAAACATAGGAAAGCAAACCTTCCTATGTGGTCAACAAGATACCTAAAACATCCTCCCTACACCTAAACAAAGAACGTATGACCAAGGTTATATTACAAGAACATCCTACAAGCACAGTAGATAAAAAAATAATGATCGTTGCCTGATTCATATCTCTCTAAATCCTTTGATTAGACATCATTGAGAGGTCCTTGGAATGAGCACAATAAGATAAGTCAACAAGATAAAGATAAAGTAAACAAACAAGTTAATGTTCTTCAATACCGCTAGCCAAGACTAAACTATGGTGATGCTTGATGTTGATGTCCATTGTAGGAAGGATGCATCCTAGGACATGATGATATCAAATGATTTGACATGGGACTAATTGGATGATAGGCTATTGACACAAAGAGTTGACTAACTTGTTCACATACTGACCTAGACTTAAGACTTTGACATTTTGAGTTTTCACTTTTGATCTGCTAAACTTGTTTCTGATTGTTTTACCAAACGTTGAAGATGATGATGATTTATTATGAGTGAAGTTTATTGTAGGTGAAAGCAAGATGAGACAGATGGATTTTTTGGGATTTTTGAATGTTTTTGGAGTTTTGAAATGTTTTGAGGCTACTTTTTTGTATTTTCAAGATTTTACAAATGTTTTGATTTTCAAATTTTCAAATATTTTGAGGTTTTCTAAGATTTTTACCAAGAGACTAACCTAAAGACCTATCCTAGGGGCCTCAAGGGCTAATCAAAGATTAGCCTTGCCTACGTAATACACGCAGAGACCACATTGTTTGACTGACACATACTTGATTATTGATGAGATATGAACAAATGGATTGATTTATTATGACAGACTCCTAAAGGACTAACCTAAGTGTCTCGAGGGATGATCAAAGATCAACCTTGCCTACATTCAAGGCTCGAGACCCGTAGTTTGACAAGACAACTCTATTTTTGAATTTTTG
The DNA here is from genome assembly GCA_007258455.2 of Sequoia sempervirens. Taxonomy (NCBI): domain Eukaryota; kingdom Viridiplantae; phylum Streptophyta; class Pinopsida; order Cupressales; family Cupressaceae; genus Sequoia; species Sequoia sempervirens. Next base: position 161,535,444 of record VDFB02256132.1, on the reverse strand, counting down.
ACTTTTTGACCTATTTTTGGGATTTTGTGATTTTTCAATGTTTTTGGATTTTGATATGATTTGATGCTTCTTTTGGATTTTTAGATTTTTTTTTAAATTTTTTGATGTTTTTGGATTTTTTGATTTTATGAATTTTTTTGGATTTTCTTAATTTTATGAATGTTTTTGAATTTTTTGATTTTCTGATGTTTTTGGATTTTTTGATTTAAGGAATTCAAGAATATACATGAATATGATCCAATGAGAACATGCCCGTAGCTTGATGCAATAGACTACTCCGATAGAGGTAGGACAGATTGACCTTAAGGGTGGGTCGAGTAGTACTAGGAGGGATCATGACACAAACATAGGACCAAGCTATGTTGTAGATGCAATGGATGATGAATGAAGATATGGAATGCAATGGATGATGGAAGCATAATAGATGGATGATGCAAAACAAGCCATGAAGATACTGATGGATGAAAAGTGCTTATTTACACAAGGCGCCTATTTGTTAGGTTTTCACCAAGGTACTTGCCCAAAGTACCACCAAAGTGGTTTTCACTAGAGGACAATTTTTCTCTTTACTATTTTTTATCCTTTTTCTATTTTTTTTGGATTTTTTGCTTTTTTAAATTTTTTTTGTTATCACCAAGACGCCTGTTTGCTAGGTTTTCATCAAGGTGACCATTTTTCAAGATGTTTTCTGATTTTTTTATTTTTGGTTCTAGACCTTGGAATATTTAGGCATAAATTTTTTTGAGATGGGAGTTGTTCATGGGCTCTTGTAGAGGTTCCCCTTTGAGTGTTGACAACCGATATGCCCCTGACTTGTAGCTTATTGTGATAAAAAATGGGCCTAACTAGTTGGGTTCAAATTTTCCTTTACCTGGGATTTGGGACGCTTCTCTGATTCTCCTTCAATACCAATTCTCCAACTTGGAATGTTTGACTCCTAATATTTTTGTTATAGATCCTCTTGAGTCAGTTTTGATAGACTTGCAAATGATTTAAAGCATCCATATGCTACTCATCCAATAGCTCTAGCTCATTCAGTCTTGATCTTGATATTCTTCATTCATGATGAGATTTTGTAGTGATTTCTTAATGACAGAAGCTCAATCTCGAAGGGTAATATGGCTTATGATCTGTAGACCAAGGAGAAGGGAGTGGCACCTATTGGTATGTGGATGTTGGTTCAATAAGCCTAGAGGGTAGGATTCAACTGCAGATGCTAGTCACGACCTGTGTCATTGACTATCATTTTGACTATTTTTAGGATGGTTTTATTGGCGGCTTCTGCTTGGCCATTTCCTTGGGGATAGTATGGTGTGGAGAAGCGATGTTGGATTTTGAATTTGTCACATAGGTCACGAACCTCCTGATTTTTGAATGGTGTCCCATTATCTAAGATAATGGCTTGTGGGACACCGTAACAACATATGAGATAGTTCAAGATGAAATTTGATATATGCTTTCTAGTTATGTATGTCATTGGGATGGATTCCACCCACTTGGAAAAATACTCAGTGGTGGTAATGATAAACTTGTGGCCACTGAATGAGGTGGGAGTGATTTTCCCAACGAGATCAAGCCCCCACTGTGAAAAGGGCCATGGTGTGACAATCGGATGAAGCTCTTGAGCTGGAGCATGGATGAGGTCCCCATGCTGCTGACAATGTAAACACCTTCTGACGTAGTCATGTGCTTGCCTTTCCATAGTAGGCCAATAATACCTTGTCCTTAGCAATTTCTTGGCCAAAGTCATTCTGCTCGAGTGCGAACCACAAATCTCATTATGTACCTCAGTTAAAGCAGTCAAGGCTTCTTCAGTGTTTAGGAAATGTAATAAGGTTCCCTCTATACTCCTAAGGTACAAGGTATTTCCTAGGATGAAAAACATAGATTCTTTCTTGACAAAGGATTTCTTGAGGTTTGACGTTATGTCAGCTAGAAGGACTCCTATTCTTAGATATGTATAAATGTCATGGTACTAAGGATCACCAAGACCAACAATTTTGCACACGAATTCTGACTCAGGTACCTCAAATGCGGGCACAAGAAGTTGTTCTACCAAGAATTTATGTTTTGGGACATTGCGAGGGATATCTAGTAAAGATCCAATTGTTCCCATTGTTTCTGTTGCTCTGGGAATATTCTCAAATGTGATCAATGAATGATTCTTTGAGGCTCTCTACCAATTTTTTGTATGGAGTCAACTTATCATCCTTTGTTTGGTACTCATCATTCACTTGATTTATTATCAGCTGGGAGTCTCCATATACTCTGAGGGTCATGATGTGCCACTGCACTACTATTATGAGACCTATGATTAATGCCTCATATTCTGTAATATTTTTTGTGCAGGGAAATGCCAATTTGTAGGACTTGGTATGCATTCTCCCTATGGAGTGATGAAAAATACCCTAGCTCCTAATCCATGTTGCATGTAGGAACCATCAAAATAGAGTTTCCAGTGGTTGGCTATGCTAAGGTTGAAGATGGATTCATCTGGAAAATCTGATATGAGTGGATTCTCTGAATACATGGGTGCTTCCGCAAGTTGATCTACGATCACTTGGCCTTTGATTTCCTTTCATTCCACATACTCGATTTCATATTCAAATAGAATCATGACCCACTTGGCCATCCTTCTTGTTAGCATTGATTTTGACAGTAGGTACTTTAGGGAGTTGATCTTAGCGATGAGTTTGATTTTGTGTGCCAATATGTAATGTCTAATTTTTTGTGAAGTAAATACTACTGTTAGACAAGATTTTTTGATGAATTAGTAGTTTAACTCATGCCTGACCATTGTGCAGCTGATGTAATAGATGGCACTCTCTGTCCCATTTTCATTGTGTTATGCTAGGAGAGCACCGAGGGCTGCTGTTGTTGCTAAAACATAGAGGATTAGTGGCTTTCTTGGGATTGGTGGCATGAGGACCGAAGGCATGAGAAAATATTCTTTGATTTTGTTGAAGGCTTCTTCACACTTTTCATCCCATTTGTATGCTACTCCCTTGTGAAGTAGGTTAGAATATGGGTTTTGCTTGTCTACTAGTTGTGCTATGAATCTGCGAATGGACTGAAGCCTGCCTTGGAGGCCTTTCAACTATTTCATTGTTTTGGGTGCCTCCATCTCAAGGATTGCTTTCACTTTAGCTAGATCTATTTCAATACCCCTCATTGACAATATGTATCCCAACAACTTTCCTGACTGTATGCCGAAGATTCACTTTTTTGGATTTAAACGAACCTTGTATTCCTCCAGCCTGTCAAAAATAGCACTCAAGGTTGCTATGTGATTTCTCCTCTTTTTGGAATTTTCTAGTATGTCATCAACATAATCTTCAATAGTTTTTTGGATCATGTCATGAAAGATTAATGTCATGGCCCTTTGGTAGGTGGCCCCAACATTCTTTAGGCCAAATGGCATCATGTTCCAGTAGTAGGTCCCCCATGGACAAGTGAAGGCCATTTTGTGTTGGTCTTCTTTGGCAACCATTATTTGGTTGTACCTAGACAAACCATCCATTAGAGAAAGAATTTCATGTCTTGCTATCATATCTACTATCATATCAATGTTAGGCAATGAGAAATCATCTTTTGGACATGCTTTGTTTAGGTCTTTGAAATTCATGCAGATTCAGATGCCCCCATCTAGTTTTGAAATAGGAACCAACTTTGACACCCACTTCAGATAGTCAATTGGTCATATGAGCCCTGTATCAAGTGGATTTTTCAATTCCATTTTGAGTGGCAATGTTATTTGGGGATGCATCTTTCTCAATTTTTGTTTGACAGGCTTTGCTTCAGGATACACTGCTAGATGATGGACCATGATCTCCAGATCAAGTCTAGGCATGTCAGCATAGTTCCATGCAAAATTGACCTTTCTTTCCCTTAGGAAAGTAGCCAAGAGTTCTTGTTCCTCCATCATTAGTGATTCAACATATAATGTGATGTGTGGAGTTTCTTTTGTTCCCATGTTGATTGGGTTGCACTTTTCTGCCAGAACTACTAATTTTTCTCGGTGTAGAGCATTGAGGGGAAGATTGAATCCTTCATCTTTGGGAACCTCAGAGAGGTTTCACCATTGGATATGTTCTTTCCTTTTACTATTTTAGGATTAGAGAGTGCCACAGTGTGGTTTTCACTCAAGGATCTTGAGATTGTTCTCAGATTTCCACTTTTGCGACTGAAGGACTCAATCGTCTCCCCATAATAATCCTGTGTGTCTAGAATGATTTCAATTCTAGCCTTATGATCCCCACATGGTATCGTATCTCGTAGTCCCATGAATTCTAAGAATTCCTCATCATTTTTGAATGTGTCAAGAATTGGCAGTCCTCATTGGTCATGATTGATGAGTTGAGGGTAGACTAGCTTTATCTCATGGGATTGGCTTTCATACTCATAGGATAGGGTGTTGATCATAAGGAGTGAAGAATTATCAAAAAGCATTGGTAGGTCAGTTATAGTATCTTCCTCATCATCACTACTACTACAGATGTTAGTTATATCAAAAGTGAAATTGTCTATAACTCAACTAGTGGATACGGGTAAGTGAAGTTCAATTGGTGTTGGTTCACAGGGAGTCTTGAATGCTTTAACTGGGGGACCTCATCCACATATGGTTATACTTAGAGGGGGTACATATGAGGCCAACATTTCTCATTCACATCTTAGGAATGAGGGGTATTAGAAGCCCATTGTCATTTTTCCCCAATTTATGGTTTCTATCATAGCCTATTGCAAGCATCATTTTCAAACCTTTATTGTTGTCTTCCATAGGTAGGCTGGTTTTCGGTCTATTGTCTTGATACAGGAGATGGGATAGGTCCTCCTCTATTACTTCTTGGCTGAGGTCTCCCAAAATTTTGAAGTTGGAATATCCTTTAGTGGATGTTTGGGATATGGATACTTCATTTGATTGTAGTTGTCCTCGTGATCTAGGAGATTGTGGTAACTCTCCTACCATAAAAGTGTTTTTGGGAATTGTGTAGTTTTTGCAACCATTGTCCTAGATGATGACTTTGATATCAGAGATGGTGGGGATGGCGGGAGTGATGGGTGTCTCTATTGTAGAAGTGGAAGCGAGAGTGGTTGGGTTAATATATGGAGTTGATGGACCTTCATCATTTTTAGGCACTTGAGGGATTTTATAATATTTTGCCTCTAGGCTCTTGCAATAAGAGAATGGTTCAGGATCCCCATGGATGGTGACCTCTTGGCCTTCATATGTGAATTTGACACATTGATGGAAGGTTGATGTGACTGCTTGCATTGCATGAATCCACAGACGCCCCAGGAGGATGTTGTAAGGCAAGTTGAGGTTCAGAACCTGACAAGTAGTTTCCATGATTGTTGGCCCTACTTGAATAGGGATTTGAATAGTGCCTTGAACCACCCTTTCTTGATCATCATAGGCTTTGATAGTTATGCCTTTTCCTTTTTCGATGGATTCCTCTGATATTTTCAAGTTCTTTATGAGTTTAAGGGAACAAATATTCAAACTTGCACCTCCATCCACAAAGACTTGCTTGACTTTGTTTTTATGCACTGGGACCTCCAAATTGAGTGCACAGTTGTGTGATGGTTGAGTGGGAAAGTCTTGATTGGAGAATGTAAAGAGATTTGGTGTAATGATGTTTCTAACCATAGCTTGGAACTATTCTACATCAAGATTTGCAGGGACAGTGGATGAAGCCAATGCTTCTTCAAGGATCTTTTTATGGGCTGGTAATATCTTCAGTAACTCCATGATGGAGATTTGTGCTAGGGTTCTTTTAAGCTGATCAAGGATATTTTAGCCATTGGTAACAGATCTTGAGTTGGAAGTGGATGCTCTGTTTGGCTAGGATGACCTTGCAATGGTAATTTTTCCACCTCTTGTGGTGACTCCACAATTATTATGGGATCCTTTGATGGTGATAGTAGCACAATAGTCATCCAGGGATGCCACAACATGGTCATATACATGATTCATGCTCTTAAAGGTGCCCTTCCCCTTATCCATGTTGTCATTCCCTTTGTTATTATGGTTAGGCATCAGATTCATGTATATATTAAGGTTATGATTTCTTGTTGGCTGCTCCACATTTATGATTTTGTTATCAATGAGGTATTGGATTAGGTTTTTCAACCTCAAGCAGCTATTATTAGTGTGCCCTTTGATTTTGTGAAAGTCACAAAGCTAGTTTTCATTGTACCAAGGTGGTTTTATGTATGGTTCCTGATAATTCTCATAGGTGGGAGCCTTGATGAGGTTTTTGTTTATTAATTTCTTGATGATGACCTCGAGTGGTTCCCCAAGGGTAGTATACTTCCATTTGGGGGAGTTTTTGTTCCTCTGGGGTGGTCCCCTTGGATCATTTATGTTGTTGATCGCTTGATTGCTTGGTTGTAGTGTTGCTATGTTAGTTTGATGGTTGTTTTGATGGTGGTTTTGGGGTTGTTGGGGTGTGGGCATGTTTTGTCGAGGGGCATTGATGACACCATCGTTGGTAATTTTTTTGTTTCTTTCCCATGTGTGCGGTTTGTCATTGTAACTAGTGGATGGATGATTGATTTGCAGTTTTGGATATGTGGGTGATCCTCCTTGTGAAATAATGGCCCGTTCAATGTTGAGAGCCTTAGAGATCAATTGGTCATATGTCATGATACCTTGCACTTTAAGATGGAATGCCAAGGCTCCATCCAGATTGGATATAATGGTGCAAACTTGTTGTTCTTCTAGCATGACCCATTTGATCTGATTGGCCTTGGTTTTCCATCATTGTAAGAAGGAAGCAAATGATTTTTTTTAACCTTGTTTTAGAGTTGATAGTTCCTCAAGGCTGACATCCATACCGATATTAAATGTGTAATTTTTAATGAATGCATCCACTATGTCTTGGAACTTCTTTATGCCAGGAGGAAGGTGAGATAACCATTCCATGGCATGGCCAACCAAACTTCTAGGAAATAGCCACATAAGATAGGTATTGTCCTATGCGACTTCCATGCAATGAACTTGGAATTACTTGAAGTGATCTTCAAGGTTTCCTGTCCCACAATATTTATCGAATTTGGGGATCTCAAATCCCTTTGGGAATAGTTTCATTACATGGCTTCTGTCGAATGGATAAGGACATAATTTTCTATGTTTTTTTATGGTTTTCCTTGATTGAAGATCAATTACTTGTTGTGAGAGTAGCTTGATTTGCATTGCTACATCATTTTACAAATCAAGGGGTGGGATGTAGGTGTTTTGCAGTGTATCACTTGTTGGTGGGATGGGTGGATTGGTGGGTGTGGTAATGGATGGTGTTTTCATATTCTGTTGTGCCAAGTATGCTTGCACTTACTTTTGTAGCAACAACGCTTATTTTTGGTCCTGTTGTTGTTGCTACGCCAATAGTACCTATTACTGAGCTTGCTGCTATTGTTGCACCAACAATGCTTGTTTTTGGGTTGCTAGTTGGGCTGCTTCTTGCTGCTCTTGGTATTTTTTTAGCGCTTGTTGATATGCTTGCTACTAGGCTACTTGTTATTGTGTGAGATATTGTGCTTGTGCTTGCACTTGCTAAGCTTGGCATTGGGCTTGAGCTTGTGCTTGTGCCTGAGCTTGGACTTGTGCTTGGTGGGCAGCTTGGGCCATTTGTGCAGCTTGTGTGGCTTGTGCAGCCTGAGCAGCTTGTTATTGTTGTTGTTGCAATAAGGCTTGGGCTTGTGCATCCTGTTGTGCTTGTTGTGCTTGTTGCACTTGGTGTGTGGCTTGAGCGGCCTATTGTGTAGCTAATTGTGTTTGTGACTGTTGAGCGGCTAGTTGTGCAGCTTGTCAGTTTTGGATTTACTAAAGTTCCTTTTGATAAGAAGCTTGTTGAGTAGCTTTTAATGCAATGTTATATTGGCTTGATGTATTTGTGTTGGGTGGTGGAGATGGTGGGTTTGAAATGCTTCTTGTTGTAGTGATGAGAGGTATTGTTGTATTGATGAGTGGGTTTTGAGTGGTGGATGGTGCGATGGATATGCTCGTTCCTTGAGAGACCATGTTTTTAGGGATGATTGATGATGTGGTGATTCCCTATGTGGTTTCCATCTGTTGTTGCGATATTTATGGAAAGGTGGGAGGATTTGGTATGATTCTTTGATTGATTTTTGAGATGTTGGTTTGATTTTGATTAATGTTCAGTAAAGGGGGAAGCCCTAAACCAAGAGGTGGTGTGGATATTGATGGCAAGGGTGGAAGTAGTGGAAATGTGAGTGGTAGAATCCCTTGAGGAAATGATGATAATGTAGGTTCAAAGATGCCCCCTGGTCCAAATAAGTCACCTTCTCCTTGTGAAGTTATGGGGAGAGAGGTCTGAGGTGTTGCACGAAAGGATGATGATGATGGGTCATTGGGATCATGAAAAGTGAGGAGAATGTATATATGTAATGGATTTTGGGGTATGGAATTCCCAAAGATGGTGTTTGCATCCAAATCTTAATTGTTCATGAGGGGGTGTGTTTGAAGTACACTGAGAAATGTACTTCCCTTGTTAACAATGGGTTGGGTTGGAGTAATGGATGATGTAATTTGTGGGATGGTTTGAGTGACATTTTGAATTTGGGGTGTAGATGAAATAGGTAGTGTGTTTTAAATTGGAGGCATGATCCCAAAAGATGGTTCCACAATGGTACTCATATCAAAATTGGAAGGGATTTTAGACCCTTTTTTTGTGAATTCAAGCATGTATAGTGAGGGATTGAGTCTCATCATGATGTTGATAATTCTATAGATTTTGGACCATCTTAGTGATCTCATCTTGTGTCATTCCAAAGGTATTATTGGTGATATCCTCTACTTGACATTCCTCTTGAGGATTTTGTGATGATGAAAGAAAGTTAGTTAGAGGATTGCTTGATCCAATGGGATTCATTTCAGAATTTGTTTGGCTTAGGTCACTTGAAGTGGATGTTTCTTTATTGGCTTACATGTTCCTCTTGTGTTGAGATATAGTTTGAACCATAAAAATAAGGATCAATTTTCAAGAATGTGGGAGATGAATCTCTTAATTCTTTGGATTTATCTAATCTTAGGTGCAAAAGAGAAATTTTAGGATATTTTAAGGATCAAAGGTGTGATGATGAAAATGTGTGAAAGATGGATGATATGGATGATTTAACTCTTGAAAGGTCTTGAGGGGATGCTAGTCTTTTGGGACTTTTTGGATTTTTTTGGATTTTTGGTTTGGATTTTGATTTTGGATTTATTGGATTTTGGATTGCTTTGATTTTGGATAATGAGAAAATGGATCCCAAGATGTTGGATGTTATCTATGGGATAGACTTGCTCAAAGGATGATAATTTGACTAAGTGTAGGGAGAAGGATGCATCTATCCACACTTAACCAAACACAATGATAATTTAACTAAACATATGGAGAAGGATGCATCTACATATACCTAGCTAAACAAGATGATTTGATAATTTGACTAAGCACATGAAGAAGGATGCATCTACACATGCCTAGCCAAACAAGATGATTTGAAGTTTTTATTCAAGGATTCCAAGGATTTTTTGATTTGTTTCAAGGACTTTGATTTGATGATTTCAATATTTTCAAGAGTTTTTGATGAGATGATTTTGGTTTGATGTTTGAAAGATGGATGAAGGTTTTATTTTGATCCTACGTGAACCTAAAAGGACTCTTGTTTACAAGACCTCGATTTTGAATAGCATGTGTTACTTCTAAACAAGGTGTTCAAATTCTTGAAAAAAGATTTGGATTTTGACAATAATAGAATGAGTACAATCCAGGATTGTTTCTTGAAGCTTTTCTATAAAATTTGAAAAGCAATCTTCATCTAAATTCGCAGAGCGTTGAGAGATTCTTTTGATGTTCTTTCAAACTAAGTGATTTTATTTTTGGTTTCTAGATTTTGATTTTGTGTGAAATAATTTGGCACACATGTGTGGGGTTCAATTGTGTTTAGGTTTGTTTAGTGACTTCTTTTTACCACAAACAAATCTTGATTAGCTTTTGAAACTAGATGTCCAATGCCTCAACTTCTCATCCCACAAAATACATTATGTGGAACTTTGATGAAATCAAGGCAAGAGTTACCTATTGTTGACTTTAGTAAGCAAATTTAGATATAAAATAAAGTGTTTAGATATATCTAAGGATAAAATCCTAAGGGAAAGCAATAACACATGAATTTTGTCAAAAGATGTTTGCCTACTAAAGGGTTTGAAGTTTTGATGACAATGTTGAATGTTTGTTTCCAAATTTTTATGAGCAAGCAAAGTGTTTTGTAACCAATAAAAAGTACAACCCTATGGCTATGAAAGATTGTATTTGTTGAGTCCCCACTTGGACAAGTCCAACTACACTTATTTTTAGTGAATGGTTAGATGCTTGACCCCACCGGCTCCCCTCCACGACACTCACTTATACAAGGCAGCCAAGCATTAGTACCCATGAAACTCCCATAGCATACTTTCCATTTCTACTAAAAACCATAAAAGTGTGGGGAAGCCTCATAACGACTGTTCTTGCACCAACAAATAGATCAAGGATTTTGGCCTTTTCTAAACAAGGGTTTTAATTTGGACTTTTCATTCACAAGGATTGATCCATGCAGTGAGAGACCATTGCTTCCCTTCTCGTTGGAACCAACTGCATGATATTGGCCTTTGTTACAATATCCACACTTATTTACCGACTAGAAATACACTTGGCTTTAGCGTGTTACCGATTGGGTCATTCCATTGGGTGAGTACTTTTTCCCACAAGACAAGCCCTCTAGGATAAACAAAAGTGAGCAAGTAATGTTCGTAACTCAATCAATCTTTGTTGCAACACAAAGAGAGAGTGTACGCAATACCCTCCACTCACACTTGCAAGATGTTTTGTTCAATTTTAATCCCAAATTAAATGTGGAGGAAATTACTTTACCCAACTTAAGATCACCAAAAGGCCTTTGATTCTCAAGATCGTCATGAGGCGTGAGAGAAGTGCATACATCCTTTAAATGGTATTATTTTGAGTAAGCAATTACAAAACAAAGTAGCACTTGTTCATTGTAAACCCACAAAGCAATAATGGCTTCTTTTTAAGCACCAAAGGAAATATGAAAATTTTCCTTGTTCAATTGTTAATCCTCAAACCAAATCTAGTGAATTTGTCCTAAAGTTCATTTTAGCCCTTTGTAACAAGAAATTGAAATTTTCTTTTTAGAGCCCAAAATAAATTTAGTAGGTCCTAAGCACATGAAAGGTAACAAATTTTTAAGAGAAATTTTTGAATTCTCTAAGAGTGTTAAACAAACACTAAAGTGTTTAAAAACACTTAGTATTATGAGATAGTAATGTCATCATGCCTCTTTCAATCTTGTCTCTTTCCCTCACTTTGATTTGGACAACCTACAAGAAAACTAGTTAGACCTACAAAACAGGGGTCAGAAAAGTAGGAAATAACCTAAATGATCATAATTGAAAAAGGAACATGTCATAAAAAATTGAATTTCACTTTTTACTTTACTCTAGCAGTGGATTCTACACAACCATCGTTGTTTGAAGAATCCAACAGTGATATATGGCACCGCTTGTCAGTCAGCATCATTCTATAGTGAGGACAAAGAGGATGATGGCCTTGTTATTTAGCTCAGCAATGTCGTTTGGAATTTAAAAATTCCAACATGTGAAAATAGAACCAGCAGTGCAATTTAAAATTTTGAATTATGGGTAGGAACACTAGAGCGTTGTAGTTTGAAATTTGAAGTAGGGCTATATAGCGACACTAGTAAGGTAGTGCTTCTGAATAGTGACATTGATTTGCTAGTGGTGCACTTTCCTGTAGAAACCAATAAAACACAAAAAGCACAAGTTTTTTGATAAAAAAATGATTAGAAAATGATATTTTCCCTCCTAGCGCCAAAATGTGGAACCAAGATCCTAGTACCTGCAAAACACAATAAACAAACACATTATTAGAGGATTCAAATGCAAGTTAAGATCAAATTTCCCCATAAAATCCATTAGCAATGCTCAAAATAGGAATAAAAGCAAGAAAACAATAAGAAAGCAAAGAGATAAATCAAATCCTATTAAAAATATGCAAACTCTTGATCTTATGGGGGAGTTGGTGCCAATTTGATGTGGAAATTAGCCATTTCCCAACTCCTATGCAAGCTTTGATGATTTGATGAAGATGTAATCCACTTGGTGATTGCTTCAAATAAACTCCATGGAGAAAACCTACAATAACCTAGCTATGCCTGGATGAAATTGATGAAAAATGCTAATGCTTGAGGATGCAAATGAGTAGAGTAAGTTTTCTCAAATTGTGGATGATAAAATGAGGAGAGAAGCCTCTTATTATACAATGATAAGATGGAGAAATGCCAAAAATGAAGCAATGTGGGACTAACATTCAAAAAATGGAAAGATGCCACTTGTTAAGAGATGAATGGATGAAGGATGTGCACATTTTGATGAATATGCCCATAAATGCATATATTTAAAATTTGAAAATCATGAAATGACAAGGTGGATGAAGACTCAAGTGGAGTAATGGCCACTTGGTTCAATGCAAAAGGACTTATGAGATGAAATAAATGTCTTGTTGGAAGGACAAAGTCCACTTGGAAGAAATTCAAATTTGAAGGAATATTCCTCTATTATGCCATGTTGAAAGAAAATAGAGATTTGATAAATGAATTAAATCTATTTTCATGTGCAAGTGGCAAAAGCTAGAGGATGGGACATGAATTAGAATTAAATTAATAGAGGGTTAATTAATTTAATGATGGATTAGATGATGTGAGTAATTGATTTAGATTTATGGATTGATTTAAATCAAAAGATGAGAAGAATATGATTTAGAGAATAATTAAATAAAGATTTTTTATTTATTTAATTAAAGGGGGTGAATGTTAGATTAAATCAAATAAGGTTTTAATTTATTTAATTTAATAAGATGACTTTAGAGATTTAATCAAATAAGATGAATTATTTAATTAAATAGAGATAATTAGATCATATGAATTAATCAGATAAATGATTTATTTAATTAAGGGAAGGTAAATTGATGAATTTAATCAAATAAGGGTATTCAATTAAATGGTTAGACTGAGGGATGATTAAGGATGAAATGGTGTTAGTAGTCGGGATCATATGTGTAACACCAATTAGTACATTTTATGTGTTTACAGATATGATGGAAAAGATCAAGGAGGTGACCAAGCCCCCATGATCAAAGATCCCATGGAAAACCAACATAAGGGCAAAAGGACACACAAGATGTGTAAGATATGTGTAGCAAGACAAGATACACAAGCATACAATTTTAAAGCTAATGCAAAATGGAAAAAGGAAAAGGGATGGACTAGCCACGATTGTGTTGTTGTCCATAACAACTTTCACAAGTGAAAACAAGCTATCCATTATGCAAACAAAATATATACTCGCAGGCTAGTGAAAATTACTGTTCACTAGGCGGGGAAAAATGATCAAGATGTTATTCCAACGCTACACTAAGTTCAACTTCTATGAACAAAGTGAAGCAAGAAATTTCAAAGTGCCAATGCTAAAATGAAATAATTTCAATGTATGCCCCCACTTCAAAGGAATTTCTAAACACCATATTGTGAGCAATTACTTTAAAGTAGAAATGATATATGCCAATTGATTAAAGGATAATGTGATATTATTTGGAAATCCCTATGCCAAACATATGTTTTGAAATAAATTTGTTGTGACAGTGGAAGTAGGGTGCCCCACCTTTAAGGAGATAGAGTTCCTACTTCACTATTGTTACACTCAAGGAAACCATAGAGATCTCAATCCAAGGTTGAAATTGGGGAAAGAGATCTTGTAATAAGGTATCCTATGGTGTGATTAAGGACTAAAATGGGGTTTGCCACCAAGCTAGGGCTTGGAAAGAAAAGTAACATGCAAAACCTAATGACAAAATCTAATACTTTGTAAAACTCAAATGAATGAACTAGAAATGAATGTAAATCAAAAAAGTGAAAGGTGAAATTAGAGAAGTGCACCTGGAAACTTCAATGTACTTGGAATAAGATTTGAAATTCTAAAAATGTAGGCTTTAGGGAATACTGGGATACATACACCAAGATGGGTGTATCAATCCCAAACTAGGTCTTTTAGGCTAAAATAGGAATCTAGCAATGTTGAATCAAGATCTTCATAAATCTAGAAAATTGCTTATAGTGGGACTCATATGCCACTTGTGGTGTACCAATCTCATATTGCTTTTTTAGAAAGTCAAAGTTTAGATCTTCTCTCCAATCTCTTCTCTTTCTTCCCAATCTAATATCTGGATCTGAACCTGTAAAAAGACCCACAAAATAGAATATATTGTTGATTTTCTTATGAGGGGTTTTCCTTGGTCAAACCCCTAGTTTGGTAATTAAACCTTGGTAGAAACAATGGATCTTGAAAGTAAATGTGAATATAAACCCTAACCTTAAGTGTATCTAAGATTAGGAAATTTAAATGCAATGCAACCCTATGTGCTAGAATGAGATGCGTGAATGAAACATGAAGATGAATGAATCACTTTGGGAGATGTCTAATCACCCTAATAAGCCATAATAAGACATGTACCTTCCTTAGGCTAAAATTAGAGTGATAATGGAGGATGGAATCACTTAGGAAGCAAGTCATTAGGCTTGGCTTGATGGCTAGTTGCATCTCCCCAACCTAGAATCCATCGTGATTCACCATAGGAAACCATAATAAATCCTTGAAAATTCTAGATATTGAATGAAAGTGAGCTTGAAGAATTTCAAAAACACTATAATGCTACTCCAAGACTTCAACTTTGCTTGCTACTTGCTCCTAAATGCTCTTGTGAAAGAATGCTTGAGTGTTTATTAATGCTTAAATCTTGAATTAATTTCTCTAGATGAAAATAATGACTTAGAAGCTTGTTTATATGGGAACTTCATCTAATTTACTGTTTATTAGATCTCAAATACCGATATCAACCAAAATTTTGAATTGAAAACTTGAATTTCCTGCTCAAACCCTAAAAATCAGCCACATGGGAGTCATATTTCACTTGTGGAATATGGGTCCTACCTAGGGGGAATCATTTTCCCAAGGTAGTGTATTAGTCCCACCTTATTTTTTCGAGGTGGGCCAATGATGGGTTGTTAGAAAATTTAATGGTCTTGTTGATTTTGTCAGGATTTTAGTTGAAATTATCCTTAAGATCTGAAATAAAGGGTCTTAGGTGCCTATTAATGATGATTTAAAGGGTCATAAATGTAAGGGTACTAAAATAGGTCCAAATTAGGTGAGGAATTGTACCATCTTCAAGAAGGGAGTATAATTTTTTTCATTATAATTGTGTCATGAAAAAGGCGGTTTCCACCACATGCAATCCAAAGATAACAAATAATGGATCTATAAATTTGGGTTCATCACATGTTTTTGCTATAGTGATATAATAGAGCTTGGGACCATCATCATTCCCCAAATACCCCATGGAGCAATGAACACAAAGGATGAATCACACATAGAGAGAAAAAAAAAAACTCTTTTGGGTCAACATGGAAGAGACTTGGATATCTCGATGCTTTGCATTGTCCCCAAAAGGAAAACACAAGACAATGAAAATACAATGTTTATGACAGATAGAAGAATGTAGATACAAATAGAATGATGTCACAACGGATTTTTCTCCTTTGTATCCTTGCACCAACGAAGTAGCAAGGGTCATCCAAAGAAATATCATAAACACAAAGACACACCAAGCAACACATTACAAGGGATCACATTATGCACATGCAATCACAAAGAACATAGAAAGAACAAAGATGATATGACACATGCGATCCAACCTAAAGCAAGTCGTCCATGTCCCAATATTGTTCATCATACATGCATAAGGTGGATAACTAGCCAAAGGAGCAACAATGATTGTTGTACTAGGAAAAGGCTATCAAACCTCCTTTCCCCCCAAATGTAGGACAAGAATGAGCTGAGATAAGTGGTGAAAAGGTTATCCTTGCAATATGGAAAAAATGATTTACTTAAAGTGCAATACATACAATAGTGTACATACAATAGTGAGTATGTTATGATTCTACAAATATCACATGGCAAGGAGCAAAGTGTGTGCATGCTATCCAATTTGATCCCTAGAGGGATCAAATTGTCTTAATAACTCCTACAAGTGAGTACAATAATCTGTATGATTCCCAAACATTCAATGATACACAAAACATGGTCCATTTGTATCTCTTTGTTTTCTAGTTAATCAATGTGGTTTAGGGGTAATTTGATTAATCCATGATGTAAAAGTGTATAGAAATCATGTTCAGTTTTGGATTCATATAATAGATGATGTAAATGTTCAAGAGGATCATGGACCACAGGATTCTTAGAACACTTAGGCTTTGTACTTGGTTGGATAATGGTTTGATGTAAGGGTGGAGGATCTAAGGTGATTTTATCCGTATGAGTCATTTTTTAATCTTTTTAAATAATTTTATAAAATATTTTATCCCCTTGCACCATAGCATCTTTCCTAGCAGTTTCTATGGTGGGAGTTGAACAAATAAGGTGCACATGACGGTCAAAAATTGGATCTTCTTCATCATCAGTTAGTGGGGTAATGATCTCACAATTGGAAGGTGAATGAAGTCTAGGAAAAGTGGTGTTAAGGAATGTGTCAATGATCTCATCTTCTTCTACCATAATATCTTCCCAAGTAGGAGAAGCATTAGGAGAAACAAGATTCTTGTGACACTCAATGGTTGATTCTTCTAACACCAAGGGACTATCCTCACAAGGAAGAGGGTGGTTGGGAGAAGGATTATTGTGAGTGTCATTAGTGTCCATGATTGCTTTGTCTTGTGTTATAAAATCCATACAAATGGAAGATATTTTAGGAGGGTATCTAACATGCTTGTCAATGGTTTCATTTATTTTACTTGGATTATACTTGTAGGTAGATAGGTTACAATCATACAAGCTATGTGGAACCTTATGAAAACTATATATTTTAAAAGGAAACATGTTTGTAAAAATTTTATACAGAATGTTAATTGACTGATTTTGAATGCAAGAACCTAAAAATGATTATTTTTGAAATGCCAAATTTTAATTTTTAGAAATGCACTTTTTTCTCACTAATTGAACTAGATGAAAAAAATTATAGAAAAATTTAATTTTTGCAACTAAAATAGAGATCTGCAAGTATAGCAAAGAAAATAAGACAAACACTGATAAATGTGTAGAAATTTAGAAAATTTCCTATACAAGGATAGGTTCTCCCTAAGGCGAATGTATCCTTGGATAGGGGACTAAGAAATTAATTTTTGAGTGTTTGGTTTGATATTTAAGTTCAATGTTCCTAGTTGCAAATTGATTCTTCAGAAATAGAATTTTTAGAAATTGATATGAAATGAAAATGCAATTTTTTGATAATGTATGAACAAAATCACAATTTTTTTAATACAGTTTTCTATGTAATTTTGATCCAAATGACTAAAACACACTTTTATGCAATCTAATATGCAGAAAGTATGTAATGATTTTAGATTTTTTATTAATTTGAATGATGCAAGTATGAAAATTGCAACCCTAAATGCAATGCAAAACTAGATAATGCAAAGCCTAGATCTATGGTTTAATGATCTCCAAATTAGAATAGATGTTGTACAATGCCAGGTTCACCAAAATCAAATGATAGGACAAGGGGGAGGATCCAAAAATAGGGTGTCCAAGTTATTTCATACAAAGAACTAAGACACTAAGAATGTCCCTCTTCCCACAATTTCATTAAACCTAAGAGATTGCAAGGTATAGCTCGATTGACTATCAACCCTAAGGTTAGTCAACTAGACTTGAATCTCTAGGTTCTTTAGGATAATAGGATTTAAATGAAAATGATTTGATGCAACTAAAGGGTAAGTGCACCAAGATGGTTCCAAAAAAGGGGCTTAAGTGGCCACTTTTTTTCTAAAATCAGGAAATGCTGACCTTGGACGTGAAATTGAGGATAGTTACACTCAAAATTTTGAGATGGAACAAAAACAAGGATCGAAGTTCTCTGAGTCTACTTTCTAAACTACTAATTTATTTTGAAAATGGTTGAGATTAAGGGGTCAACATAGGGATGTACACAAATTGGTGTTGTTTTTGTCAGGAAAAACATAACATAGCAACTCTTGTACGACCTAGCATAGTGAACTTTTTTTAGTATTTTTAAAATCGCTATGGTCAGAAGTTAGCTAACAACATCTAGTTGATGTACAATTTTTATGATATTTTTTATTGAATATTTTATTTTTTACTAATTTTCTAAGTGGGCACTTCCTAAAAAGTAGAATTTGGCTATGCTCCCTCTACAAATCTTGGAAAGTAATAGATTTTTTTTAATTTTTATTTTTTAAAATTTGTAGAATGGAATCTAGTTTCTAAAAATGTAATTTATTTGAAATTTTGATGAACGGTTAATTTATAATGGGAAAAAAAACAAACACTACTTTTTGACAAAAAATAGACATACAAACAAAAGAAATTGTGGATGAAAGGC
>VDFB02256132.1:161451672-161515164 GCA_007258455.2 Sequoia sempervirens | reverse complement strand
CTCTCTCTCACTCACTCCCTCTATCTCTCTCCCTAGTACCCTTAACCCTCTACCCTATAAATGTACCATATAAAGCTTAAAAAAACCAAATTTATCATAACGCGATCACACTATTTACTAGTAGAATATGTCTGTTAAGGATTAAATAACGCATTCGCATTATAATGCACTCTCGTTATAACACAAGCACAATATACCCGTGATGTCGGCCCACATTCTGCATATTCTCCTAGTTCTACGCGTGCTTCGACAAAAAGTGTCTTTTTGGTAATTGAGTGAAGTGTGCATGCATGATTTTTAGATTCCAGCACCTTTTGAATGTTCTTTCCATCACCTTTGCATGAAATAGCAGAGTTTTCATGTTGAAAGGAATATAATATCAATTCAAGTTTGAATTACAGTGATAATTGATATACAATTGAAATTTGGAGGGGAACAAGCTTTTGAAGAAGTCAAATTTTTGAGGAGTTTGAGGAAGGAAGAAGCAAAGGATGCATAATTGGGTAGAACTCCTCCATTTGAAACTTTTATTTTTTAGGTATGTGAAATCTTTGTACATTTTCTTTCATTCTATTATGGCTTGCTTTCATTTTTGTTGTTTTGCTTATTCCATGTTGATCAAATTGTTTGTTTGTCATGTTACAACCTTATGTTGTCAATGGACATTTTAAATCACAAAATTCGATACACTTTCCTATTACATTTTTAAACCATATCTCTTTGAGGCATTTTGTTAAATTTAACAATTGACTTTCTTTGTGTGTGCTTCCAAAGATTTCATTAAGTTATTTTGTCAAACAGTTATACAAACCAGCTGATTGCCTTGTCTATGCTACCAAATTTTCCATACATGTCTCTAAAAAATTGGAATATACTCCTAATGTAGTAGGGGAAGGCCTGCAACACACAAATAGACTCAAGGAATCAAGTTCCAACTCAGATTCAAGTTTCCAAAACTACTTTCATCAAATCAACACCATGGCTTCCTAACTCACCAAATCAACAAAAAGACCTATATTTTAGAGAAGACTGTAAGAGAACCATCCCAACATCCAAATAGAATCTACAAAACATCAAAAATAGAGACCCAAGCTTACACATGAGATTCTCATGCAACAACATAGAGAAACTTCAAGTCACCCTACTCAATAGGCTACTAGAATTAGCCCCATTTTACAAAAAAAGTACCCTTTATACTTCTTTCCACCTCAAAATCTCTTGGATAGTCTCAAATTGTGATACAAAACCAAAAATTCTTAGGTCATTTCTTCCGTATAGGTCTTCTAGGGTGTTGTTCCAGCAAACCCTCCAATTTCACCCTAAAACCTAGGGTTTCTCTATATTTACACTCTAACAGTCACAAAACCTCAAACAAAAGTTCAAAACACCTTTTCCTAGGTCTGCACAGACCCTCCAAACCTTTCTACACTCAGTCCCTTCATAAATTCACCAATACACAACCTTTAGCCTTCATTTTCACTTAGCAAAACCTACATACCCAGCCTGGGGTATGACTATAACTTGACATTGTGGACTCCCAGTGCCTTTTAACTTTATTAAACATCCAATATACATTTATACATGTCATCCCACTGAAGCACAAGTCTACACAGTAGGTGGGATGACCAAAAAATTCATATTGCTCACAAACAGGGGTATTTCTAACTTTAGCAGGCAGTCCCAAAAAAATCAAGATTTCTCCCACAAAATTGAATGTTAGAAGCTCAGAATTGATGCAAATAAGAGCTACTCCAAAACACTACATGAAATAAATAATGTTAGAGCCTTTATTGAATGTGCGGGTCCGTACAATTGTGATGAAATTCTGTTAACATAGGAAAAATATAGAAAACAGTGAAATAAAAGAATGGAACATTGAATTCTTCAAAATGATTCACCAACCAATCTTCATTCTATTTCAAATGAGCCTTTGAAGGTCTTTAAAAATATTTTACAATGATCTTTTTTCCTTCCCAGCAGGCATAAATATCTATTCAAATTCTGACCCTTCAAATTCCTATATTTTCACAATTTTGCTCTTCACAACTTTTGTTGCAATTTTGCAATTTTTCCAATATCATGTGAAACTTTTGAAAACTCAATCCTATGACATCTAAATACATGAAAGATGGTCTCCAAAGACCTTATTTGACCTGAAGAACATCAAAACACCTAAATTTCTAGACTCATCACATGAACCATCTCATTGAGCAACTTTTACATTTTGGACTCCATTGACCTCCAAATTCCTAAATACATTCAAAATGGTGTTTCTAAACCTTATTCAATGAAAATAGTGACTTCAAACTACCTATGACACACCTACTAATCAAATGATCAAATGATCAACATTCAATGATTCAAGTTTTGAAAATATGGTGTTGGTGCTCCTGTACCAAAAACCCTATGTTTTATTGAAAGTAGCACTTCCCAAACACTCCAAAACTTGACAACTATTGAAACAAGCCTAGAATACCCTACTCATGCTCAATCTAACATAAAATTACATTGCCCAACTCAGAAACTCAATTAGTTAATTTGACAACTTAGCAATTTTTGCACAGGTAAAATTATTCACCATGCCTAAGAAACAAACTATTAAAAGGAAAAAACTAATAGATGATCAGCTCCAAGCCTTCAGAGATAAAGAGAAAGAATGGATGAGGGAATATCATGAAAAGAAGAAATTGGGAATGATTGATGAAAAAAATCCAGTTGTACAGGAACCTCAACTGTCAAAAAGAGAAAATAAATTGGCAACACAAAGGGCATGAATGTGAAAGAGTCATGCTAGGAGAGATGCAGATACCGTAGTTGGAGACACACCCTCTACCGTAAGTGAATACGAAGGGACACCATTAAGCACAAGTGAATATGGAGGGACACCATCTACCACAAGTGAGTATGGTTGGATATCATCCACCACATCTGAAGTTGAGAGTACATCATCACTCGGAGTTGACGAACAAGGTATGCCATCATCCCCATGTGAACCTCAAGGTATGTCTTCTATTCCACCCTCGATTGAAGGTAGACAATCTATCCCACCTCAATTCAATATTGATGAAATTGCTAATGTTGATATGTATGTACCTAAGAGAACACCACCTAGAATTTTGCATAGAAAGCCAAAGTTTTTGATTAATATTGATGAGGATATTTTGCAGCACATGGAAGGTAAGATTCCAGAATGCACTTGTAGAAGATATGCTAATAAGATTTGGAAAATGTTCTTTGAAAGGATATGATGTCAACTATTTGTTCAAATGATGCGGGGTTTAAAGTATAGAAACATCATGAAGACTCTTGGGTTGAGAACATCAAATGCATCAAGTGAAAACACTATTGTGAAGAATCTAATGGATGATTATGACAATGTGGGTAAGACCTCACGCTCAAAGGATAGTAATGTCACCCGATGTGTCATTACATCGACTTTGGTAAGCTATCAAAAAAAGAGATCTAGCCTCATTAAAAAGACAAGTGAACAAATGGGAATTAGTAGAAAAACTTTATCAAAATCCATTCAAAGGCGGCAAAGAATTGAGGGCACCAATTCAAATGAATTATGGGCATTCTCGGGGAGACTGCCACACAAAGATAAAAAATTTGTTGAAGCATTAAGAACACTAATTGAAGATTATTGGAAGAATAATACAAGGCCATCTCTGAATCAAAGGGATGTCGTAAGAAGGAGAATTGGTAGTTGAAACTATGAGCCACATCCAAAGCATTTTTTGGATACGACTCAAACACAGTTTTTTCATAAATTTAAAAATGCTTATCCTCAAATTAGTATTTCTCAAAGATTCTTTGAAATTCTTAAACCTTTTTATGTCAAGATAAATCACACACGCACTACTTGTTGCTATAGGCTACAAATTGAATTTGCTAACCATTATGATGTTTATCATTCTATATGTTTAGATTTGCATACTAATGATGTTTTGCAAGATTGTGACATAGAAGCCCCACCAAAATCTTCAAGAGAGTTCTTATCAAAAAATTTATGTCAAATAGAGGATGGCCAAATATTCTATAGGAGAACATGCTTGGATGGTTCATGCAAGCATTGCGGTGGCTTGCAACAAATGTGAGTATGTCAACTTATGGAAAGAACAGATGAGGTGGGGCATAAACTAGTAGATTTTGGGAAGTATAAAACAGTGGCATACGCTACAAAAGATGGGTCTCAAGCAAAAAGGTGTGATTTGGTTGTTGAGAAGATTCCAATGTATCATTTTATGTCCATGTTTCGTGAGAATCTACTGTATGAGTATGCAAGGCATACCCATAGAGCCTGATGGCTGGACATGCAATTCAAGCTATGCAAGGACACCTTTCCACTTGGAAACATAGTATCGGTGGTTGACTTTGTAGAGAACTAAACTCTATAGCCACAGTGTGAGGTGCAGTCACAGTATTATAACTCCACACATGTTTTGATATTTGTGCACATAGCATTCATTCATGCAGCTGATAGTACAGAGGAACAAAGGAAGGTATTGAGGGAGTATCACTTTTATATTAGTGATGATCGCATGCATTCTCCAAAGTTTGTGCAAGGTTGCTTCCAGATGTTCTACATTCATTTGGATCAGAGGGGCATTTTATACGGTTGACATATAATATGGTCAGATAACTATGCAGCACAGTTCAAGAACACGTGCATGTTCTACTGGTTGTGCAGGATGCATCTCACTACACGTGTTAACATATGTGGAACTTTTGTGAAGCCAAACATGGAAAGAGGGAGCATGACGGTCAAGGAGCATGCTTGAAAAGAGCATTAGCACAAAAAGAGTTAAAGTATAAAGATAGTGCACAGTTGATAGATGCAAGATCAATCGTCGAGTGGTGTAATGCTTCGATGGGTCTAGGTAATGAATGTATGTCTTCAGTTTGTAGATTTTTTTGGTTGATGGATGATACTAACATTTCACCATATGAGGATTTTTTTACACTAACAGGATCGAGTGAGTTGCACACTTTCCTTAGCTCAAATGCAGGTTCATGGAGTATCGATACACATAAGATGACATGCTTTTGTTCTTCATGTACAATGCAAGCTTGGAATGATTGTGAGTTAGGGGAGTGGGTTGAAAAATGGTTGGCAAGTTATCTTAGCCCACTTCACACGTATCGCCCTCCGATGGCATTGGAACTAACACAGATGGAATCATCGGTCGACTTTGACCATGTATCAGATCTAGTTCAACTAGGTAATATATCTACTTGCTTAGTATTTGAAATTCCATATTGTTATCTTACTTTGTACTGTATTCATAATGTTAACTAATTTCAAGAGATATGTCACACATATAAATGCAGGGCATGTTTATGCAGTTATTGCAGATGAAGACAACGAAGAGGGAACAAAATATTACTTGTGTCGTTATGTTAAGGAAAAAAAAGAAATTGGAAGCCCCAATTATAGATGGAGAAAACATTGAATACCCTACATGCTCAGTTGTTGTTACTGGAATGTGGCTAAGAAGGTACCCACATAAGAGTGTTAAACATTGGTTGTTTGAGGAATTTGACACACATCGTAAGATTCTTCATTTCTCAAACCTTGTCACAAAATCCAATGTTCGTTTGACCAAATATGGGGTAGACCTTTGAACAAGACCTTGTGGAAGGTCCGTGAGTCTGACCATGAGGCAATACTTGACACAATAAAGAGTAGAGCAGACCCAGATGGTTCATTGGATTAATTTGTAAGTATATGCACAATGGTTCTTATTAATTTATACTTGTATCCACGTCAATTTGGTTGATGCCAATGCTATCATCTTATTTTACTTTGTGTATCTGTATGTAACCAAGAAAATATTGGTTGGTGTCCCCTTGCATAAAATGCATATTTATGAGCCATCCAAGAGAATCTCAAGTAGAAAAGCAATGCAACATACTTATTTTGATAATCTTGAAAAATCTCAATTATGATTTTAAGCCATTACAAAAGTGCATGTGAAGCTTGGTGAGGCAATTTCAAGTTATTCATTTGAATTTAACCTTATCATGACCACCTATAATGTAGACATTATAAGAGCATCTTGAATTTCAAGAAATTCTATTCATGAGAGGTGTTGTGTGCAATAGGTATCTTGGAACTCGCAGTGAAGATGTATGACCAAGACTGACTAATTTGAGAGACTTCCATGCCTATTTGTAAGTGTCGTCCATCTATTTTGGATGAGCTATTTCTTTTTATTCTTTTCCTTTGTGTATCTGTAACTAATCTAGTAAAAATTGATTGGTCCCTCCTTGCAGAAAATGTTGATTCTTGAGCCATCAAAGAGAATCTCAGCCAAAAAAGCAATGCAACATCCTTATTTTGATGATCTTGACAAATCTCAATTCTGATTTGAAGCCAGTATAAAAGAACGTGTGAATCTTTGCGAGGGAATCTCAAGTTACTCATTTGAAGTTAACCTCTAAATGAGAACCTATGATGTAGACATTAGAAGAGAATCTCAAATGTACGAGTGAGATTGTAAAATATCTATGAGAACAACTCATACCTAAGGCATTGTAATGCGATTTACATGTATAATAACCTTCAATGCCTTGAAGGAGAGTTTTTTGGTTGATTTGTAACCCATTTTTTATCAATAAGAATGTTATTTTCCATAAATTTACTAGTTTTTTCTCACTTTTCTTGTTGTTGTACGGTCTGTACGGATGCTAAGATGATTTGAAACCTATTCCTTACTCTTAACTACAAGACATTCAATGGTCCCTACAACAATACTTTCATGCAAATTCCTTGTCAAAGCACTTTTCACCCCTATGTTTACAGTCACACCTGCTGCCCCTACATTATCAATCCTAGGATAGGTAACAACATCAAAAAAAAATTCTCCTTCATTACATTTATAGGTTCCTTCCTACCACACATTATTACCTGTTCTTTACCTTTGATATCTTCTACAAGAGGAGTTAAAACAAAAGAATAACCATCTTTGACTACGGTGTAGGTATTTTCCCTACCATCATACAATGCTCTCTTGTCATATTTCCAAGGTCTTCCTAATAGGAGATGACAACAATCCATTGGAAGCACGTAAAAAACAACACTATCATGATAAACACCAATTTGAAAGTCTACAATGACCTTTTCATTCACCAATAAAGATTGGCCATCATTTAACCATGAAATTTTATAAGGACATTCATGAGGAATTCTTTTCAAGCCTAACTTGTTTACCATTTCACATTGACACCATATTTTCATTTGAGCCAAAATCAATGACCACTCTACATACCTTGTCCTTGCACTTACAATTAGTGTTGAAGAGACTTTTCCTTTGCAAAGGTGCTTCCTCTTTTGTTGCTTTCAAGATTGTCTTTCTCACCATCAACATTTCCCCTACTTTAGGATCTACCTTCTTACTTGCAGAATAATGGCTTTCACACTCCTCCTCTTGAACCAATTGTGCTCTCCTATCAATCTTCTTGTCTCCACTTGATGAACTATCAACCCTCTCAGGACATTTCCATGAAGGATGGCCAAACTCATTGCATGTGTAGCACCTTCCTACAAAATCATTAGTACCTCTACCAGCATTATACCTTCCTCTACCTCTAAAACCAAAACCACCTCTAGAATCAACATTGTGATCTTTACCTTTGTTTGCTCCTTCTTGATCTTCATTTGGCTGATTTGATGTAGAAATAATTCCTCTTCCTCTTGCATTAGGACCATGATGCAATATCAAATTGCAAAACTAGTTTTGATACCAATTTGATGCAATATCAATTGCTAAACAATAGAAACATAGGGATCTTCTGTCCCAAACTCATCTTGGAGAAGATCAATTGACAAATTCTTCAAAATTCACTATTCATTTCACCAATTTCACTTATCAACTCAACTAAATCCATAAAATTCACTTTGGACTACAAGGCTACCAATCATCAATTTTTAAAATCAGTAATCCACAATTTCATCAAATTCATCATAACACTATTAGAAATTCTGAATCACTAAAACTTTCACTATTACCATCCATTTAACTTGATTCAATCAAGGCAAAAAGACCACCACTCATTCACTTCTCCCTTCAAACCTGTTATTAGACTTCCATGACACTATAATCATCATCATTCTAATTGAAATAATACCAAGGTCATATTCACAAACGTTGTTTTATCAGATTCCTTACTTCTAGCAGTCAAAACACCATTTTGCTTACTCAAAACACCATGATTCCACATTGTTCAAGACATTAAAATGAAAAACCTTGCTTCAGGACTTCTTCCAGAGCTTGAGTCACATTTTTCATCATCATTTAGATAGTTACAAATCCAAACCAAACACTCAAATCACTTTCTACAAATAATCTCAATTTCTTGCATTCAAAAGGCCAAAATTTGCCAAAACACCAAATCGGGTGTAACTTGCAAACCATAATGAATCTCTATAGGATAAATACATTTTTGAGTACCCATTTTGATAATTAAAATATATCTCATTTTTAGGTACACTTTTTTTGGAACACATGTATGCTGTCATGACTTCTTTGTTACTAAAGAGCCCCAAATAGGCCATTTTAACAAAGGAGACACCTTTAAAACAACTCCAAATAACTTACCAACCATAAAAAGTCTTTATACAGGTGGAAAAACTAAAAAATCATCAATCTTCAAGGTAAGAAATTCCCAGCAATATAATTAAATAGTAAACCCTTGTTTATAGGCTTTTAAAGCACAAGCGAGGGTTTTTAAGAAATATCATCTACAAACTTCCAAATCACCTACCACTATTGAAAACACCTGTAAAAAATTCTTCCTAAACATAATAACCCTTATCCATATCAAAACAAATTCTAGTCCAACCATTCCAACTTGTAGGCACCATCTTTCATATGGAAAACTCAGATTTTCCTCTTGGAGCAGCAACTATCTTCATATCCACGCCTTCCTTGTTACTTTTTGACACACTTTCCACTGAAAAAAATGTTAAATAAACATTAAAAACCATCCATCCCACCATTCTACTAGCCTATAATGGTGGGATGGAGAATATTTTCCTTATAAGACTCTCAAAATCACAAAGTGAGGATCACTGCCTGGGACACAGAAAACTGCTTTTCCTTCTTTTATTTCTCAAAAATAACCTTCCAAATTCTTTGTGAATGAAACTAACTCTACCTAAAATGAGATCACAAAAGTATTTAAACTTTTGAAGTTCCTAAATTACCAATATAAGATAAAATCCATGGAGAAAGTGTTGCAAACTCAGAAACAGGCGATTTTACTTCAAAATCTTATTACAAAGACTCAAATTATATTTTTTCCATGCCTTTTCATGATTTTTATAGCTTTTACAATAGTTATGAAAGTGCATTTTTAGTTTCCAATCGACCAAAATCTTTCCTCTCCCACTTTGTCTCTTCACATTCTGATTTTTGCCTTTTCACAATTTTGACAACAAATAAACAATTTTGGAAACCTTATCACCTAGGGACAAAAATGACATTTTTTTGTATTTTGACTCTATTTGCTTCCTAAATACCTTTCAATGACTTAGAATGTCCTTTACAATTCCTTCATATTTTGAAAACTCAAATCTTTACAAAAAAAAAATTCAGAGTCAAGATGCTCCTACACCAGACCACCTCTTCCTCTCACTGATCTCTCTTGTCTCCTCTTAAGCTTCTCCTCCACTCTGATTTCCATTTGATAACAATCCTCTACACTCCTAGGGTTAGCCAAAACCAATTCATCTTGTATGTTTAACCTCAAACCACCAATATATCTTGAAAAAATTTCATCTTCATTCTCATGATGACCAGACCTTAAACTTAATTTATAAAACTCCCCAGTATAAGACTTAATATCCATTTCTTTCTGTCTTAAGCTTTGCAATTTTTGAAAAATTTGAACTTAATGATCCTTGGGTAAGAATTTACCTTTGAGTTTTGATATCATCTTGTCCCATGAGGTGATTTTAGACTTTCCTTGCTTCCTCCTCTCAAATATAAAATAGTCCCACCATACCAAAGCATGGCCTTGCAACTTTGTCTTTGAAATCCTTACTCTTTGCTCCTCAAGAACCTCATCACATTAAAAATGATTATCTAATGCAGCAATCTATTCAAGTAGTTCTTCATCATTTAAACTTCCACCATATTTAGGAACATCAATTTTTTTCCTTAGGCTTGTCATCTCTAACTTCCCTTACCAACTTTGCAATCCTTTGGTCTTTTGCATCAAGTTCTTCTTCCATGTCTTCAAACTCATCATCTTCTTCTTCATCTGATTCACTCTCTTCCACATTCCTTCTTTTTTTTGTCTACAAGGATATGATTCTTTCCTCCAACTCTCTGATTTCTCTAGCATGTTTGTCCTTCATCTCCTTCATCTCTTTAGCCATATCTTTGTTCTTTGGAAGAATCTTTGAATACCAAACTCTTCACTTCTTCCTTGCTCTTCACAACCTGAAAAATGAAAACAAATCTACTCCTTGAAGATTTGATACCACTGATGCAGAGTCGTAGGGGAAGCAACTTCCTTTTCAAAAGCTTCTCTCAAATACTCTATATGCACACACCAACTTCACTATTCCTCTCAACAATGCAACTTGACCACTCAACTTGACTCATACAACCAAACATCTCAATAGGACTTGGGGATGATGTAAACACTCTTCACATAACACAACATGACCAAACAAATAGACCTTGCACCCAAAAACATCCACTCTTCCATGGCTTCTACACAAGCCCATGAAACTTTGCAACATTCACCGACTAGGACAGTCAAAATAAAAAATGATTAAAGGCATTAACCAGTCAATGAAACATGGTTTTATACTCCTAATACCATCCTCCACAAGTTCCCAAAAGCACAAGATCAAACACCCAAAAAAAACGTATCAAAAGATTGATTTACAAGCCATAAACAAGGCTTAACTAGGCCTACATAAGGAAGCTTTCAACTTTTCAAGGCACACCCAAACACCTCTATGATGCAATATCAAGGTAGAGGAAAACATAATCAGGCTCAAGGAATCAAGTTCCAACTGAGATTCAAGTTTCCAACACAACTTTCATCAAATCAACACTATGGCTTCCCAAATCACCAGTAATAACAAATAGACCTATCCTTTAGAGAAGATTGTAAGAATACCAACTCAACATCCAAATAGCATCCATACATCATCAAAAACACTGAACCAAGCTTACACATGAGATTCTTATGCAACAACACAAAGAAACTTCAAGTCATCCTGCTCAAAGGCTACTAGAATTAGCCCCAATTTTACACACAAAGTACTCTTTAAACTTCTTGCCACCACAAGATCTCTTAGATAGTCTCAAATTATGTTACAAAACCATATATTCTTTGATCAATTATTCCATATAGGTCTTCTAAGGTGATGCTCTAGCAAACCCTCCTATTTCACCCTAAAACCTAGGGTTTCTCTGTAACTCCACTCTACTGGCCACAAAAACTAAAACCAAAGTTCAAAACATCTTTGCCCAGGTCTACACAGACCCTCCAAACCTTTCTACACTCAGTACCTTCACAAATTCATCAATACACAACCTATAGCCTTCATTTTCTATAGGAAAACTCACATACCTGACCTAGGGCATCACTAGAACTCAAATTTCTTGACTCCCAGCACTGTAGTAACTTATTAGAAAATTATGCAAAGTGCATTCTAAAGACCATTTTCATACATTTACAAGGGAAAAACTAACCTAGAGCATCAGATAACTTTTGCAAACCTCCATCTTTCACTTTGAAATATATTGCAACATGAAGAGGACCCCTAAATCCACCATTCCACCAGGTTTCAGAATTTTCCCACACACGCATAATTGCTCTGAGCTACATTCAACAGAATTGATCCCTTAAGGGTCAAAAGGGCAAAATGGCTACAAACTTCAGCATGAGGTTACTCGAACACCATGATGCTTAGAAAATTATCATCTAATCTTATGGGATCATGTTGAGACCCTCTACAATAACCTCTCTTAGTTTTTGTTATATCGGAGTGGTTTTCCTATGGTGTCCAGTTTTCAGTTGATGGAAAAAGTGTCAAATGCAAGCAGTGGAAAGTTACAGAGTTGTGCAACTTTCATTCTCCAACTCATGTGACCAAAAAAACTATTCCAACACATATGAATATGAATTTTTACACTAGGAATGGCCCTCTTTCGCACCCAAACACGTGGAATCCCTCCGAGCTACATTCAACCGAATTGATCCCTTAAGGGTCCAAAGGGCAAAATGGCTGCAAACTTCAGCATGAGGTTACTCGGACACCGTGATTCTTAGAAACTTATCATTTGATCCTATGGGATTGCATTGGCCCCCTCTATAATAACCTCTCTCAATTTTCATTATCTTAGATTGGTTTTCCCATGGTGTCAGGTTCTCAGTTGATGGAAAAAGTGTTAAATGCAAGCAGTGGAAAGTTGCAAGGTGGTGCAATTTTCGTTCTGCAACTCGTGAGACCAAACAGACTGTTCCAATGCGTCCAAATAGGAATTTTTACACTAGGAATGGTTCTCTTTTGCACCCAAACACACGGAATCACTCTGAGCTACGTTCAACCGAATCGATTCCTTAAGGGTCCAAAGGGAAAAATGGCTGTAAACTTCAGCATGAGGTTACTCGGACACCATGATGCTTAGAAACTTCTTGTTTGATCCTATGGGATTGTGTTGGGCCCCTCTACAATAACCTCTCTCAGTTTTTGTTATCTCGGAGTAGTTTTCCTGTTGTGTCTAGTTTTCAGTTGATGGAAAAAGTGTCAAATGGAAGCAGTGGAAAGTTGCAAAGTGGTGCAACTTTCATTCTGCAACTCGTGTGACCGAACGGACTATTCCAACGCATCTAAATAGGAATTTTTATGCTAGGCATAGTCCTCTTTCACCAAACATGCGAATCACTCGACTACATTCAAGCCGATCGATTCCTTAAGGTCCAAAGGAAAAATGGCTGCAAACTTCAGCATGAGGTTACTTGGACACCGTGATGCTTAGAAATTTTTTGTCTAATCACGTGGATTGTGTTGGGCCCTCTACAATAACCTCTCTCAGTTTTTGTTATCTCGGAGTGGTTTTCCGTAGTGTCAATTTTTCGGTTGATGGAAAAAGTGTCAAATAGAAGCAGTGGAAAGTTGCAAAGTGGTGCAACTTTCGTTCTGCAACTCATGTGACCAAATGGATTGTTCCAATGCATCTGAATAGGCATGTTTATGCTAGGCATGGTCCTCTTTCACACCCAAACACACAGAATCTCTTCAAACTACATTCAACTAGATTGATCCCTTAAGGGTCCAAAGGGGAAAATGGATGCAAACTTTAGCATGAGGTTACTCAGACACCGTGACACTTAGAAACTTCTCGTCTAATCCTATGAGATTGTGTTGGGACCCTCTACCATAAAATCTCTTGGTTTTTGTTATCTCGGAGTGGTTTTCCCGTGGTGTCCAGTTTTTAGTTGATAGAAAAAGTGTCAAATGCAAGCAGTGGAAAGTTGCAAAATTGTGCAACTTTCGTTCTCCAACTCGTGTGACTAAATAGACAGTTCCAACACATTTGAATAGGCATTTTTATGCTAGGAATGGTCCTCTTTTTCTCCAAAACACGTGGAATCACTTTGAGCTACGTTCAACCAGATCGATCCCCTAAGGGTCCAAAGGGAAAAATGGCTGCAAACTTCAACATGAGGTTACTCGGACACCATGATGCTAAGAAACTTCTTGTCTAATCCTATGGGATCACGTTGGGCCCCTCTACAATAACCTCTCTCGATTTTCCTTATCTCAGAGTGGTTTTTCCATGGTGTCCAGTTTTTAGTTGATGGGAAAAATGTCAAATGCAAGTAGTGGAAAGTTGCAAGGTGGTGCAATTTTCATTCTGCAACTCATGTAACCAAACGAACTGTTCCAACGCGTCTGAGTAGGAATTTTTACGCTAGGAATGGTCCTCTTTCATACCCAAACACACGGAATCGCTCTGAGCTACGTTCAACTGAATCGATCCCTTAAGGGTTTGAGTGTAGTATGTTGAAATAGGCCATTCCTCCTATTGTTCAGGTTGTATCTCGGTGATATGAGCCTAATGTAACTTGAATTGTGGCAGCTTGATATACAAATTCTATTGATGCTAGGGTTCAATTTATATGATTTTGAAAAAAGAAGCCAATTGAGTAGAGTTATCAACATTATTCTTAAATCATAAGAATTTGTTTAGTACACTAGCCATTTTGATGCCTTCTTGTAGTCTCAAACATTATTTTGTATCATTGTTACATTGGTTTTCAGAGTGGTAGCTTAATATAGCTCCATAATACAAAACCTGGTTCATGTTGATTTTCACGTGAAAAAAATGTGAATAAAATCACGTTGATTTTCATGTGAAAAAAAACCATGAGACCATAGCTTGTTGCTTACTATTATGCTTTGACAGATTTTTTCCAAGCATCCATAGCTTGTTTGAAAGCACTTATTTTAGGCTTTTATCCATAGCAGCAAGGCAATGAAATGTTTGATAAAATGCTTTGATAGACATGTATGAAAAATGTGTTAGCATAGACAAGGCAATGAACTCTTTGAAAAAATTCCTCAAAGAAATGTGGTTTCATGGTGATGGAATGGCATGACGAATGGCATGAAAAGAAAATTGCTATGGATTGTCATGGCATTCCACCACCATTGAGACCACATTTCTTTGAGGCTTTTCAAATAGTTTGCTTACTATTGCTTATTAGTATGCTTTGATAGATTTTTCCAAGCATCCATAGCTGTTTGGAAGCACCTATTTTAGGCTTTTATCCATAGCAACAAGGAAGAAAACTATTTGATAAAATGCTTTGGTAAACATGTATAATAAATGTAGTAGCATAGACAAGGCAGCGAACTGTTTGAAAAAATGCCTCAAAGAAATGTGGTCTCATGGTGAGGAATGCCATGATAATCCACAACAATTTGCTTGTCATGGCATTCCACCACCATGAGACCACATTTCTTTGAGGCATTTTTTCAAACAATTCATTCCCTTTTCTATGCTATTGCTTACTATTATGCTATGATAGATTTTTTCTAAACATCCATAGCTTGTTCAAAAGCACCTATTTTAGGCTTTTAGCCATAGCAGCAAGGCAATGAACTGTTTGATAAAATGCTTTGATAGACATGTATGAAAAATGTGTTAGCATAGACAAGGCATTGAGCTCTTTGAAAAAATGCCTCAAAGAAATGAGGTCTCATGGTGATGGAATGCAATGACAATCAAATGCTTTTGATTGTCATGGCATTCCATCAGGTCATGAGACCTCATTTCTTTGAGGCATTTTTTCAAAGAGTTCACTACCTTGTCTATGATATTGCTTACTATTATGCTTTTGATAGCTTTTTTCCAAGCATCCATAGCTTGTTCAAAAGCACTTCTTTTAGGCTTTCAGCCATAGCAACAAGGCAACACTTGAAATATTTGACAAAATGCTTTGGTAGACATGTATCAAAAATGTGGTAGTATAGACAAGGCAGTGAACTATTTGGAAAAATGCCTCAAAGAAATGTGGTCTCATAGAATGCCATGACAAGCAAATGCAATTGGCAACTACTCCTAGTTATTAGTTATGCAATGTGAAGTAATTGCATAACTGCTTAGGTTGACTTTGTAGAAACTATATTGTAATTGAAATTTTGTCATCTATTAGCATCTAGTTATTAGTTATTCAATGTGAAGCAATGCTTTGAGTTTGAAAGATGTGCAATGCAATGTAATCAATGTTATGAATATAAACTAGAAAAATCTATTTTTTACTAAGTTATCGGTTCGGTTTTGGGTTTGACAACCCGATTTGTCGGTTCAGGAAAAAAAAAATTGGGGTTGGGTTTGTTTTGGGTTCGGTAATACAAAAACATAAAAAAATCAGAAATATATACATACTTGCAGTAGTAATTAAGTTCAAAATACACCACCATATTAATAGTCACATAACATAGCAAAAATACACCACCACTTTTATAGTCAAATATTAAAATATTAGTGATACTCGAATGTCATGATACAAAATTATAAATTAAAGTTCAAACATAAAAATGTCAAGTGTTTACAATCAGCCATTATTGATCATTGATCAATCTGAAAAGTGTGAACATTTTTTTGTGTGGAAGACAAACAAGAAAACAATGTTAGATAATTATTTATATTGTGAAATAGCCAAAACCTTTTTCTTGCAGATCGTAGAAGAATCTCAGTGATTTTTTGTGTGTCCTTGCCTTGGAACGGAACTATCATGAGCCATGAATGATTGACCAAGAACTGTGAGAAAGAAATAAGATAAATCATGCAACTTGTTGCAATTTCTTTCCTTGGGAAAAGGGTAAAGTTTTCTTTTCAGGGAGAATCTCCTTTAGAGTTTTAACACATTGATAATTTTCAAGATAGACTTAGCCAAATATGTCATCTAGGTTTAAAGCTTTTAGGTAAAATGTTTTCTTCTTAAAATTTTGTTCAAAATTCAAGATGCAGGCTCTCCTCCCTTAGGGAAGAGAAGGCCTATCAAACCTAACACTCTTATGCAACACTTCTTAAGTTCTTGTTGATGTATTATTAGATGAAAAGTTTCAAAATAGGCATGGTTATATAAATTCTCATCTCAGGACTATCATTGCATCAAATTAAGAACTTTCAATCCTTTATGGTCTAGACAAGAGAAGTATGGAGTAGTGTTCCAATGCTAAAGTCTTATTGTGAATCTCTTTGCTATGAGTGGTTCAAAAATGAGGAATTTGTCTTCTACACCAAATGAGAAATATTCACAATATGTGCTAGGAAGGAATAAGTCCATAAGATCGGTATGCAAGAACTGAGAATTGCAAAATTGGCTTATGTTTGACTTCCACACACAGAAATTTTCACACTTTTGATGTTCGCGTGTAAGTCAAAAATTATGTGTGTAAGTTGTAAAGTATACACTTGAATACACATAACTCATATCTA
Source organism: Sequoia sempervirens (assembly GCA_007258455.2). Lineage (NCBI taxonomy): Eukaryota > Viridiplantae > Streptophyta > Pinopsida > Cupressales > Cupressaceae > Sequoia > Sequoia sempervirens. The sequence continues at coordinate 161,498,185 of VDFB02256132.1, read as the reverse complement.
TTGAACCATGAATTTATAATGCAAATATGGACACCATCGATAAAAATATTTGTATTAAGAAATAGCCATGTATGCATACATCAATATATGTCGATATAAGTATAAAATATAGTTACAAAATAGCCATATAGGCTTACAAGAATGCCATATAGGCATACAATGTCAAATATATCCAATACAAAATATGTACAAAATTTCCATGTAGGCATACAACAAAGGGCTTTGCATTCAAAATTCATTTCTCTCCATGCTTTGGTTCAAATACAATTTTCTTTCCCTTTTCTTGGCGATCCGATGGCGATAAGTCTATCACCCATTTCTGTTGTGCTCGAGGAGTGCTCCTACTGCTCCTCCTAGGGTTTAGCTCCTGGTGAAGTTTTAATTGTTACAATAAGAAGTAAAGACATTAATATATAGAAATTACATTATAAAAATTGATATATTTAACAAAATAATCACTTACAGCCATCTTACGATCACTCTCCTTGATGGAAATATTTGCACACCGATGTTGAGGCATGCTCAAGCCCTGTATAAACCATCCAAATAGGAATTAAACTATGAATTAATAATGGTTTTATTTTTCACTAGAACTAGTTCATCTATAACAACGAATGTAAATTGAAATTTAGTAATTTGCCTCATAACTCCCCTATCAAAGCCATTGAGGATTGTATAGTGGAGGAAACACCAATATCCATTGCCCTAGTAACATTTGGTGGTGTTTCTATCACCAACATCTGAAAATAAAACAACAAATTATTCAATCACAAAAAAGTTACAATAGCGATCCACGTGATGACTTATAATGTATGAGATCTAATGAACAAAATTTTGAGTACAAGTATTAAACTATATATTTCTGATTATTAGTTATCGAATTTGAAGTAATGCTTTGAGTTTGAATGATGTGTAATGCAACGTAACCAAAAATATGAATATAAACTACACAAATATATTAAACTTAGAATTCATTAGTTCTCTTTATTCTATATTACCTTCGTGAACGTTTGATCAAATCTACTAGCACTAGGAGGTCTTTCCTTGAAACCTCCAACATTACCCTGTTCAACATCCAAAATCACATATTAAAATACCATTTGTAAAACAATGCTATTAACATGTAATAAATTTATAATTTTTTACTAGTTACGTACCCCACTGATAGGTGTATTGCAAAAATAAGTAAGGGGAGCACTAGTGTATCCAGTCTCAACACTATGACCCTGCAATTTTATTAAAATAATAAAACTAAATTAGTTAATCTTGCATTTCACAATCAAAATTTAATAAATTAAATTCAATGAACATGTTAAATTTTACCTGAGTGTTAATGCCATATGCATCATGCAAAATGTCAGTCATCATCTCCATCCCCGTAGATGCATATGAATCGGGCTACATAGTAGCATATGGATCCTGTGGCACCCTCCTGGGTGTCAGTAGGATCATATGAACAAGTCACCCCACAAGATTGACACACATGAGTTCGAAAGCCACCACCTGAAGACTCCCTTGGATGGCACTGTACAATAGGGCTAGTGTGATGGATGACACTCCGGGTCAAAATTATGATCACTTGAAATGTCTCTACATCGGCACTCTCCTTCGCAATGGCAGGCATCACAATGTGCTCACGAGGTGGCCTAGTGAGAGGTCGTCTCCCTTGCCACGCAGGATCTAGCTGTGCACTGGGCCTATCCTGAGTTGACCCCCCACCTCTCCCCTGGAACTCCCTCATATCAAAATAATTTGGGATTTGGTTCAATACAAACTCACTGTATAGTTTCCTAAGAAAATATTGTGGGACTTCACAATTATTGCATGGTGGGTAATCAAAGACCAAATACCATCTATCATAAAAATGGTTCATAATCTCTTGGTGGTGGCACCAATGAATAGGAAACCTCTTTGCATTGAGGGTAAGATTTTGATTTGTTTTAGGGTCAGTGAATAGAGAGCACAAATCACCTTTAGTCATTTTTAAATCTTTTACTTGTTTACATGATAAATTTTCTACATAATATGCCCTGGCTGCCTGCCTCCTATCTTGCCATCCAGATATTTGTTGGGTAATTGCATCTACATTTTTTAACATCTCTTTCAATGAATTTGCTAGAAGCATTCTTTCTGTGGTTGAAGCATTTGGATCACTCAACCCTGATAAGATCCTCAAGTTGTTTTCTATTGTTCTCAATTTCACTCAAATTTTCTTCAGTGTCAGGAGGGTATTGAGTGATTGGTGGGGAGGTTGATTTTGTTGAGGATTTTCTTAAGGATTTTTTTGAGGATTTTTTTGTTGAGGATTTTCCTCTTCTTCTTCTTGAGGATTTACAGGATTTCCTACAAAAAAATTTTAAAAAAAATAAAATCTAACCTAAAACCAACAAAATCAATTTCAAACTAAGAAATTCAAAACAAATAGAAAACAATACTTACCTCACGCACCTCTTCGTCATCGTGGTACCATATTTGCAAAGAAAATCCAATTGTTGTTGATGAAATTTGTAGAAATCCTTCCTCCTAGAATGCAAGCATGAAAGTGAGGGTTTTTGGCCGCACGCAGAGCTGTGAAACAATAAATAGAAAATGATACACTTTTAACTTTTTTTTTTGCTTTTAAAACCACATAATGCGAGCGCATTATAACACACTCGTGTTATCTATTTTCAAAAAAAAAATTCCATTTGTCCAAAAAAGTGCGACCAACTTCATGCACCTACCCTAAATCTAATGAACAATATGACCTAGATGATAAAATACAAGACCAAGATCCTGAAGCTATAGAAACAAAATCAATAGTTTACAGGCAGATTTGAGAAGGGTCTAAACACATGTATTTGACATTAAAATTTGGTTATGAGCACTTATGGAGGATAGGTTCACCCTGGAGTGAATGGGTCCTAGGAATAGTGTCTAGAAAAATCTTTTGGTAGTTCTCTAATGTTGGATCTTGACTTAAGTTTGACATAGGTACCACTGTCGAAAAGTTGGAAATAAAATCTATAATTGAGTTTTTGTGGCTTGACAACAATGGTGACAACTTATGTAAAGTTGTAAAATTTCTCTCTGAGATCCTTTCAGTCCTTCTTTCACCTATAAATCTACAAATACAAAGAGAAGAAAATCTATTTATTTTTGAATGGGGATTTTCCTTAGTCAAACCCCATGTTTGGTAATTAAACCTTGATAGAAAGGTAATGACAATTGATAAATGGAAGGAATGATGAATGAACACTTGCTTGCTAAAACTCACCAAACCTTTAATGGATTCCCTTAGAGGACTAAATTCAAACATATCACTCCAAGGAATCAAATCTTTCTTTACTTGGATGCGTTTAGGATCAACAATGCATATTATCCTTCACAAGATGACATGAACACACATAAGCTTGAACATGATGTTAGGACCTTGAATGCTACAAAATTTGACTGATAAATTTTCTCTTGAATTCTATTGAAGTCTTGATAATGTTGCTTAAATTTGAATTGATAAAAAGACTATATTTATATGTGTTTATCTAATTTCCCAAAATTAGATTCCAAAAGCCAACAATTGCATGCGTGAAATTTGAATCATTAAGATACCACCAAAAATATAGATTTGGGATCTAGGACTTAAGGAGGACCCATTTTTCCTTAGGCGAATGGATCCTAACCCAAAATTCCAAGACACATTCATTTAGGAGTGATTAAAATATTAATTAAATTAATTAAATATAGGTTCCCCTTTAGAAAAATGAAAAAAAATAGGGCTTTGGAATACATAATTTGGAAAATTAGGAGCCTAATTAAGTCCAATTAACTAAGGGACCCAAACATAGTGTGAAATTATAAAGGCATACAATTTCCTACACTACAAGATGATATTTCATTAATCTTGAAGAATGTGCAAGATATTTTATCAAATTATGAAAAATTACATTAACATCGAGTTTGAGCTACACTTTTCATCAAATATTATTGACAACTTGAAAAATTTGTATTTAAGGAAATCTTTTAATTTTTTCCAATCTTTTGAAAAGTTACCTCGGCCTTTGCTTGTTTATTTTTATTGGTGTTTCTAAAAAATTCCTTATGTTGCTTTCTCTATGGTGAATGCAATCATGGGTGTTGACCTTGTTCAATAAGAGCCTACCTCTTGTGAGGTTTGGAAGAATGATAAGGACATCTAGAATATCTTTCAAAGGAGAAAGTTAGCTTGTTATGTTGAAGGAATGATGGGGAAAGATCCTAATATTTCCATGGAATTTGGTAATTCCTAGAAAGATGGCATTGTCGCTATAGGGGAGTTCTCATTCATTGTTAAGTTGGAACTTATTGCTGAAGTTACTAGCCTTCCATTGGAAGGGGCCTATCCCCATAGGAAGCCAAAAATCCTCTAACAAAAGAAGAGAAAAATATTTTTGAAGAAAGGGTAAAAGGTCAATCATTTGTACAACGGGTTTAACAAAGATGACCTCCTAGGTGTTTGGAGCAGAATGGAAAAGGTTTTGATGCATTATGTAACATTGGAAGGTAGGTTTAAGCATTTCCATGTCCACCTATTTCCAATGTTGAATCATTTACATTACAATGTTAAAATGAGATTTTCTTTTTCGATAATGTCTTCCCTAGAGCAATATGTAAATGTCGTTCAAGATAAAGGGAAGAATCTACCCCTTCATCAAGGGTTAATTTACAATCTGGTCCATTTTTAAGTGGTCATTTTCCCTTCTCTATCTTTTAATAATTTTCTTGTGATTAATGACTTTGTTAAACCCTTTGAAGGTCCCCCTTCTACCCCTGGCCTTTATTTTAAGTCATCCTCCTCTCAAATAATAACTAGGGCCAAAGGTAAATCCTCTACCACTGAGGTTCCCACCTCTAGTTCCAAAAAAAGTTTATTTTTCAAACCCCACTCAAATTTCCATTTTTGATACTAAGAATTTAGATCATGACTCTTGGAACTCCACCTTGGATGGCTCCCCTACTTGTTCCTTGGTTCATTAGTATTTCTTTAATATTTCCAAATCCCCATTCATATAACCTGTTGACGTGGGTCTCGGTACAACAACATGCAAACAGAATATTGCTACTCTATTTCTCCTGAAAGAGAAAGATGATCACATGGATACCTTAGCTCCCAAAGTCTTTGTAGTTCATTTTCAACTGTGCTGATGTCCCTCAATTGGTCAATGTAATAGTAATGTTCAAGGGGTCTGCTGGTATTGAGCTTCTGGATAGTTCTAAGATCAAGCATGAATTTAAACCTACTCTAACCAGGGGTTTTAAAGAAACAACAAAAGATAGGTTAGGGTTTTGGAACAGAAAAGAACAATGATTCATCCAATGTTAACCAGACTTGTTAGCTTCAAGGAATTGTAAACTAAAACTGAAGAACAAGATTAACTTGTGATTAACACACAGTTGTATTCATTCCCAGTGCTGATTTGATAGCAAATTGTAATTCATCTATTTAAACAAAACATAAAATAAAATTTCATTCCTTGAAGACTTCACAAATCCAGTGATTAACTCAAGACAAACACCATTTTGAACCACAACATGAAATAGATTTTAATCCGGTTGCTTCTATTGTTGGTGAAACAGGTAAGCAACATTTACAAAGCTGGCACAATCACCAGTCTACAGATAATCTGTGATTTCAAATTGTTTCCATTTACACTAAGGAAATTAAAAGGTACATTAGTCTATTCTAAATCTGAATCTAAATCCTAAACAAGAAGACAGAAGAAACTCCTATTACAAAGAATCAGGAGGCAACTCTATCTCCTTCTGTTAACTTACTAATTCCTAGATTTTTCTTTTAACTGTCTGTTCTAACTCTAACTATCCAATCTTAGAAATTCTCTAAAAGTTCTCACCTTGAATTTCTAACCCTTACAAAGAGGCAAGAATGCCATTATATACAGAATGTACCCAAAAGAAAGTGTCATCCACCGCTTTAGGGTTTTACAAAATATCTGCTTCAGGAGAGCCGACTCTTAGATCTTTTGAGGAGGGTCAAAGTTGCATTCAATGTGAAGCCCTGCTGTCCATGCTGATGAAGGATTTCTATCCTCAGGAGAAGCCTTTTTAGATCTTTTTTTTGGCAGCTGTAGCATTAACTCTTTTCTCTTCATGTCCACCTTCGAACTCTGTTGGGGGTCACCTTGAATGCTTAGAATATCTCCATCAATATTGATCTACCTCCTTGCCAGTAGTCACTACAGATGTCCCTATGAGTCACAGTTCCTTCTTCCCTTTGGCTTCCTTCGCATTCTGGACTTCTTTGTACGTTGACCGTCCTCTGCAAGCACCATCAGGCCTCCTTGCAGATCTGAACATCGTCGCCCGAGCCAATCCATCGTCACCTGCTCTTAGAAGGAATCCATCTTGCTTGCATTCTGTTAGTCTTTTCCATAGGGGCGGTCAATCGGTAAATGGCCCACCTTAGCTCCTTCTAATTGGATGATCACATGCCACGCCAGATTCCCAAGTAGTCAAGAGTGGTCTTTCTTAAATTACATGTTGGTGAGACACTTATCATGTCTCCCCGATGCGATTTTGTATTCCAATAGTTATCGGCATAGCATGGACCAGTCGATGAGACCCTTCAGCGAGCTATAGAAGTTATATCGATACACACCGAGGTCACCAAGACAATCATTAGCGGTGTGAGGTCATGGCGATCTCCTTAGTCCTTCGGGGAGCTTCTTCCAAGCTCAAATTTCTTTCGATGAGACCCTATTGAATCAGCAAGAGATTATGCCGATATTACTTCACATCGGTGAGACTTTTCCTCTTTGCCGAGACCTTATACCAATGGGGTAACCTTTTGAAAAAACCTTCAACTGTCGGGGAGACGTCCTATAGATACCTCATGTCTCGACGAAAGCTTTACAAGTTCACCCTTTTGTCATTGTGACATATTGATTCTCTCACCGAATATCATCGATAGAATCCCCTTGTGCCACGTCGATGTGACCAAAGCCACTCGGGGAGATGTTACCCCGACACAGTTGGGTCTTGCCGAAGGGTTATTTGGTTGGCGGTCGGTAAGACATCGTGGGTTCACTGAAACTTTATACCGACAAACAGATCTCTCCGCAATAGGCAATTTTCACCACCAATCAACAAGACCTAAAAAAATTTCCAAGACCATATGCCGAAGAAGATGACTCCCGTCGAAGTGTTTGCTTGTCGTGTGGCACTCGGTGAGACTTCATGAATTCATTGAGACTTCTTGGCGAAGAGAAAACCTCCCACCAATATGCATTCTCTCTGCTGTTGATTGGTGAAACCTTTAGGTCTTGCTGAGACCTTTCTCTGAATGAGAATTTCATGCTGAAGGGAAGCTCCTAGTCATCAGGACTTCGATTGATGTCTTGCTGATAGTTGACTGCACATGAATTTCACTCACTGTGACATCTCTGGGGTCTTGCCAACTTTTACCTTAACTAATTTTTAGGACCAACTGGATTGAGGCATGCCTTTCGACTGAGCTCTCCTAGAAAATATCATCACGTGTAGGATTCAATCCTGCAAAAGAAAGTTCTGCATTAGTCCTCAAAAGAAAATAAGACATATTATAATAAATCCACCATTGCTTATAATTATTTTACTGAATTCCTAGCAAGAATAAAACCAACTTAGGTTGAGATAGAACCAAGATTAAATCAGATAGATCAAAATTCAAAATTAGGAGGAAAACAAAAGAATTCCAAAGAGGAAAGCAAGTAACCAAAAGCAAAAAGAAACCAGAAAAAGAAAGGGGGACCCATTTTGTTCCAACTCGAAATGGGGGTGGTTATGCAAGGCATAAAAAATGGCGACTCGGCTAGGAAAATGGCTTAACTATTTTCAAGAAGCTAAAGGCTTCAGCTACCCAGAACTCCTAGTACATGATCATTACAACTCCAGTTAGGTCAGTTTTAACAAACAAGGTTGAGCTAGAATCTCAAATTCAAGCCAACAGTAACTAGCCTTGAATCTATGTGTGTGCTTGATAGTGCATCATCCTTTCATAAAGTTTTCCCTATCTTTCGAACAACAATGTGAAAGATTTGAGCTACATGAGTTGATTCCTTTTAGCTGTTGTGCAATGATATTTTGGGCATTGCTCCCCTGCCAGTCAAGTGTCAATAGCCCCGACGGAGATACCTCTAGTTCTCTCGCAGCATTTCTCTACTGCCAGTTAGGTGTCCATAGCCCAAGTAGAGATACTGGAATCACCCATTCATATTGAGTCCTTTCTCTTTAGGTAATTTTCTCTTCTTTTTTTCTCTTTTTGTTTTCTCATAGAGTTTCAGATATTCCATTCAGTTCTTTTTCAATATGTCAGATGTTTAACATTGGATCTGGGTTGAAAACTACCATGGACCTCAAGACAACACTTGGGAATTGGATTTTTCACTCAAATCTTGCAACATCATAGTCCTAGGATAGATATACCCTTACAAGAGGAGATGTTCTTAATGATTTGTGAAAGATTCAGAGGAGCTAATGAAGGTTACTTACTTTGCACCTTGTCTTCAAAACTCTCACAACTCTTATTGACAACAAGCATGAAACAAAGAGTTTAGGACAAAATCACCCAATCAGAAAGCTTGAAAATACCTAAACCACTTCTCTCCTAGTGACCAAAGTATGCTTCAAATAATCAACCACCATTCCAAGATGGAAAGAAACAGATAAACCCCAAAGAAAAAAACAAAACAGAAACCACAGAACAAGGGAAACAAAATAGGCAGAAAGGAAAGACAAACAAACAGCCAGACAAAAGGACAGAGGGACAAACAAACAAATAGAAAACTATTTACAGACAAAGAGAAAATTATTTACACAAAGAGAAAAACTATTTACATAGAGAGACTATTTACAAGCAGAAATTATTTATACAAATGCATCACCCAACAAAATGCCAACTTCATGATTCAAAATAGTGTTTAAGAAACTGTCCATTAACAGGTAATGGGACAGGTTCTCCAGTTAGAGTACTCAATCTGAAAGCATTTTCTCCCAGGATCTCAGCAACCTGGTAAGGACCTAGTCAGAGTTTATCAAATTTCTGGTGACTACCCTTCTTTTCAACACAAGGTCTGATATCCTAAAACTTTTAATTTTAGCTCTTCTGTCAAACCAATGTTTGACAATAGCCTGGTGCCTAGAGAATTGCTGCAAGGTGGCATCTCTCTATTCTTCTAATTTTAACAAAGCAGTTAGTCTCACCTCTATCTTATTGTCACTAGAGTAGAATTTTTGCATGAAATCAAGGATAGGTATTTGTAGATGGATAGGAAAGACAGGCTCTTGGCCATATACCAGCTTGAAGGGTGAGGTGTTTAAAGCAGCCTTAATCCTAGTCTTATCTTCCCATAATGTGAACCTTAGCTAGGTATGCCAGTCTCTAGGGTTATGCTCTAACAATTTCTTAATTACTCCAAAGAGATTCTTATTGGTTGACTCTACAACTCCATTGCCTTGTGGGTAATAATTTGAAGAATACTTTAAGACAATCTTGTGATCATATGCCCAGGAAATAAACTCAACAGAAGAAAAAGCAGAGCCGTTGTCACATACCAGAGCAAAGGGTACCCCAAACCTTGTAGTGATGCACTCGATAATGAACTTGATCACTACCTCTATGGTGTTGTTCTTGCAGGGTATAGCCTCTGTCCATCTTGTGCAATAATTAGTAGTAGTCAAGATAAACTTGTGTCCTGCAGAAGAATTTGGGTTAAACACCCCAAAAAAATCCAGTGCCCATTGGGAAAATGGCCTTACCTCATAGACAGACTGCAAAGGCATGGCTGAATGGCATTCCTTTGATGCAAAAATCTGACAGGTGTGGCATGTCATCACATGCTGATGGGAATATTTGAATACATAGGGCCAATAATAACCAGCTCTGAGGATCTGGTGTGCCAAAGAATCTGTAGACCCATGACCTATGCCATGTTTCCCATGAAACTCAGAGATCACATGTCTAGCCTCTTGATGATCAAGGCATCTTAGGTATACTCCTTCATAATTCTTCCTATATAGTAACCCTCCTTTGAGCATGTAATGAGAACTCTTCAGCCTCAAGGCTCTCCTTTGAGTCGCATTCATTCCTTCTGGACAACAATTGTTGAGCATAAAGCAAATGGTATCAGCATACCATGGGTCATTAGAGAAAGTTTGGGTCATGTATTGCTGACAGATGATGTTGTCACCAGCGTTCGCCATGGACTTGGATAAACCTGTGCCTCTAACTAGCTTCATAGGGTGTATCTCCAAATCAAATTCTTGTAGGATGGCCATCCATTTGCCTCTCCTTTCTCCCAGCTCGCTCTACATGAGTAGGGAATTCATAGCTGCGTCAGGAACTATAGCGACAATTTGGCTTCGAAGGATGTAATGCCAAAACTTCTTGATAGCTCGAACCAGCGTGAAGGCTTGCTTCTCAAGAGGTGGGTATTTGATTTCTATGTTTTTGAATGGAGAGCTCAGGATTGCAATCGGCCTCTCCTTTGCCTCTCTTTTTCATTGAGTTAGAACAGCGGCGCATGAATGCTCAAAGGCAAAAGAGTAAATGTAGAATGGCCTGAGGTAGTCGAGGCTGGTAAGGACTGGCGCTTCTGAGATGGATCATTTGACTTGTGCAAATGCAGCCTTCACCTCCTCAGTCCACTCTGTTATGGCGTCCTTCTTCATCATTTCATTTAGTGGCTTTACAATCTCTGCAAAGCCCGTGATGAACTTTCTCACAAAGTTGATTTTCCCAAAGAAAGACCTCATTTCTTTCTTGCTTCCTGGCTGAGTGATCTTCAAAATGGATTTGACTAGATCTAGGTCGATTGAAATCCCTCTTTCAGGAATTATATGTCCCAACAACTTCCCTTCAGAAACCCTGAACACGCATTTTTTTGGATTCAATGAGACTCCATACTGGATACACCTCTCAAGAACTTTGGCTAAGTATGCAGCATGATTCAGTCGGTCCTTGGAGAACACTGTCAGGTCATCCATATAAACAATGATGCACTTACCGATTAGGTCCTTGAACACTATGTCCATGGCGCGCTGGAAAGTTGCTCCAACATTTATCGGACCGAATGGCATCCTTCTGTATGCAAAAGTTCCCCATTTGGTAGTGAAGGTTGTCTTCATTCTGTCTTCACAGTCGACCATCACCTAATTATATCTAGAGTAACCGTCCAGGAATGATATCATTTGAGATCCGTTGAAAGTCTGCAAAACTTCATCCAAAGAAGGAAGTGGATAATTATCCTTTTATGAGGCTCTATTCAAATTTCTAAAGTTGACACATAGCCTGATCTCCCTGCTCTTCTTATGAACGGGGACTAAGTTAGCCACCCAAGTTGAATGACGCACAGGGAAGATTATCCTTGCAGAGAGCAGCTTCTGGACTTCCTTAAGGATCAATGGCTCAATCAAAGCATTGACAGGGCACTATTTTTGTCGAAATGGCTTAGCCTTAGGCTTCAGGGGAATAGTATGAGTCATTATAGTAGCATCAAATGTCTTTAAGTCTTCATATCCCCAAGCAATTATAGAAATATCTTTCTTAAGTTCCTTCAATATGTCTTTCCTGATTGCTTCAGGACAAGCCTTCCCTATGTAGACATTCCTTTCAGGGCTAGAATTGGCCAAGTTAACAGTCTCATAGTCACCTCCCTTTTCTTTAGCTGATACCTTCTCTTCAGCCCTTGGGTCTGAATCAAAAATTCTTTTCAAGGCCACCATTCCCTTGGGAATGTTATTATTCTTTAAGTTAAGAACTCCTTTTGTAACACATTCCTCAGGGTTCCAATCCCCTTGATCTTTGTTGGACTCATCAATAATTTGCCCCTCAAAAACATTTGAGCTTACTAAGAATGCAAGAATATGTCGATCATCATCAAAGACTTGAAAGTTCATGATATTATCAGGGATTGTGAGGGTGGAAATTAATTCTAATAAGAATTTCTTGAGCTTGGATCCTTGCATAGGTTCTAGGGTGCTTGCAGCAACAACCAACAAATCAGCTACCTGATTTTCTTTTCTAGGGATTAGGCTCATCCCAAAGGCATCAAAGTCTTCTATCAGGTTCCACACCCGATTCTTGTAAGCTACCAGCCTTTTGTTGTGACATGTGTATTGGTTGTGCACTTGCTTCACAACAACTTCTGAATCTCCCTTGACCATCAAGGTGGTAACTTTCTTCTTGTGTGCAAACATCAATCCTCGTGCCAAAGCTTCATACTCTGCTACGTTGTTAGTACACCCAAATTGCAACCTGTAAGAGGCAAAGAAAGCTTTCCCTTTTGGGCTAGTTAATACAATTCCAACACCACAACCTGTCTTGGATTTAGATCCATCAAAGGTGAGGTTCCATAACTGATCATAAGCTAGGGTTGGTTCTTTGAGGGTTGTTGCAGGCATTTGGATAGGATTAGCTAGGGGTGGGACTACTTGATCTTCCACATCAGATGCAGAGGAAGGATACTCTGTGAGTTCCTTAGGTACATTTTCCAATCCCTGCTTAGATGTATCATGTGGCCCAAGGTTATCCTTCTGACATTCACCTACCTCCTTGATGGATCCGTCAGGTTTTGACATACTTGTGAGTGCAGGGATATCGAGCAAATCTTGGGGTTGTTCCTTATCGACATGCTGATTTGGAAAGGTGTCCGGGGTAGGTTCAATTTAAGGAGGAACTTCCTTGGAAGGTCCCCTATCCTTGGTTAACATTATTGCATCCTTGACTTCAAACGAGAAGTGATTTGAAGCAGCCTTAAGGTGATTTGAATTAGCTTCCTCAGCTTGGGCAACATAATTTAAAATTTTAGTGCAAGGTTGACAAGTCAATTCAGAATGACTTTGGTAGTGTACCCTACACCAATTAGGGAGTAGGAGACTTTGCAAATCTACACCTTCTCCCAAGACCAGCTGATCTTGTTGTAGTTTTCTGACTAATTCCTGGTGATTTTCATCAATCATAAGATCAAGGAGCTTTTGTATGGGCAATTCTTTAGGATCAAGAATAGAAAAAGTTAAAATTTCTTCTCTTATAAACCTCTATCCCCGTTTCGAAATAGGCTACCTCATTGGGGCAGTCATATTCAGTGATGACATGCTTGAGGCGGGGCTCACTTTCAATCTTGATTTGTGTGGGAATCCCCCTCCATGGCAGCCACATATGAGAAAAATCAAGGGAAAGATATCCCCCTATACCTTTCATCAAATCTCTACTTAACAGCATACCATAGGTCTCAGGAATGTCTGCTACTTGAATGTTTATGCTGGTTTGAATCCTAGGGTCTGACCCTACTTGCACATGTATGTTTCTTAATTCCCCCACTACATTAACCTTTGTCTTGTCAAGTTGAATGACCTTCTTATTCATTTTTTCAGGGTTCAATCCCAACTTCTTGCATATGGAGAATGGCACGACATTGCCTGAAGCCCCTGAATCTAGCAAATAGTTATATAGGTTCTTTCCACAAATTCTTAAACTTAAGAGAAATGGTGGAGCACCTACCTTGTTTATGTACAAGGCTACATTCACATCCCCAATAGGTGCCACCTTGCTCTTTCCTTTTGATTTTTTAACTTGCTCCAAAGCTTCCAGCACTATCTCTCTTTGGGCGGGGCACCACTTTAAGATGTCAAAATATGACAGAGAAGTTTTTTGTTTTTGCATCTCAGAAACCATGTCAAATTTTGTACTATAACTTGCACTACCTTTGAAAACACCAGGAGAGTTACCCTTGTTGTGGAAGTCAGGTGGGCCTTTTGGTCGAGGAGGATTATTATTAGCACCTTGATTTGGAGGCACCATGTGATTAGGTGGTGCAGACATAGTGATTGGACCCTTATTCTGATTTCTTAGGAAGTGTCCCCCTTTGGTCTAAAAGGCTTGGGCATCATATGAATCTTCCTCTGGTTCATTCTCCTCTTGCCTTGGGAATGAAGGTTCCTCCTCAAAGAGGTCATAAGCCATTGCAATATCCACTGAATCACCTCCTTTGTTTGAATTCCCCTGGAAGGTGTGGGCGTCTTTGTGTGCCATCTTGACAACCTTTCCCATCTGAGGGCAGTTCACCTCAGAATGGGTTGTAGTATCATGCAACCTGCACCAATTGGTCATGAAGTTGAGGTCAGCCACATTTGCAATATGTGACCTCTCCTCATTTGCTTGATAGTTATGAGAAACTTCCCCATTATTGGGCCTTGTGTTCCATTGTCTGTTGTTGTTTTGCCTTTGATTATACCCTCTATTCTGATTTTGATAGCCCTGATTAGAGGATTTTTGGCCCTAATAACCCCTTTGGTGGTAATTGTTGTTATTCTGATAAGTACCTTGATTGTTGTTGTTTTGATTGGGATAATTACCTTGGCTTTGAGGGGGGTTCAGTCTAAGCTGAGCCATGTCATTTGTAACTTGAGACAGTGTTTTCTTCAAGGTTTCTACCTCATTTGTAAGCTGGACTGTCTTTTCACTTTCCATGCTCTTAACAACAGGTGGCTGATCAACATGACTTGGTGTTCCAATTTGATTATGATAACCATGGGAACTTGGAGGAACCTATGGTTGTTGGGAGAAGTCAGGAGTTCCCTTAGCAAAGAATGGAATAGGTGGTTGGGTTTGCAATTCAGACATAGGCCCATAATGGGAATGAGACATTCCCGGGACAGTATTGAATAGAGGGGTTGGGCTATGCATCTGATATCCCATTGGAGGGAAACCTCCTCCTAGGCCTCCTCATTGAGAACTGATTTGTTGCTGTAGCTTGATAGCTAGATGATAGACTTTGGACAGAGAGTCAATATCAGCTAGTTGATAAGTCCTTTGCAAGAACAAGCCAAGCAAGGGGTCTATAACCCTAAAGTAAGCTTGAATGGCACTATTCTTAGTGACTAGATAGGGATCTTGCAATCTCCTATACATTTGTTGGAACTTAGTGTTGAATAAAGGAAAGGGTACACCTAGTTCCTTTCTGATGGTAGTGAATTGGTGGTATAAAAGAGCTAGATCCATAGAAACCTTGAACTGATTGATGAAAGCATTTTCCAAATGTGTCCAAGTCAGAATAGAACCTTGTGGAAGATTAAGATACCAGCTGTACGCCATGTCCCCTAAGGAATATGGGAACAACCTACAAACTACATCATGGTGGGCTATTTTAGCTCTAGTACAGGCATCCTTGAAAGCTTGTATGTGCTCTTCAACACTCCTCAATTCACCATGAATGTACTTGGGGCAGAATTTCTCAGGGTTATTAGGCATATCATGAAAACCTCCAGGAATAGTCCCCAATGGAGAGGGATTATTCTGAAAGAATGCCATTGGTGGCGATGGTGGTTGAGCCAGCTATTGTATGGGTCAAACCAGCTATGATGACAATTGAGATGGGTTGGATGGTGGATTGATAGGTATCCACTGGGGTACTGGTTAAAAGCCTGGTGGAGTCAGCGGAGCTGATAAGGGTGGTATGATAGTTGAGCTAGTCTTATGACTCTTGTGTCTTATTGGGGTCTTGAGTTCTATCAAGGGTGGTGGATTCTCAGCTGACCAAAGAACTCTATGGGACCTTTCTAAAGAGGAAAACCCAGCTTTATCCAGTTTTCCCTTTTAGGCCCTCCTTCTAGCACCAGTTTTTGTTGATGTGGGTCTTGGCACAACAACATGCAAATAGAATATTGCTACTCTGTTTCTCCTTAAAGAGAAAGATGATCACATGGATACCTTAGCTCCCAAGGTCTTTGTAGTTGGTTCTCAACTGTGCTGATATCCCTCAGTTGGTCAATGTAATATTAATGTTCAAGGGGCCTGTTGGTGTTGAGCTTCTAGATAGTTCTAAGATCAAGCATGAATTTAAACCTACTCTAACCAAGGGTTTTAAAGAAACAACAAAAGATAGGTCAAGGTTTTGGAATAGAAAAGAATAATGGTTCATCCAACGTTAACCAGACTTGTTAGCTTCAAGGAACTATAAACTAAAACTGAATAACAAGATTAACTTGTGATTAGCACATAGTTGTATTCATTCCTAGTGCTGATTTGATAGCAGATTGTAATTCATCTATTTAAACAAAACATAAAATAAAATTTCATTCCTTGAAGACTTCACAAATCCAGTGATTAACTCAAGACAAACACCATTCTGAAACACAACATGAAATAGATTTTAATCTGGTTGCTTTTACTGTTGGTGAAATAGGTAAGCAACATTTACAAAGCTGGCATAATCACCAGTGTACAGATAATCTATGATTTCAAATTGTTTCCATTTACACTAAGGAAACTGAAAGGTACATTAGTCTATTCTGAATCTGAATCTAAATCCTAACCAAGAAGACAAAAGAAACTCCTATTACAAAGAATCAGGAGGCAACTCTATCTCCTTTTGTTAACTTACTAATTCCTAAATTTTTCTTTTAACTATCTGTTCTAACTCTAACTATCTAATCTTAGAAATTCTCTAAAAGTTCTTACCTTGAATTTCTAACCCTTACAAAGAGACAAGAATGCCATTATATACAGAATGTACCCAAAAGAAAGTGTCATCCACCGTTTTAGGGTTATACAAAATTTCTGCTTCAGGAGAGTCGACTCTCAGATCTTTTGAGGAGGGTCAAAGCTGCATTCAATGTGAAGCCCTGCTATCCATGCTGATGAAGGATTTCTATCCTTAGGAGAAGCCTTTTTAGATCTTTTTTTTGGTAGTTCCAGCATTCACTCTTATGTCTTCGTGTCCACCTTCGAACTCTGTTGGGGGTCGCCTTGAATTCTCAGAATATCTCCATCAATACTGATCTACCTCCTTGCCAGTAGTCACTACAGCTGTCCCTATGAGTCACAGTTCCTTCTTCCCTTCGGCTTCCTTCCTATTCTAGACTTCTTTATACGTTGACCATCCTCTAGAAGCACCATCGGGCCTCCTTGCAGATCTGAATGCCATCTCCCAAGCCAATCCATTGTCACCTACTCTCAGAAGGAATCCATCTTTCTTGCATTCTGTTAGTCTTTTCCACAGGGGCGGCCAATCGGTAAATGGCCCACCTTAGCTCCTTCTGATTGGACAATCACATGCCACGCTAGATTCCTGAGTAGTCAAGAGTGGTCTTTCTTAAATTGCATGTCAGTGAGACACTTATCGTGTCTCCTCGATGCGATTTTGTCTTCCAACAGTTATTGGCATAGCGTGGACCAGTCGATGAGACCCTTCAGTGAGCTGCAAAAGTTATATCGATACACACCAAGGTCACCGAGACAATCGTTATCGGTGTGAGGTCATGGTGATCTCCTTAGTCCTTTGGGGAGCTTCTTCTGAGCTCAAATTTCTTTTGGTGAGAACCTGTTAAATTATCAAGAGATTATGCCAATATTACTTCATGTCAGTGAGACTTTTCCTCTTCGCCGAGACCTTATACCGATGGGGTAACCCTTCGGCAAAACCTTCAACTGTCAGGGAGACATCCTAAAGATACCTCAAGTCTTGATGAAAGCTTTACAAGTTCACCCTTTGTCACTGTGACATATTGATTCTCTCACTAAAGATCACCGATAGAATCCCCTTGCACCGCATCGGTGTGACCGGAGCCGCTCGGGGAGACATTACCCCGACACAGTTGGGTTTTGCCGAAGGGTTAATTTGTTGGTAGTCGATAAGACATCGCAGGTTCACTGAGACTTTATACCGACGAACAGATCTCCCTGCGATAGGCAATTTTCACCGCCAGACAGCAAGACCTAAAAATTTTGCCAAGACCATATGCCAAAGAAGATGACTCCCGCCGAAGTGTTTGCTCGTCGTGTGGCGCTTGGTGAGACTTCATCAATTCACCGAGACTTCTTGGCAAAGAGAAAACCTCCCGCCGGTATGCATTCTCTCTACTGTTGATCAGTGAAACCTTTAGGTCTCGCCGAGACCTTTCTCTGAATGAGAATTTTATGCCGAAGGGAAGCTCCTAGTCGTCGGGACTTCGATTGATGTCTTGTTGATAGTTGACTACACATGAATTTCACTCGCTGTGACATCTCTGGGGTCTTGCCGACTTTTACCTTAACTAATTTTTAGGACCAACTAGATTGAGGCATGCCTTTCAACTAAGCTCTCCTAGAAAATATCATCACGTGTAGGATTCAATCCTACAAAAGAAAGGTCTGCATTAGTCCTCAGAATAAAATAAGACATATTATAATAAATCTACCATTGCTTATAATTATTTTACTACAATCCTAGCAAGAATAAAACCAACTTAGGTTGAGACAGAACCAAGATTAAATCAGATAGATCAAAAGTCAAAATTAGGAGGAAAACAAAAGAATTCCAAAGAGGAAAGCAAGTAACCAAAAGCAAAAAGAAACCAGAAAGAGAAAGGGGGACCCATTTTGTTCCAACTCGAAATGGGGGTGGTTATGCAAGGCATAACATAACCCTCACAATCCTCCATATTCCCCTACTCTCTATGTGAATTTGGATAAGCCCCTTGAAGATCCCCACTTGGATGAAGTTGTAGGTTGCAACAATTGTGCCCCTCTAAAGATTAAAATCAATGACCTTAATAAGGTGATGAATGTCTATAATGACATCCTGAAGTGGTTTCTTGCCCAAATTATCACATCCAAGAATAAAATTCAAATTTTGGAGCAAAAAGGTGCTTAATCAGAAGGAGACATGGCTGGGTGAGGTGGAGGATGATGGTTGTTGGGCCTGGTTGTCTTCCCTTTCCAATTCCTTAGATAAGTGGGACAATTAGGATAATGAAGTGGATGAGCTCAGGGAAATGGTTAGTACAAATGAGGAGAGAGAGAAATTATAGGAGGAGGTGGCTACCACCCATAGCAACCAAGATAAAACCCTCAAGTGTTTACACTAAATTGTGGATTATAGCCTGAGGATGGTCAAGAATATCATAGTCACCATTTATGTGTTTTAATAGGAGCTCCACAACAACCATGGAAAAAGGGCTAGGGATGATAGTCAAGATGTTGTGCACTCTAAGAAGAAGGGCAAGAAAGGGTACAATTCTACTTCACCCAATACTCAGGAGGATCAGCTTGCACAAAAGAAGCTCCTGTCCTTTAAGGAGAAGCTGCAATTTCTTGTTAAAGAATGGTAGGACATTAATTGCCTCAAGTTGTTGGGTGACCAGTAGCTAGTCCGGTCCCTGGATAGTTCTCCTTTGTGCTCTTTTCTTTTTTCTTTTGTTGGTCTTTGTGTAGCTTTTTTTTTGTTTTTGTTTTCGGGTGTCTCATGTCTCCTGAGTGCCCCTATTTGGCCTCTACAACCATTTTGTAAATGGGTATGGTCCCTTCCTAACTTTAATCTAATCAAAACATTTCAATAACCTTAGTGAAAATTTGAAACGCATCCTATGACAATATCTTTATGGACACTTGATGTATTTACAAACAACCTACTTTGTAGACTAGTTTCTCCACCACTTATGCCACCTTATGATATATGACCATATTTCATCAACTTGAAAAGATATTGAAAATCATACCTACATGTCCTAACCACCAAGCTGGTGCAACTTGTTGAAAAATAAAATGACTACTAATAAACAATAGAGATATATGATTAGGGATGAAATGTGTTGGGTAAAATTGCATTCAATTAGAATTTTTTTTCATTATTTCAATAATATTTAAACAAAAAATATAATAAAATAATGCAAAAAATACACCTTATTCCACCAAACACAAGCCATGAAAAATAGTAAGTCTAAACATGGGTGTATGGGAGTGGTTTCTTGTTCATTATTTTTACTTTTCTAGTCATTGTAGCCTTTTCTTTTATTCAAATTTGGCATAAAAAAAGAGAAAGTGTAAAAATAGATGTGTGGGATTGGTTTATCATTCAATTTTTTCACTTTTTTGTTCATTGCAACCTTTTGTTTTGTTTAGACTTGTAATGATATTTTTTTGGCATGTAAAAGAGCATCTCTATATATGGATGTGTGTGGTTTCTTGTTTGATATTTTTATTTTCTAGTCATTGTCAAGATTCTCTATGATCTACATCATAATTCATGATGTCATAAGTGGGTAAAGATTCCTAGTCAACTTTTTAAAGTTCCCTATAATCATGAACTTTCTTATTTCACAGAATCTATCATTAGTTTTCATCCCACATCTTATAATTTTATGATAAATTAGATTCTCCTATAGCTTGTTGTACATGCATTCCAAGATATTTTCAATGCATGACCAAGAGTTTTTTTTATTATCGGAAAAATGAGTTTTGAAGGGGTCCCAAACCCTTTACAAAATAAGAAGGAAGCTTGAAAGATATAGCATTAGGAAGCAACCCCAAACACAAGGCATTCAAAACTACGAACATGAAATCAACAAACAAGGAGAAAAAAAAAGCAAACCAAAACAGAGTGGCAACTACAATAGGTTCTCCAGAATCCTTGTTACCTCCAAGTCTTTAGTGATAACCTTGTTATGCATCTCCATAACCTCATTCACTCACCTATCAAAATCCTTGGACCTTTCTTTTTTTTGCTTATGGTTCGAACACAAGGGCCGACATCAATACCTTTGTCTTGTTTCCCCATCAAGGTGTCATCCTCTACCTCATGCACTTCTTTTTCTTTAATAAGTGGCTTACGATTCCATTTTTAATCCTTTTCATTTAAAATCACCAACCCATTCACACTATTTAGGAGTGAATCATGGCTAACATTAACAAGAGTGGACAAGTCCTCTTGGATTTTCAAATTTTTTTCTCAAGAGCAGTAATTTTGGAAGCATAATCCACTCTTAATTTTTCTACATCTTCCACAATTTTGTTGAGGCTGATATTCATGCTTTTGACCCTATTAAGAATCGTAACCTCCAATTTACTGTTATTTGTGGCACTTACATTGAAACTTTCTAGCTAATCCAACTTAACATGAAGATTCTTGACTTCATGATGGAGACACATGAAGAGCTTAAAGAAAACATTTGTTCCTTCCTTATACATTATGGAGAGATTATTCAAATCCAACAACTCCCAATTCATGTGCTCTCTAGAAAGAATACTCGGGCTGACCCTCAAAAAACTTAGCACCAAGAGACTCCATCTTATCTTTACCTCTACCCATAGAATATGTAACAACAAGGGACTCATCCATATCAACCACATAATCAGAATTCTTCGCATGTTCCACTTCAGTGTCTACCATGTTCTCATGACTCCCCCTCTCCAACACAGCTGCATCTTGAGTATGCTTCTCACCAACCTAAGGCTCAAAAAGAGTAACAACTTCCTTCTCCTTATCCCAAGCCAATTTAGGGGTTTTCTTACCCACAAAGGATTTACCTACCATCCTATTCTCATCTTCCCCTGCAAGAATTCTCCTCTTCACACTAGAAGGGAGGGATGACTCCACCTTCTTGGAACCTGACTTCCCTCCCCTACCTTCACAGAACCTCTGCTCTTGGCCCCAACTAAAGGAGGCACATCCAAATTCCAAATCGGTATGTGAGCCATTAGACCAAGAAGGGGAATCCTCCTTATCCCTCTAACTAGATAGATTCACATGAGCATCCAAAGGAGTAGAGAACTCCTCAAAAGAACCAGACTCACCATCCACTTCCTTATTATCATCAAAATATTTTCTTGTCTCATAGTTAGAACGAACGTCATTAGGTTTATGTGCTATGTTCACTCTAGGAGTTTCAATCACATACCTACTTTGATATTTTTAGTAATTAAGAGCATAATACCCTCATGCAAAAATGGGTTATTTGAGTTCAAGAGTGTTACTTCAAAGTGTGACACCCCATTTCTCTAATGAGGATAAAATAATTATTAAATATAAATAATTAAATATGTAATACCCCCATGTTACTGATGCTCCTTGCTATTATTTGTTACTCTTATGTGTTAGTGTGACACTGATTTGTGATGGAGATTATGTAATGCCCCACCACGCAACCCTAGAGGAAGTTGCAATTCATTACTTAAACGTACCAATTTTTTTTTTTGTTTAAGTACAAATAACATGAAGATGAATACATATTGCCAACAACCTCTAAGGCCACGAGACAAAGATTACTTAAAAACCCAAACAACAATTATATCCACTGAAACCAAAACATTAATCACTTAAGGAAATGAGACAACATACATTCCATACAAGATAACTTACAACGAAGGATAAGAAATACCAAAAGATTTTAATTAACCATATTTAAACAATAAGATTACAACACTCATTCCTCGAATGAGATAAATCCAACAAGTATGATTACATATTACAAACTCCACCTGATTAACAACTGAGGGGTAATAAAATACAATAAGAACTGAGAGAACAAGGCCTGAGAAGAAACTGATTCCCACGAGCTCTCCAGCTGGAAATCACGAACATACGAACATGAAGAAGAACCAACAGATTTAAGATGCACACCACTCGACCACGTGGAATCCAAAAGGTTCCACTCCCTCCGTGCTAGGAGATAGTAACAAAGATTTCCTAGACAAGACCATCTACCACTAGGCATGGGCCACACAAAACTGATACGAAATAAATACGAGACCTCATCACATGACTGAACGGCCATACGTACAACTCTAGGTACGACTCACACAACATTGACAAAGGTTACACTGATTCCAGACGTAGACTAGATCAAGAGTGTCACAAATAACAAGTACAAACTACTGACTTAAGAAGAGTGTCATCGCATAGCTAGTTAAGGGATATCCTATGGGAATCTTCCTAGGCCCCGGCCCCCATTCCACGGGTTATCCTAGTAGCCTCTACCGCATTCTCGGCACCCATGCTTACTCATGTGGAACCAAATACCTCTCGTGAAGACGAGATAGATGATCTTGCCATTCCAGGCCTTCCTGTCTCATCCCAAGTCTCGAACTAGCCCTTGGGTCCATGAGCGAGGCACAAATTATCTTGTTTGATGTTGATGCAACCTAAGCTTCTAAAAGTTTAATTTAGTTATCACTGAATTAACCAACTTGCAAAGGGTTATCCTAGCACCACTTTGTGTGCTAGCGCCCATTGCAAGCCACTCTCCTAAGACAACACGCACGGTAATAGCCAGAATAGGTATCTAGATAAACACAACCTCTCCATTCAAGGAGGTAACAATCAAGAACTCACACCATCACTGGGGCAACAAGATTAAGACCCTCTCCAAACACTGGAGGAAAACAACAAAACAAAACCACTCCATCCAAGGAGGCACATAATGCAAAAACCTTCTCCTATTTCCAAGGAGGCACAATTACAAAAACCTTCTCCTATTTCCAAGGAGGCACAATTACAAAACCCGTACATGAAAACTGGGTGAAACGACATGGTGTAACTATACATATTTCCCATAACACATCATAGGTTGTCTCACATGCCACAACCGATATTGATAAAAGAACTCCAAACAAGAAGACTTTCAATACATTCACACTAATTCCACAACACAACAAATACGAACAATTAACCACTGGGAACATTGCAGACAATGAAGTGAGCTACTGTTCGGATTTCCTAAATCCAATCAAACATAGTATTCATGACTTGCATTTATCCAATCAATTGAACCTATCTCTTTTCACGACATAGAATATTCAAAGAACAGATCATTTACTCTAAACCACACAACCATATTCTAAAATCTAGACATTTCAATAAATAACATCATTGAATTGAAATCAATCCAATTAATAACTCTATGTCTCACAATCATATATCGTAATTAAATCCATTTGTTTTATAAAGCATTGGACTAAATAAATTACTCTTTATTTCGACCTAGCAATAAATCAACAACTCAATCTCATATGATTCATTTAAATCATTCGTTACTTCTAAGTTTCTCATTTGTTTTCTGTATTTAGAACGTTTTGATAAATAAATCGGTCTTTCTTTCAATTCGCATTAATAAATCAATTAAATCTTCAACTAAGTCTCATCTCTACTTGAATATGAATACATTCCAACAAATATGCTTAATACTTAAATCACACTGTTGACATTTAAGAATCTATAACAATTCTTTATATTTCATTTTCCAATCTCATATCTTATTAAAAATCACTCTTTAAAATAAGAGCATTTGATTATCTAGACTCTATTCTTTAAAATAAATCATTGACTATGCAAAATTCAACAATCTAAATAATTCATTTGAATATAAAATCCACTTTTGCTTCTATTTCGAATCAAATCATCTTACGGTTATCTATGTTTGAATCTATCCCTTAAAATTTCATTTGACACAGTTATCCGTAACATTTAAAATCAAATTATAAATAAATCAAACTGTTGACAAATAAATCATTTGATTGGACTAAGGTATTCATAATCTCTAAGTTTCGCTATTATAATCAAAATCAAGATATCGTAATAATTTAACATTTAAATTAAACCATTTATTCCATATTTCATCATAGAATAAATAAATCGAAGACAATATTTTATATAAAACGTTTGATTAAATATCAATTTTTGTTTCCTCAATACCAATGCGGTAATCATTTAAGAGTAAGTTCTATTTTAGATATTAAAATATCATTTAAGACTCCAAGATTCCACGCTCAAGACATAACTTAAATAAATTCATTAATTAAAATTGACACCTTAAATCAATTATATTTAAATAGCACATATCATAAATATATAATTATTCTTTAAATATTCTATTAAAAACCCACCAAGTTACAATTCCAATTTATCGCTAAAACTATATATAATAATATTCTAATATTATATAATATAATATTAAATATTAAAATATATTCATAACCAAATATATAATAATATTTTAATATTATATAATATAAGAATAAATATTAAAATATATTTATAACCTATATATAATAATATTTTAATATTATAATATAATATTATAATATCATAATATAATATTAAAATATTAAAATATATAAAAAATAAAAATTGAAAGAAAACAAAATTTTTAAAAAACAAACTCCACACGCCATAGGGACGCGGGCCCAGTGGTGAGGTCGGCTGTGTTTAACACAGCCGAACCCACAGTGGTGGCGCGGCTGTGTTAACCACAGCCGAACCCACCACAGTGGGTGGCGGCTGTGTTTAACACAACCGCTCCCTCCACTGCGGGCGGTCATGGGGAGGGCGCTGGGCGTGGCTCCCTCTGCCACGCCTCCCATGGGGCGCGGCAGGGGTGAGCCCCCAGCAACCCCTCACAAATAAAAAAAAAAATTATTTTTATTTTTAAATTTATTCCATTTCATTCCAAATCGAAATCAAAAACAAAAAAATATTAAAACCCTCTTCTGGTAAAAAAAAAACTAGAACGAATTTCTCAACAAAATTTAATGAGGATTTTTATTATTGAAATTCTAAACCCTAGTTTGAAGATTTTCACAAAATTTAACCAAAATTTTCACTATTTATTTGCTCAATCTTGCAACTAGTTTTTCTTTTGATGGGTATTTCCATTGCAACAAAAAGGATTGAATCTTTTAGAAGGAAACATGAACAGATTTTAAATTATTACTAATTGAAACCAAAACAAGAAGGAAAAAAAAAGAAAAACCTTTTGTTTTCTCCAAATGCTTGAATTTTTTGTTAATGGAGATCTTGCCCTTCCTTTTGAATTCAGCTTCTCCAAATTTTTAGTCTTCCCTTCACCAATTCTTTTCCCCCAAACCAATCCAATTTTTTTGCTCTCCGATTTCAATTCTCCCTTCTTCCCCCTTTTTGAAAATGAAAACCTAATTTCCTTATGCAAGCTCCTCCCCCAAATCCCCATTCAAACTCAAATTCAATTTTTTTTTCAAATTAAATTTCAAGTTCAAATTAAATTCAAATTCAATTTGCAACTCAAATTCAAATTAAATTGTAAACTCCAATTCAAATTCAACTTCTAATTCAAATTTAAATACAAAATCCAATTTCAAATTCACAAATATCTTTTGCCAAAAAGTCAACTATTTCCAAAAATATCTTTTCTACCCCAAAGACATTGCATTGAAAATATCTGGAATTTTAAATAACTTAAACAATTTTCAATTTCCAAAATGCATTTTGCAAAAATATCCTTTTAAATAAAATTCATTTTCAACCAAAATTTAATTAAATTTCTTTAACCAAATGAATTTAACAATTCACAATTAAAATTATTTTCAACTTTTATTTCTAAAAGTAAAATGTAAAGCATAATTATAATTTTTGATTTAATCCGAAAATCTAAAAATGCCAACCCAACCAAATTGATTTAATTTAATATCATTAATTTAATTAGTCAATAAAATAAATCTAATTCAAAATTAGATTATTTTATTAATTCAATTAAATTAATTAGTTAATCGCTATTTTTCCAACATCTCAATAAGACAAAACAATCATCATTTATAATTTTCAAAAGCCATTTAATCACTTTTAACTTGCAATTAAACATATTTAATCATTAATTAAACTACGCAAGCCATTTAATAAACTTTAAACTTGAAATTAAATAAACACTCAAGGGGAACTGACCAAGTTAAAACAACTGACCCCGACGACAACCCGACAACACGCTATGACTAGGGTGACGACTTGGCTCGGAAAACCTAGCTACTATCTCCCAATCAATTACCGTTGGTAAATGGACATGCTCAAACTTGTGAAACCAGGTGGAGTCGATGTCATGTACCTGCAAACCTGCAACAAAGAGCATGTCGAACGTGCAACATATATATGTATGTTATGATCAAACACACCGTGAAGAGGAAATCTCAGAATTGTAGGGCGCTCACAAGTGAGTGATACAATCCTTCCCCTTCACCAATACAACATCTCTAACTGACGCATCTAACATCAATGATATGATCAATAACATAAACATCATCTAATTAGATATCTTCTAAGTTATTCTAAAACATGTCATTAAGATACATCAGAATAAGATAACATCACCTCAACATATAGCTTCCACATCGTTTAACAAACATGATCGTAAGTAATCAAGTTCAAAAGTCAAAGCATGTTCAGACACAATCATCGCATCATAGTATAACATGCGCATTACTAAACAGTTAATGATTAAATAATCACCAAGTTCACAGTCACATCATAAGCATAAACAGACATACAAAGAACCTTGCCGAACCAAATATCCTAAACGGAGGGGTGTTACAGATTAGATCACTGACTTGGTGTGTGTGCATGCATAATTTAGTTGATTGCTATATTTGACATTATTATTATGATTTATGATACTTTATGTGGTGTTTAGATTATTTGATTATGCAATGGTTTTTCTTTAATAATATATATGTCGATGTGGTGATTCTATGATGTTAGTTGATTTCAGTAACATATTGTGATGCAACTTGATTTAGTAAATTATGTTGTGATATGATTAGTTAGTTAGAAATGCTAGTTCATGATCAATATTATAATTGTTTAGAACAGATGTGGTGAGAGGACGGTGTAGCACCACTCGTTTACGAGTGCCCTACTATGCTACAATTCCTTCTCACAATGTAATGCTTTGATTTTATATATATGTACATGTACACGACCTTGTTTGTATGCAGGGATTGTAGGTACAGAGTCTCGATTCCACCTGTTTCGGTAGGACAGGGCAAGCACCAATAACCCAACGGACATAATGTTGAAACAAAGATGACAAGGAAGTCACCCCGTCTCATGTTGTCAAACCATTCTGATTGAAGGGTATTGTGCATCCTTGTTTTGTCATTTTTGTATTTTATTATTGTGGTTGTGTGAGTGTCTTGCTCGTATTTAATTTATGTCAGAGTTTTGTATGTTGTGAATTATTTAATTAAATGATGTTTATAATAGTGTTGGATAAATTTGAAATTAAATATAAAAGTTTTATTTAAAACTCATGTGTTTTATTTGAGTGTTAATTAAATCATTTAAGATTAGTATTTTGCTAAATTAATTAAATTAGAATGGTGAGGATAATTATAATGTAAATTAATAAAATAAAGTGAATTGTGTGCATTGCAAGTAAAGCTTGCAAAATCTAAATTAAAGTAGAGAAGTATTGTTAAATAGGAAAAAAGAATCAATAAAAGAAAAGAAAAGATAAAAGGACGAATGAGAATTAAGTGTTGGCTGAAAAGATGGAATTAAATTAGATAATTTCTTTTATATTGGATTTTTTTAGAGCTTTTGAAAAAGAAGAGTAATATCTTTTATTTAATTGCAATTTGGAGAGACTTTTCATTCATGGGAAGATTTTGACAAAAGTTGGATAAAAATAATAGTCTGAAACATTGGATCTTTTGAAGTTTTTATGGGAAATTATTTCATTTTCTTTCATTGTACTGGGGAGGTTCTTCGGATTTGAATAATAGATTGGAACATTGATCAAAGGAATCAGGTGAAGAAGTTGAAGATAGGAATGAGAGCTCTTCGAAAGGCTATCTGGATCAATCGAAGTTCATCAAGTTTTCATCAGCGCAGGACTCCAGGTTCCACTTGTTTCTCCTTTAGTTTTCTAATTCAAAAGATATAAATAAATAAATGAATAAATATGTTTGATCAATAGAAGAAAATAATATCTTTGTTAGAAATTTAATGGTTATTAGATAGCAAACCAACATGAGGAAATTTTTGTGATCTGTGAAAATATTATGTAGTTTCTTTTATAATTTTGTTATGAATAACATTGTTTTTTTTAATAAATAGATTTAATTTGAATATATATATATATATACACATTTTTGAAGAGGTGTATATATATTCTTATTTAAATATATTATTGGTTGAACAGTGATTTTGTATAGAGAATTATATTCTGTTGTCTATCACAGAGAAAACTATATATGGTTGGACTTATTAAAATATATACATATATATATTAATATATATATATATATATATATATATTAATATATATATATATATAAATATATATACATACCATATATATAAATATATTCATTTTTTTATATACCTGTTATGTGGTTAAATCAAAATTTTGCTCAGGTCGAATCCATGGATGTACCTATGCACGCCATAGTACTTGTGGTTATAAATCAAAATTAGAATAAAATATAAAAAATAAATAAATAAAAAAAATTGTGAAATAAAATTTCACATTTCAAAATTATTAAATATAAAATATTTTTTTTGTTTTAGAAGAGTATGGAGGGACGGCATTGGGCTGTACCCCCCATACCCTGCGCAGTCAGAAGGACTGCGCACAATAGTCAATAGGATTGATGTGCACAACAGTCATATTGATTGTTGTGCGCAGTACTTGTACAGGCCGAAAGGCCTTTTTGCATTCGCTTGTTTTTTTTTTGTTTTATACATATATATATAGTGCGTGGTTTTTTTTTTAATTATTGATATTAAAATATATATATATATGGGAATTTTGAAACACATATATTTATATATATATTTAATATATATATATATATATATTGGTTTTATTTTAGTATGAAGACTATAATGGTGAATTATTATGTAAAAGGAAAAATTTTAATAGGAATTGGTATTTTCTTATTAAAATTTATTGTTGAATTATTTAAAGGAAAACAGAGGAATTGGAATGTAATTATAAGAATTAAATTAACTTTGTGTGAATGTTCTTACGTTATTCTATTTTATAAATCTGTTTGACTTTTTTTTGTTTCCTTGAGTTATCGTTTGAATTTTGTGATGTGGGAACCTTGTATTTATGAACCGAATTATGGTTGTTGTGAACCTTAGTTCTAGAGGCATGATTTAATCTTTGAATGTTATCCTCATTTTGTTTGTACTCTTGAGGTTGAAAGTCATTGGTATTATATTTGGAAGGGTTGTACGAGTTATGTTGAGACTTCATTTACGTGTTTATCAAGATGGGTAATGCCTCGCATGCCTTTGTTTTGAGTTATATGCTTTACTCATTATAGTACAATCCTTTTTGTGTTTTGGTTTATGTTTGGGGTCTCAGGGAGAGTGGCTCTTCGTGGGGGCCGATGCCTCGAAAGGAGGAAGAGCTCAGGATAACCCATGTAAGAGTAGTGTAACAAGTGAAAACCTAATAATAGAACTTAGGGGGAAGGGTAGTAAAACACATAAGATAATAATATTGGATACCTCATCTATGCATTAGGGTTGTCACAGACTAATGATAGACTAAGAAGGTTGTGGTCGGCAAAGTTGTAACCTCATCCTCGCAAGAGGATTACGGCTTCGCATGAGCTACCCTATGGGGCTGGTACCTCAAGTAGGAGGAAGGGCCAGGATAACCATAGATGGGGGTCGGCACCTCGGTTTGGAGGAAGGGCCTGGATAACCCATGTAGGCTATGCAATGACACTCTCCACTAGACACCCTTGTGCCTTGTTTCTTGTTGCCTCTGGAATTGTAATCTATTTATTGTTTCAGTTTCATTTGGAAATGTTTTGCGATTGTTCTTTGGTGACTTGACTAATAGTTATTGCCTTGTTTTGATGTGATGAGATTTATGGTTTTAAGTTATTATGTTGTCTCATGAATGTTGTAATTTATGTCCTTTGTAATCCTTAATGTTGTTTTGGAATTATTGTATATGTTGTCTTTTATTGGGATTGGTTTTAGCATTCATGGTCGTGATTTCTTCCTTGTCACCTCTGAGCACGGGGGGTGGGTTATTTATAACCCATGTGGTTGGGTGGAACGTGCTTCGCACCCGTTGGGTTCCCCATCGATGTCCATTCTTCTCAGAATTCTTTAGTTGGAGTGTGTACCAGTTGTTCACTTTGTAATTCAGATGTTACTGTACTATATATTATCCCACAAGTATGGGAGATTTATTGTAATTCATTTATCAAGATCATGTAATGTAATGTTTAAACAATGATGTAATAGTTAGGAACCTTTGTAAACATTATTGTATGAGATTCATTATGATTGTAATATGTGATGTAATGATCCTATTACTTATGGTTCATGGATGTACTTTTGTAATGGATATTGCAATGTTAAGATGGATGGAAATTGATTAAGTTATTTGGTTTCATCTTTTATCTTTTTGATATGAGTTTCTTATGCGATGTCACCTCATGTGCCCCAAAGAGCTAGACATGATAATGTTAATGTGCAATGAGAATATGATTTAATGTTAGTTGCATGTTTACTTTGTATTGTTTTAAAAAAAATTGTTTGCAATGTTTGTTCTCTGGGGTTTGCACGACGGGTGTTACAAAATATTTTAAACATTAGAACTTTCACTTGGTGTATGACCCATGTGTGTAGGTCTAATAAATTTGAATAAGTAATCATAACAATTATACAATATATTCTATAACACAACCCATATCTATAGGAAGATATCATTTACCAAATCTCTTAACCTTATGACTGTTGGTGTAAATAAAGTCTTGTACCTAATTAATTCATTATTAGGGGACTTAGGGAACTTCTTTACATGTTAAGTTTACTTATATTTGAGGAAGGAATCTTTCTAGAAGGTGCTAGTTTTCATTAGTTCTCTTATCTTTTGACTTATAACACGTGTCCTAGGTAGTTGTGATAAGTTGTCACATGACATAGGATTAAGACACAAGTCATAATCCTATTTAATCCTATGTCTCACCTTGGCTATATAACCAGGTGGTCTCATATATAAATAAACTTTCTAAGATAATCAATTCCATTGCAATCTTGAGCATTGCATATTGATCTCTTGTGTGCTTTCCATTTGGCCTCTAGATCTTGGGTATCTACATAGCCAACTCTAACATTGTATTAGAGAAGGTTGGGTGCCATTGGTTAGTCTTTTTTGAAGAAATATTTGTAAATCTTGAAAGGTTGAGTATGCCCTTGGGTGATCCTGGTACAATAATGGGTTACACTTTTTGGCCAAATTTGACATTGAAACCAACATTTTTCACCAAATCTTCACTTTCTAACACATATAGCAAATAAACCATTAAGAATTTAAAGATGAATCAAATTAGTGATTTGTGAGATTTTGTGTGTAGATTCTAATTATATTTAAAAATAAATAAATAAATAAATTGTGAATCCTTTTATGTAATTTTTAATAACTTATTTTTTCTACTAAGCAACATTTTTAAAAAGTGATCTTTACTTTGAACCGCATAACTTTTTTTATAGAAATGATACAATTCTAATTTTTAAAATAAAGATATGTCACACCAGTATCTAGTGCATGGATATTTTTTCATATTTTTTCACATATTTTTTTAATTAGTTTTCCAAGTTGGAGTAATTATAATTTGGATAGAGGTGTACTTCGGACCACATAACTTTTCTTGTATGCATTTGAATTAACCTATTCCTTTTTCGTTGGAATAAGGACAACAATAACTAGTGCACATGTATTTTTAGATTTTTTTTCTCTATTTTCCTATTTTTTTCATATGTGTGAAATAAAGAACTTGTTGTTCATTGAAAAACCTACATTCACAAGAAATAAAAAAAATATAATAATAAAATTAAATATATTTAAAATTATACTTTTTGGGAAGCTTATAATAAGAGTTGCATACTTACAAAGCATTAATTTTAAATGAATTCATTTGATCACCCAAAAGGTAAATAAAAAGTTTTTTTTATTCAACATTTTGATAGGTGTAGAGGAGACTCCATTATAGCTATGGTTTAAAACTAACAGGGTTCTATCCAAGGGGGTTTGATCTAATGGGGTTTGATCAAACCCTCTTTAATAAGAATAATTTAAATAAAACCTTTAAAGGCTTAAATCATTATATTTTACAAAAATATGTGATTTTAGGAAAAAATCAAGATGTCCTAGAAAGTGTAACCCATTTTTGTGGCAACATGCATCATATGATGATCTAGAGAATTAGATAAACTTGATAGAATTACCAGATTTTTAGGGGGTTCCTTTTCTTGAATTTGTATTGCAAGTGCACTTTAGGAGCTTATTGTGTCAGATTTGATCTCACCATTGCATCTGGAGTATTTAAGAAAGTCATATTTTCCTTTTGTTTCATCTTAATTGGACATTGGAGGCCAAATCTACAAGGGTTTGAATATTGAAGGTGGTTATCAAATCCAAGAGTTAGTTGCCACTTCAGAGCATTTTGATTAAAAAATGACACTGCCATCATACTCAGGAGGCCGAGGACACAAATTTTGACATAAAATTCACTTATATTTCTAATCGAGAGTCACCAAGGCAAGAAAAATTTTCCCAAGGAGTCGTGCGACCCCCAAGTCGCCATTATTGTCCAATTGGTACGAAAAAATAAAATATTTATTTGGTCAGAATTTTTTTTTTTAAATAATTTTACAAAAAAATTTCAAAGGTGGATTGAAAAATTTATTTAAAAATTTTTTAATTTAAAAATAATAATAATAATTTTGGAGCAAGTACTACTATGCAGTATTTGTGCAAACTGTTAATGCCATAGGGTACCACAAGCACCCAATAGGTACCACGTGGCCCCACCATAGTCGTGGCCACAAAATTTACTCAACGACCTTCTATTAAAACCAATGGGAGTTTTCAAAATATTGGTGATCAATAATTGACATCTGATTTTGTAAACCAACTAATTTTTAAAATATTTCATCATTGTAAAGATTATGGAAAAAAGACAAATATTCTATCGACCGCAAAGAAGATTCCATTGATATAGAATATACAGGAACCTTTGGGGTAAAATCACATAGTTGTGTCACACTTTCAACCAAATAAATAGTTTTGAGCAAAATATTTTCGGTCAAAAAAGTTTCTGCTAAATAGGTTTTGACTGAAACCACATGGCCTATACGTGGCACATAGGGTTTCGACTGAATATGTTTCAGCCGAATCCAAAAAAAAAAAAAATTCCCTTTTCTGCTTTGAAATTGGCTTACTTTATGTGTGGAGTTTCTATAGAAAGGGTTTTGGTTGAAACTCTTTCTATCGAAACAGTCTATATGGCATCCTAGTTGGCAACTAACTTAGTTTTTTTTAGAATTTTCTGAAACTTTCAAATTCAACTAAGTATTTCTTTAGTCAGAATGATGTTTAAAAATAAATAAAAATACCCTTTTGTAGATCTTAGAATGGTGAATCCAAATATGTAACTTTTTTAATATTTTGATTAGTTTTAATATATTTTATTTTTAAAATAATGCAAGTAGGTTGTTAAAGTTAAAAAAGAGGCTAATCTGAAATAAATAAATAAAATAGTAAAAAATATTAATTTTTTTAAAAAAATATATGCTCCACTAGAGGAGAGAGTCCTCTTCAAAAGGGTATATATTTTTTTTTAAATGATTAAAAAAATAGACAATAGTTGGTGTCCTATGAAAACTATTAAATTTTGACAAGTTTGACTTTAAAACGTTATTATGAGAAAAATGTACATCAAATTTTGATTTTTTTTCCATGCACTACATATTGAAGTTACCTATTTGGAGAAAAAAAAATTAGGGAAAAATGAAGTTTTTTTCAATCTATTTCTTGACATTCTATGAACACCACTTTTTTCTAAAAATTTTAGCATTCCAAAATTTGTTCTTAAATTGATAAAAAATAATGAAAACAATTTTTTAAAAAATTGAAAAATTATAAGAATAAAATTCATCAAAAGTTCTACATTTCATTAGTTTACATCATTTTGAAATTCAAAACTTAAAGACCACTTTTATGTGGTCGACATTCAAAAAAAAAATTGTTGTTGCTCGACTCCTTTATAAATTGTGACACAGGTTTGTGCTTTTACCCTTTGAACTTGAATATTCTAGTAGCAGGATGCTAACATGTGATGACCTCGAAGCCATCAATTTTAAGCTGTTGAAGTGGGTATCATCGGGGAATATTCTCTATTAACATCAGCATGATATCAATAGGATCTTTTTAATTTTCCCTCCCTCACCAACAGAGTTTTTATTTTGAAGGTCAATTTTCAAATGCTCATATCTTGACCATATGACCTCCTTTTTTAGAGAATTTTTTTCTTATTTGGGCTAATTTTTTGTCATATACATATTGGTGTAATAAGTTTTGATTTTGTTGCATGGTTTTTTCTAGAAATTACAAATGCTCACAGGTTTTGTTGGGTCATTCTCATTTTGGGAACTTTCGAGGCCCTATTCTCACTCCTACGATAACATTTTTGGGTGATTTTTTTAAAATTGCATAATTTTTTGTGTACTTTCCATTGGTGTCATATGATTGATCTCATTCTATGCAAAAAAAATACTTTGAGCTTGAGACAAATTTAGGCATCTATATGCACTAAGATCAAGTCCACTTGGTTATTTTTGCAAGTGACAATTGTAATCACACTAAATATAGTGTCACATCATATATTGTTGGGCGATTTGTTGATTGAGTGATTTGGGGGATCTCTTGGTGCATTATTTTGATCTATTTTCTTGTTCTCTTCTTTTTCATGGATCATTCTAAGGTTCCTTTGCTCACATCATATAATTATTCAACATAGCATCAAAATGCATGGATTATTCTAATGATTGAAGGTCACTCTCTATATGTTGAAAATAAGGTACTTAAACCTACAAATGCAAATAAAAAGATAAAATGGTTGATTGAACATACCAAAGCTCTTGGAGGTCTTCGTAGACTAGTTTCTCAAGATTTGTTGTTTAAGATTGAATCATGTAAGAATTTTCATGAAGCTTGGAACAAATTGAAAACTTTATATGGTACTACAAATGAAGTATGAGGCTATCAAATTAATAATAAACTAATGATCCTTGATCCAAAGAAATTTGACAACATCAAGGACTACATCACTAAGGTTATTGATGTAAGAGAGCAATGTAAAGCATGTGGAATTGATAAGAATGAAACTTAGTTGGTCTAGAATTCATTGAAAAAACTTGGTCCTAATTATGATTCTTTTGTTTCTAGCTTTCATACTCATAGTTTGACTATGGGTTTGCATATACTACACCTTCATTTGCATCATTTTTTGAGATGTTAATACATGAGCAACAAAAGATTATATCAATGGGTACCATCAAGTCATCTAAATCTCAGGCATTGTTGGCTAGTCAGGTGAAAGAATAAATACATAATAATAAGAAATAGAAGATAGAAAAGAATAGTCCACATTCAAATCGAGCAAAGAATAAATCCTCTTCCATAGAGAAATCATCTAAGGAGAAGACAACTTGTTCTTATTGCAAGAAGATTAGACATGATGAGCATTCTTGTTATAACAAGGATATTGATGAGTTGAAACATCTTCTCAAAAGAATCAAATTGATTTGCCTTCTAGAATGTATGAGTCACTTTCTTCTTCTTCAAAATAGTCTAAAAAGGACAAAGGTCATGCTAGTTTGGCTTCTACATTAGGAAATAAATGGAAAGATCTTTGTACTACTACAAGTCTTGGATCAAGGATATGACTTTTAGATTCAGGAGCATCTCATCATATGGCATCTTCACTGTCTATATTCTCTTCTTTTGACCCTTGTACTATGTCTCCTATTTTTATGGGAAACAATACATACATGAGTGTAATTAGGAAGGGATAAATTGATATTGGGGAAGGCACTTTCAATGATGTTTTTTGTTTACCTCATTTTTCAAACAATCTTCTTTCCATCTATTAGATTACACATGGTGGAGATGGGAGGACAATGGAATTCACTCCTAATTCAGTTATCATTCTAGAGACTTTGAAAGTAGAGAGATTCTTGCTACTGGGATGGTTGATAATTTATCCTTATTGTACTCCTTTGTAGATTTTGCTTCTGATGGTGACCTTGTTCCTTTGGTTGTTGATCACACTTCTATATTTTTAAAGGAAAAAGTAGGGTTTACCACCATGAATGAACAAGATGATAAACCACTAATTTCTTTTTCTTATTAAAACATTCAATTATGAGAGCCAAAAGATGCAAATAACAATAAAAAACTAACCCTAACTATTATAGCAACTATGAGGGGAGTTTTTAGAGCTCAAAATGATGTGTACCTTATAGAAAATTTATTGCTTTTAGGTCATAGAGGAATTATTCACCTTTAGTGGCAAATGGGTCCCTATGAGGGTTCCAAAAACTAACTTCTAGGTTTGATTCCTCTCAACCTACACTCCGAGATCCCAAATTTTCACTACTTCAAGCCCTACTTAGGACTCATTCGCCTTTAGTCGTGAATGGGTCCTTTTAGGGTTTTTGAAAAATTAACTTCTAGGTTTTTTTCCTTGATGTCTGCACTTCCAGATCCCCAGTTATTAACACTTGAAAGTCTTAAATAAATTTTGTAGCCTCCTTTCTTTTTTCTTGCACTATATATGACAATCTTGCAACTTGACAACTTTTGCAATTTTTCTCCAAATCTTGCTCTTCAACCTAAAACCTTCAATCACACATGCAAGAGTAGAAAAATGTTATTTTTAGGGGATAGGGGTTTTCCTCGGTCAAACCCCTTTAAGGCAATTAAACCAATTGATGAAATAATGAAATTAAAGCATGAAACATGAATTATATAATTGATGATACCTTGGATGTTATATTGGAGTACAAATCTAGAAACTAACATGAAGTGGCCATGTAGAATGTAGATCTTGAAATCAAATAGATGTGAAACAATGCTTGCAAGAGGGATCTTCAATGCTACATCAACAATCTTGGCTGAACAACATGCATGAATGCATAAAACCTTTGACATCATGAAATGATCTTGAATTGTTGTAATCAACCTTGAAATACCTTAGAAAATGCTATTATAGACTCTTGTAGACTCAAATTTGCTATAAGTATGCTTTCTCAAAGTTTCTAGGTGAAACAATGTGAATTAACCCCTTATTTATACTAAATTGAGAGATTAACCTTGACATTCAAAGAATTCAAGGTGGTCTCATATATGGGTATTAAAATTATAAGGATCCTACCACAACTAAACGAAAAAAGAGGGGTCTTATTAAGGGAGGACCCATTCACCACTAAAGGTGAATGAGTCATAGCACAACTTTTTAGAACCATGCTTTGGGGAGATGAAATAACATCAAAAACCTACCTCAAAAATGTATAGAAAGGGAGTGTCACAAAAAGGAAAATAGATCCTGGTAAAGTTTCCAGGACCACACTTCAGGGAGGTGAAAGTACATCAAAAACCCTCCTCAAAATTGCATAGAAAGGGGTGTCCTATGTGGAGAGCACCCATTTTCCATTAAAGATGAATGGGTCCTAGTAGCACTTTTTAAGACACCAAAATTTCCAAATTGAATGTCATACAATATCACTATTGGGTGTCATGTAATGCCCGTCATGCAAACCCCAAAGGACAAAACATTGCACACACTTTTTTTTTAAATAATACAAAGTAAACATGTAACAAAACAATAAAACATATTTACATTGCACATTAACATCATAACGTCAAGTCCTCTAGGGCACGCAAGGTCACATCACATAAACAACACATAACTAAAGATTACACATATGGCTAAAAACTTAACTAATCTAACATCCATCATAACCATTACCATATCCATTCTCAAAAGATAACATACATAAAACCATAAGCATGAGTATAATTATATCACGTAATACAATCATAATAAATCTTCTAAAATGAATGGTTACAAAGGTTCATAATTAATACATCATTGTATAATACATTACATGTTCTCAATAAATGAATACAATGAAGACTCCCATACATGTGGGATTAATACATAGTACAAAGAATGTCAGAATTACAAAATGCATATCTGGTACAAGCTCCAACTGAAGAATGTTGTGAAGAAGAACGTTGATGGGGAACCCAATGGGTGCGGAGCACGTTCCACCTGACCACGTGGGTTATGAATAGCCCAACCCCCATGCTCAGAGGTGACAAGGAAGTAATCACGACCATGAAAGCCATAAGACAACTCCAATAAAGAATATCATAGAACAATAACTCCAAAAGCAACATCAACATAAACATCGATCATAAATGACAACAACAAGGATGCAATCATAATAACTTAAACCATAAGATGCAACATAAATAAAGTAAACCAAAGAGACAATCATAAAACACTTCTAAATGAATCTAAAACAACAATCAGAACACACTTCCAGAGGCAACCAAGAAAACCAGGCATAAGGGTATCTAGTGGAGAGTGTCATCGCATAGCCTACATGGGTTATCATGGCCCTTCCTCCAACATGAGGCGTCGGCCCCCATCTATGGTTATCCTCGCCCTTCCTCCTACTTGAGGCATCGGCCCCATAGGGTGACTCATGCAGAGCCGTTAACCTCTCATGAGGATGAGGTTATGACTTTTCTGACCACGGCCTTCTCAGTCTACCATTAGTCTGTGATAGCCCTAATGCATAGATGAGGTATCTAATATTATCTTATATGTTTTTACTACCCATCCCCCTAAGTACTATTATTAGGTTTTCACTTGTTAATCTACTCTTACGTGGGTTATCCTGATCCCTTCCTCCTTTTGAGGCGCCAGCCCCCACGAAGAGCCACTCTCCTTGAGACCCTCAAACATAACAAAATCAAGCAAGGGTTGTACCATAAGGAACAAAGCATATATCTCCACCAAAGACATGTGAGGCATTACCCATCTCGCTATAACACAATCAAAATCTCAACAAACTCGTACAACCCTTCCAAAACAATAATACTAATATATTGCAACATCAAGAGAACATAAAACGAGGATAAACATCCAACAATAAAAACACGCCTCTGGAACACTAAGGTTTACAACAACCATAATTGGGTTTCTAAACCAAACTGGGTTCCCACATCGATAGCACTAAACAATAAAATAACAAAATCAAATCAATCTTACTAGTTTCCAAAGTTTAATTTATTTCATTCCCAATTAAACAACGAGATTTATTTTCCAATTCAATAACCATCACAACCATGAATTTAAATTTTAAAACATAAATAATATAACTTTGTGCTTATATATTTCCTATCTATATATTTGATACATATACATAAAAATATAATATTGAGCTTATTTTAATTATTCTATCAAATTCCTTTTATTCCATTACTACTAACAAACTATTTAATAACTTTCCAATTTAAAAGAAACTCAATATTTCCTACCTTTATAATTCATATATATATATTTATATAGGTATATATATATATATATATATATATATATGTATATATATATATATATATGTATATATATGTATATATGTATGTATATATATATATGTATATATATATATATATAGAGTATATATATATATATATGTATATATATATATGTATATATATATATGTATATACATTTATTAACACACACACACATATATATACATAGTATAAACATATGTAAATATATTGATTCTAATTTATAATTTAAAACAAAATAATCAAATTGAGTTAATACTGAACACACGAATCGAATCGATATATATATATACATATACATTCAAAATTATAACAAAAAAAACCAACGAATTTACATTACAAAGGGGGAAAACCCTATGCAACAATGTTGTGTGTAGTCCAAGGACTGGCGCAGCAATCCAAGGACTATTGTGATAGTCCTTCAGACTGTCGCATCCCAAAGAAAAGGCTGGGGAAGGTGGGTACGGCCTGGCCGACCACTTCCCAACATAAAACCAACACCGACCTCCATAGGGTTTGGCCCAAACACAAAGCAACATGGGTACTTTCGAAAAAGTCAAATAATAAATATATATATATATATATATCTATACGTCCGTACGACAGTATATATATATAGATATATTTAATCATATAAAATTTATCAAAAGGAAAATATTTTCATACAAATATCAGCACAGTATATATTTATTTATATATACATATATTATGTATATACATATATTATGTATATACATATATATATACAAATTTATATAGGAAAATATTACAAATCCATTTTAATAAAAAGATTGATCTTTTCCACCGCAGAATGATAAAGAAATTGGACATTTTCAAACAAAATTCGACAACATTTCCTTCTGTTTGTTTGCAACTCGGAAAATTTCTAAAATTTCAGAAGAATCTTCTTTCACAGAAAATCTATTTATTTATTTACTTCAATTCTTTTTTTTTTTGAAATAGAAAACTAGAGAAATAATAAAATGGAACCTGGAGTCCTATGCTGTTGAAAATCTGATGGAGCTTTGCTTGATCCAGATAGCCTTTCGAAAAAAACTCTCGTTCCTTCCTTCAGAACTTCTTCTCCAGATTCCCTTGCTCAAATTTATAATCTAATATTCAATTCGAAAGAACCTCCCCAGTACAATGAAAGAAAATGAAATAATTCCCCAAAAAACCCTAGAAGATCCAATATTTCAGAACTATTATTTTTGTGCGACTTCTGTCAAAATTTCCCGTGAATGAAAAATCTCACAAATTTTCTATTAAATAAAAATATATCTCTTTTTTTTTCAAAAGTTCTAAAAAATCTAAATTAAAAGAAATTTTCTAATTTTAATTCAGCTTTTTAGCCAAACTCAACACTCATTGGTCCTTTTTATCTTTTCTTTTCTTTTATTGATTTTTTTTTTCCATTTAACAATACTTTATGTTTTAATTCTGATTTTGCAAGCTTTACTTGCAATTCACACAATTTCATTTACTTAAATAATTTATTTCATAATTATCGTCAACATGCTAATTTAACTAAATTAACAAAATACTAATTTAAATATTTTAATTTACACTTTTAAATAAATCACATGAATTTTAGAATAAAACTTTTATATTTTAATACAAATTATTCCAACACTATTATAAACATTTATTAACATCATACAAAACACCAATGTAAAATAAATACCAACGTACACTCACACAAACCACTATAATGAATTTGAAAAAATAACAAAAGTGCAAGACACACAATACCACAAGACAAGACGGTCTGACAAACATGAGATGGAGTGACCTCCTTGTCATCTTTCTTTCAACATCATGCCCGTTGGGTTAAATTGATGCTCGCCCTATCCTGTCAAAGCAGGTCGAATTGAGACTCTGTACCTGCAATTCTTG
Source organism: Sequoia sempervirens (assembly GCA_007258455.2). NCBI lineage: Eukaryota > Viridiplantae > Streptophyta > Pinopsida > Cupressales > Cupressaceae > Sequoia > Sequoia sempervirens. The sequence goes on along the minus strand of VDFB02256132.1, from coordinate 161,456,320 downwards.
CATACAAACAAGATCGTGTACATGTATATATATATATATATATATATAATCAAAACATCACATTGTGAGAAGGAATTGCAGTGTAGTAGGGCACTCGTGAATGAGTGGTGCTACACTGTCCTCTCACCAAAACTATTCTAACAATTACAACATTAAATATAAAGTAACAATTCTAACTAACTGATCTCATCATAAACTAATTACTAAATTACTACATCACAATGTATTATTGAAATCAAATTAAACATCACCAACCAAATGAAATCATAATGTCATCCATAGGAGTAGCATAATCATCAATCAGTCTAAACTAAACAATCCACCAAACCAACCAATAAATAGTACTATCCCAGTCTCAAAGTATCAAACAAAAGCAAAGAAAAATAACAAGTCCAAACAGTAACAGGAGGGGTATTACATCCTCCCCCCCTAAATTCGACTTACTCCTGGAAGCCAGTAAACAAAAGAAAATAAGATTCCCTAATACGGGAGGCATCCTCCCATGACGCTGAGATCACAACGTTAGGACATCATCAGGCCCTCTCAAGTTCACCTGCGAGCTCCTAAATCAGTTCCTTGTCCTCTACCAAAAGCCTCTACACCCACACCCTGGTGCCCAGCCTATCGGTTGACAACCACAAAAAATGCTCGATGAGACCTGCCCGCATCACCCACCGTTGGCTCAGAAGCGACTGGTCTTTGATTAAATCTAGTGGTGTTCTTTTAAGGACATGATCTAGCGATATTCCCTTGCTGCCCACATGAGTAGCAACCAGTACCTCAACCAAATCCTCTGCCCTCGGATGGAGAATTTGACTATTGAAAGCTTCCTCGACTCAGCGCTGATTGAAAACTAGGTGTAGGCTGCACAAAACACTCCTAACAAGCTCGGTTCTTGTTTCAATCCCTATGAAACTAAGAATTTCCACCCTGCTGAGAATGAGAGTTCTCGGGTTTCGACTGGGGGTATTGTTGTTGCTCACCCTTAATGGGTGTTTGATGGCCTTTAGAAGACCCCGTAGCTTGAGGTTGTCCACCTATGGAACCAAAACCTAATGTTGGGGCACTGCCAATCTGAACTCTAGTGTGTCCTCCAAATTCCATGGCCAAATTTTCCTCTACCAAACGAGCCTTTGCAACCGCAATTTCCATCATCTCTAGTTCAAAGACTCGCACGCCACCACTAATGTGGGAATTTAAGCCCCGAACAAAATGTTGTACTAACATCCCTTCATCATGGCTGATCCCTGCATATTGCTTCAATTCATAGAAGCACCTCTCATACTATTCCACGGACATCGACAACTGCCTGAGGTCATGAAACTCATCAGCCCTATGTTGCCTCCAATTATCTAAAAGGAAGTGAGCCCTGAACCTGCCTAGAAATAACTCCCATGTGACCATGTTGATATCCAGATGTAACTTTTTTTCTTCCAGCCACCACCAAGTAGATGCGAAACCTCGCAGATGCACAACTATGCACCAAGCTTTGCTATTGCTATCATAGGGGTGCATCGCGAAGCAATGATCCAAATCAATTAACCATGTTTCTGCTTCTAGTCCTCCTCCAGAACCATCGAATGTAGGTGGGTGAGCTCTCATCAAATCTCTCATATGGCCTACTATCATTGCATCCTAATCTGCAGTTATTTCCCTCTGCCTCGGTGACCTTTCCCTTTCTCTCTCAACCCACTGCTCCTCCTCTGGCTTGGGTCCCAACCGATCAAGAATCTCTCCAAGAATGTGTTGCAACTAACTGTCTAATCTAGGTTGTCCCAGGTTCTAACCACCTGATGAATTGCTTTGAAGACTCTGTTGTTCCTCATGCTCAGAACCATGGGAACTAGGAGCTAAAGGAATTTTCTAGTTTGCTCTCTGACCAGCACCACGGCCTCTTCCTCGGCCACGTCCTCTACCTCGAAGCATATTTTTGTGCAACAAGATAAAGGTACAAGTGAGATCAAGAGTCAAACGCAAGGTTTCCTAATGGACTTAACTACCCAGAGACCCCAGCGTTTGCAAACCTTGGCTCTGATACCAAGTTGTAATGTCCGTCGTGCAAACCCCAAAGGACAAAACATTACACACATTTTTTTTTTAAATAATACAAAGTAAACATGTAACGAAACAATAAAACATATTTACATTGCACATTAACATCATAACGTCAATTCCTCTGGGGCACGCGATGTCACATCACATAAACAACACATAACTAAAGATTACACATATGGCTAAAAACTTAACTAATCTAACATCCATCATAACCTTTACCATATCCATTCTCAAAAGATAACATACATAAAACCATAAGCATGAGTATAATTATATCACGTAATACAATCCTAATAAATCTTCTAAAATGAATGGTTACAAAGGTTCATAATTAATACATCATCATATAATACATTACATGTTCTCAATAAATGAATACAATGAAGACTCCCATACATGTGGGATAAATACATAGTACAAAGAATGTCGGACTTACAAAATGCATATCTGGTACAAGCTCCAACTGAAGAATGTTGTGAAGACGAACATTGATGGGGAACCCAACGAGTGCGGAGCACGTTCCACCCGACCACGTGGGTTATGAATAACCCACCCCCCGTGCTCAGAGGTGACAAGGAAGTAATCATGACCATGAAAGCCATAAGACAACTCCAATAAAGAATATCATAGAACAATAGCTCGAAAAGAAACATCAACCTAAACATCGATCATAAACGACAACAACAAGGATGCAATCATAATAACTTAAACCATATAAGAAGCAACATAAATAAAGTAAACCAAAGAGACAATTATAAAACACTTCTGAATGAATCTAAAACAATAATCAGAACACACTTCCAGAGGCAACCAAGAAAATGAGGCATAAGGGTATCTAGTGGAGAGTGTCATCACATAGCCTACATGGGTTATCCTGGCCCTTCCTCCAACATGAGGTGTCGGCCCCCATCTATGGTTATCCTCGCTCGTCCTCCTACTTGAGGCGTCGGCCCCATAAGGTGACTCATGCGGAACCGTTAACCTCTCATGAGGATGAGGTTACGACTTTGTCGACCACGGCCTTCTCAGTCTACCATTAGTTTGTGATAGCCCTAATGCATAGACGAGGTATCCAAGATTATCTTATGTCATTTTTACTACCCATCCCCCTAAGTTCTATTATTAGGTTTTCACTTGTTAAATCTACTCTTACGTGGGTTATCCTGAGCCCTTCCTCCTTTTGAGGCATTGGCCCCCACGAAGAGCCACTCTCCTTGAGACCCCCAAACATAACAAAATCAAGCAAGGGTTGTACCATAAGGAACAAAGCATATATCTCCACCAAAGACATGTGAGACATTACCCATCTCGCTATAACACATAATCAAAATCTCAACAAACTCGTACAACCCTTCCAAAACAATAATACTAATATCTTGCAACATCAAGAGCACATAAAACGAGGATAAACATTCAACAATAAAAAAATGCCTCTGGAACACTAAGGTTTACAACAACTATAATTGGGTTTCTAAACCAAACTGGGTTCCCACATCGATAACACTAAACAATAAAATAACAAAATCAAATCAATCTTACTAGTTTCCAAAGTTTGATTTATTTCATTCCCAATTAAACAACAAGATTTATTTTCCAATTCAATAACCATCACAACCATGAATTTAAATTTTAAAACATAAAACAATATAACTTTGTGCTTATATATTTCCTATCTATATTTTTAATACATATACATAAAAATATAATATTGAGCTTATTTTAATTATTCTATCAAATTCCTTTTATTCCATTACTACTAACAAACTATTTAATAACTTTCCAATTTAAAAGAAACTCAATATTTCCTACCTTTATAATTCATATATATATATTTATATAGGTATATATATATATATATATATATACATAGTATAAACATATGTAAATATACTGATTCTAGTTTATAATTTAAAACAAAATAATCAAACTAAGTTAATAATGAACACACTATTTGAATCGTACCGTACCGGTACACACAGACACACACACACATATATATAATACATTCAAAATTATAATAAAAAAAACCAACGACTTTACATTACAAAGGGGGAAAACCCCATGCAACAATGTTATGCAGAGTCCAAGGACTGGTGCAATAGTCAAGGACTGTTGTGACAGTCCTTTAGACTGTCGCATCCCAAAGAAAAGGTTGGGGAAGGTGGGTACGGCCTAGCTGACCACTTCCCAACACAAAAACCAACACCACCCTCCATAGGGTTTGGCCCAGACATAGAGCAACATGGGTACTTTCGAAAAAGTCAAATAATAAATATATATATATATATGAATTTAATCATATAAAATTTATCAAAAGGAAAATATTTTCATACAAATATCAACACAGTATATTATGTATATACATATATATATACAAATTTATATAGGAAAATATTACAAATCCATTTTAATAAAAAGATTGATCTTTTCCACCGCAAAATGATAAAGAAATTGGACATTTTCAAACAAAATTCGACAACATTTCCTTCTATTTGTTTGCAACTCAGAAAATTTCTAAAATTTCAGAAGAATATTCTTTCACAAAAAATCTATTTATTTATTTACTTCAATTCTTCTTTTTTTTTTTTTTGAA